>CM037640.1:7814296-7859564 GCA_015227895.2 Colaptes auratus
TCTTCTCTATAAAGGATAGTTTGTGACCAGGAATAGGGATTTTGCTTCTAAACATGTATGTTATCAAAGCATAATCCAATGAGTTCCTTATTGACAGCACAGAGTAGCTTTACAAAGGGACTGCATGAAGTGCAGAAATCCCTTGAAATTCCTCAGGTGTCAGCTCAGTCCTTTAGAACCTGCCTTCTTTAAGTCATCTTGGAAAATGTCATCTAAAAAAGTCTCACATATAGTAAAGTATGCACCAAGAACTCTCAAAACTTCTGTTCATTAATTGACCAGCTTTAAAAACTAGGACGAACTCAATAGCAGAAAATGTGTCTGAGGTCTGTTCTAGTTCTGGGAGGACCTTCTGCTCTTACACATCAATAGGTAAGCCCCAAATAAACAAGCAGAGGCAACAGGTTGGGAGACTCTGACCAGAAACATGTGTTTAAAAATGGTTTCGGAGAGAAGAGCTTCTAACATAGCCGTACCAACATGAGCTGCATCTGCTTTTCTAGACTGTTCCTTGCAGTATCAGAAGGATTAGTGGTAATGGTTACAAGGTACTGACAGTACTAGTGCTTTTTTCACTGGATGTATCCTAAGGGTAAATCTGTGTAATTTCGCTTTTGCTGACCTCTTCTTTGTACAAAAGCTTCACTGGCTCAAGCTACTTGTAGGAAAATCATAGGCAAAATAATCTTATTCAGGAAGGATGAGTGTGGACAGTCAGTTCCTATTGCAACCCCAATAATAATTTAAAAAAAAAAAAAAGAAGAAGAAGGGTTTGTTAGCCTAAACCACAGTTCTTGCAGTAATGGGATGAAAGCACTCCTCAGTGTGCAGGCTGTAAGTGTAGTCGAGGGTTGAGCACAAAGAAGCTCAAGTTCAAATCCTTTTTTAAAATGAGAATTGCTGCAGAATTGTCATGGCCAATAATATACAGGAAAATCAGTTTTAATAAATTCCCAACATCAGATGAAGGAGATTGTACCCAAGTACCAGTATATAAACAAAGTATATATACAAGTAGCCAGGCAGAGGTTGGTCTTTTCCCAGGCAGGCAACACCAGAACAAGAGGACACAGTCTCAGGCTGCGCCAGGGGAGGTTAGACTGGATGTTAGGAGGAAGTCTATACAGAGAGAGTGATGCCCATTGGAATGGGCTGCCCAGGGAGGTGGTGGAGTCACCATCATTGGAGGTGTCAGGAGGAGACTGATGGGGTACTGGTGCCATGGTCTAGTTGTTGGGGTGGGTTGGATTGGTTGATAGGTTGGACACGATGATCTTGAAGGTCTCTTCCAACCTGGATTTATTGTATTGTATTATATACACTCATGCTTTCTTTGTATTCACAGACATAGATGAATGTCAGTATGGCAATCTCTGTACAAACGGACGTTGTGAAAACATGGAGGGGTCTTTCAGATGTATTTGTGGCCAAGGTTTCAAACTCTCTGCATCAGAGAATCAGTGTGAAGGTAGGAAAAACTTAACTGAAATTCATAAGGTTACATGTACCTCTTAGATAATATTTTTCCTTCCCAGTATTCCTTTTAATGGAGAAATAACAAATGGACAACACCAAAGCTAAACAACCAATAATGTAAGAATAGATATTTCCATTTTATGGCTTCCATGGTCCCACTGCAGATTTTGACCTTTGTTATAAAGCCAGTCAAGAACACTTAGTAAGTTTTATATTACCAAGTTGGAATTTCTGCAAAATCATTGGTATTTTGGAGGTTGGAGGACAGTGACTTTTGTTGCCTTAATTATTTTTCTTTTCTTTCATGGGGGTTAGTGGAATCAAAAAACTGATGCTGCACCCTCTTGGTGCCCAGGAGGTAACACTGAGCTGATGCCTGCAATGGTGTTACTGCATTTCAAGTAGCACATTTCAAGAGTTTGGTGGCATATTTCTTAGAAGAGCACAGGTACTTAAAAAGTGTCAGGGTCAGCACTTTTTCTACATCTAAAATTTTCATCAAGACTGCTCCAGTGGAAAAGAATAGGTCTGAAGTCAGAGTGGAGTGCTCTGAGACAATGTAGAGTTATGTACAAGAGGTATGAATATACTTCTCCTTAGGGAGAGAGGACTTCTTGAAACTTGTTGAATCTGGGAGAATGATTCCAAGCTGTGGAAGCACACAGAAACTTGAACATTTCTTATCAGATGATGTTTTTTTTCTCCTTTCCCCCACTCCTGCCTAAAAGTCTGTGTACAGCATCAAACATCTTCAGACTTCCGAGTGCTAAAAAACTAAATGACTGTTCATGTAAATTTGTCAGGAAGTTTGAAAGAAAAACATCAGTATGAGTTAAGTGTCTTGTGAATTAAATGTGCAGTCCAGGACACACAGCAGACTGGTCTGGGGAAAGTATGTAGACAAGGTTTGACTGCTTCCTCTGAGCCTTTCATGGAAAAGGGTCCTTGCCAAGCTGAGCTGGCATGTGCAGACTGTTCTTCTTAAAGTGCACCCTCCGAAGTAAGGACTGTGCATGTGCCAGATTCTTCATGCAGCCCCAAGATTTCTGTGATCCTTAAATGAAAAGCTAATGCAGTCACGGGGACTGTTACTCACAAGGTCAGACTATGTAGCCATAACTTAGACCTCAAAACTCATTGAGTAATTTTCTCCTGTTTGGGATGTATTTTCAGGAAGACATTCAGATGTGCCTAAATCCCAGAAATACTAAGAATCTAATATATCAATTTAATTATCATTCCTAAACAAGTCATTATAAATAATGGGGAAAAACCAGGCTTCCTAGCTGAAGAAGAGATGTGCTGTGTTCTGAATTTAAAGTGCCAATATTTTGAGTTTTTTCATAGGAAAACTTAAGTTTGATATTCAAATCCATCTGTTAACCTCAACTGACCCAGTTTATGAGAACTGAAGTGTTGAGGGAATTAGCAGTGGTTGTGGAAGCGAAGAGAGAGACATTTCCCCATACTTAGAGAATTAATACTCTAACAAGGCAAGTATTTAAAAGAGCCTTAAGGTACAGTTTAATAGGGGAACAGCCTGTCAGTGTGCATCTAAAAGCCACCCTGTTAAAAGGTGATGATCCTGCTGGAAAGTATTTTGTGGGTTTTGCTGACTCACTGGAGGGGCTGGCTTATTACTTAAAGGAAACAAAAGCAGCTCTCAGGCAGCATGTGTGTGTTTGTGTGTCTGTGTGTACCCACTTGTACCTTGAGGGCTATATTGACGCTGCAGGAGAGAATGCTGAGTGCAGTCATCTCATCTGGAAATGTATTTTTTTATGCATTGTTCCAACTCATGTTGCATTTGTTAATAAATAAGACCAGGAGAAAGTAGTACTGGATATTGACATTCTGCCTTTTTCCCCCAGAATGGTTATTACACCATTTGATTAGTAATTGGTGTTTTCAAATGGTTTATGTTCACTACAGATATAGATGAATGCCAGCACCTATCACTCTGTACGAATGGACGCTGCAGGAACACAGAAGGATCTTTCAGATGTATTTGTAGCCAGGCTACACAATATCATTAGTGGAGATCAGTGTGAAGGTAAGTTTGTGGACTTCAGCAACTGATTAATTTATTTTCAATAAGATCTTGAGCATGAACTCTTTTGAGAATGGGACAGAAAGATATGCTGCTTCTCCTTTACTGTCAAGCATTCAACAGTCCCCACCTACACAGATGCACATTTAATGAATTCTTAGAATAGTCCTTGTCATCTTTCCACGTCAAGAAATCAGCACGTGTTTCCAACAGTACGATTGGAAGAGCATTTGACATTATTACCAAAGTAATAAGTCTTTCCAAACCTGTTGCTCAAATTCTGACACAGAGGTTCTATATTACAAAAGCTCCTGCCAGCATACATTATTCACATGGGGACCTGCTAAGTTCAAACTTCTTCTCCAGCTGGTTTTGGGAGCCTGTAGCCAGCCACCACAATCCCACATGTGCACTGGCAGGACAAAATATGTATTATAAGATGAGCTCCAGGGGGATCTGTTGAAGCTCACAGCTTTCACTGTCTCAGAAGGCAGTCAACATACTAAGCTTGTAAAAACAAAAATAAGAGGTGAAAAACATACAGTAAGTGTAAGGAGAGAAATACTGTGTTATAGAAAACAGAAACATTCTGTTATCTCTGAAGTAGAACAACTTGATTGCCCAGTAATTGGGAAACACATTTTTTTTCTCATTAATTATTTCAAGGCTACTCCTCTTCTCCACTGTATCCCCTGATACAGTACATCTGTTGCATGCTCAGTTGTTAGAGATGTCACCTTGAGCTGAAAAAATTGTGCCTCAGTTTCTTCTTTATTTCACCCTAGGGGGAAAAAACTCACAGTTAAGTTCTCACCATAAGTGTGGTATTAGCACCTAAATGGTTTCCAGTCTCTGGTATGTTTTCTGTAGCTGGTGACAACCATGGAAGACACAGCTTCTTACTGCTTTTTCTACACATGCATTTCTTAAAGGGTGGTACAAAGCACTGGCCATTCAAGCATGACTTAATCGCTCTGATTTTCTGGGAGATTCTTGTGCAGCAACCATAGGACCTGTCAAGACTTGTGTCAGAGGAAAGTTTGAATCCTATGCTAAAAATAATACATTTGATTAATTTTGACTGAATTTGGCCAAAGACACCTTGGTATTGTGAGTCTTTACATAAACTCAGCACAAGGCAGTTACTAATTTTTTTTCTCATGCTCCTAGTGAAAATGAATTGCTGCTTTAAATAAACAAACCACAACTGATTTCACAGTGGAAAATTATTATAAAACGTGCAGTTATCAAAAGGTCACAACTCTGTCAGCATAAGCAGTTTTAGCTGCAACACCATTCGTTTATTTAAGAAAACTATCCTATTTCTTACTTTTATCAAATAGATGAAGCCCCAAGGATAGTTGCATTGTGATGTAGTGTAAGCTTTCCAGAGCTAAGCTGTAGAAATGAGGTCCTGTTATCTTTTCTAATTACCATTGTTATCAATTCCAACACAGGAAAATATTAGAATTCTATCAGCTAAAATCCATTCTTAAGAAATCAAAGTAATCAATGACAGTGGAAAAAATCTTGGATAATTGTTTTTCAAAGGAAACTATCCACACTATCAGAGTAATAGACTCGGTGAATTACAAGGAAGGGCACTGTGGAGGCAGGGGAAACATGCTTATGACATGCTTCTATTATTTGGCTCTCATTTTCTGTTGGTTTTTGAAACTTACAGGTACAGTCATCAAATCCCTTGTGATCATAACTGTAACAAAACTACATAATATCACTGAAGCATAGCGAGTTGCTGAGTTAATCCTGTACCCACAATAGCTGTGCTAAGTTTCCTCCACTGGGCTGCCTTTAAACCTTTTGAAAGACAATAGGAAAGAAAATAGGTGGAGACAAGGCCAGTGTCTTGTTCTTGAAATATATAATTACTTTGTGTCTAGATTGTATCCTTAAACCTGTCCTGCTATGTGTCAGAACATGTATCCTGTGGATATCTAGGGGCCTGAGGCTTGATGCTGGGAGCATCATGTATAGATAGGCAATTGGGAGCTAGACCCTGCATATCCTGCCTCTGGCGCTGGATTTATGTCTGTGCAGAAGCAGCTATTCAACTTCGTGACCAAGCTGCTCAGCCTGCAAAATGGCTGTATTGCATTGCATATACTGCATGAAAAAGTGACTGTTAGCACATCAGTATGCACAATGTAAGCCTGTCCTACAAGCCTCATTCCCACATGGTGGTTTTGTGAGTAATCTCTGCAGGTGTGTCTCCTGATGTGACACACCATGTTTGGCTTGCCCGTATTCTGGAGATCTGAGTCAGGTCACTTTGAGCTCAGGGATCTCCATGTAGTGGTTCTAAACATGTCCAAAGAGGGATAATGAAAAGCACAAATTTGCATTAATAGTCATGGTTTTGTATCTGTTCTGAAGGTACAGCTGCTTGGATTCTTTTTAACTGCATTACTATAACACCACATTCATCATTAGAGGGGTAGAGAGTGATGTAACAATCTTTTGTGATAGCTTTCATGAGAGATGCAGATGGCACATTAGACAAATTTTCTAGGAATGAATGACACACAAACTCAAATTTTAAAGCTCTTCAGAAAAAGAACAAATTTGATGTGAAAGAAAAATTAAAAGGACATTGTAAAGTGTAGTAACCCTGACTTCCACACATTCTTACTGTTATTAAATGTCCTTGTAGCTTTGAATGGCTAAGTTAGTATCAAGGTATCACTATAAAAAGTTTCATCGGGTTTTATGTCACCTAATAGTTCATTTACATTTTTATTTCAGATGTTGATGAATGCCTTCAGCACAGTGATATTTGCCATAGAGGAAAACTGCATAATACTGATGGGTCTTACAAGTGCACTTGTCCAGATGGTTCCAGCAGATAGCAAACAGGGGATGTCAAGGTATGAAATAGCCATAAAAAATACCTGGATCAATATTGTAAATACATGAGTTTGTAAGCATGACTTGTGATTGGCGTTGATCATTCTGTGGAAGAGAAACTGGTTTTATTTATTGGTGGTGGTACTTTTTTGCTCTTCTCATTGTATATTGCCATCTGTAAATGTATGCTGAGAAATATTTCAAGAGGCTGAAACCTCCACCCTCAATACCTTGGAAGAGAATCTATATTAGAACTAAGAGAGATAGAAAGCTGCATTTCCCCGAGTCCTGTAAACATCTAGTTCGGTAGAAGCTTCTATGTTTGTGAATCAGTAATGCAAACAGAGCAGTATAGTTAGCATCAAGACACAGTAGATAAAACTCTCTTGGCTCTAAAATACTTACTATGTGGAGGATGGGTGAGGAGAAAGAGAATGTGTTATCTGAGGCTGAGTCAGCATTGCCAAACCCAAAAGAACTATTTCCCAGGTTTTAGTTCTGAACAATCCAATTCCACATTGGCACATTCCCAGGCACGCCTCACAACTCCCCTTTGCCATGCATTTTACGGGACAAGAATTGTGGCATTAAAGCTGGACAGTCGTAACGTGTTTGTGCTTTAAGTGACTGGACTTTGCTTTGATGGCTCTCTCATGCAGAATTTAGACTTGAACTGAGAGACAGTGTTCCAGCTTCTGCATTTGAAGATCTTGTGCAACCAACAGCAAATTCTCTGTAAAAGTTTTGAGTGGTCTATGTGATTGATTTCCAAGTGACAAAACGTTGCATTTAACATACAGAAGTGTTGTATTGGGCCTCACTTCAGCAAATAAAAAGAGACGCGGTGATCACAACCTATAAATCAATGCCAGCTTTGGTTAACTATTCTTTCTGCTCCACTATGTAAAGTAGTAGTGTATAGGCTTCATGTTTTAAATGGATAATGTAACAAAGCTGAAAGTATGTGAGTCAGATGGTATAGACAGTGTGTTCAACAGAAAAATGTGTATGAAGAAATAATTTCAAATGGGAATGGCCATCTTCTCATCCACCAGTAACCCCCAAGTCCTTTTCTGCAGAGCTGCTCTCAAACTCATCATCCCCAGGACCTTGCACTTTGTCTTATGAACCTCATTAGATTCTCCTCAGCCTACCTCTCCAGCCCCAGATCCTGCCTTTCCACAAGCTGCCTCTGTCCTTTCTTCACATGTGCCGTGACTTCATGACACCAGCCTGCAAGGGTTACAAACAGGACAGAAATAGTCTGTATCTAAAGAAAATTCTGCCATGGATCTTGAAATGATGGTGTTGAAATAATATCTCTAGTCTACAAAATTTCTGTCATGCCCCATTTTATAGGGTTGTGACTGCCCAGAATCAAGGCAAACAAAAGGCACAGTTAAGAATAACAAAATTTTACATCTGTGATGATGGATGAATGAGCCACTTCTGAAAGTTTTAATTGTAAATTTGTGTTTGATCTCAGCATGATGCTGAAAAATTTCTCAATGGGTTTTTGTAAAGCAAAATGCAGAAGTACAGTTACAATGTGACTGGCAAGTCATGTCAAAGTGGTGCCTCCTCAGTGAATGAATGCAGTCCTTTTGTTATGCAGATGAGCCACCAATCAGAAAAAAATAGTGTCTGAAAGGTAATGTTTGAAAAAAAAGTTTGAAAGAAAGCAAACAACCCAGGTAGAACAGACTCCTATAGCAACATTTTGGACCATTCCCTACCAGGAACACATGGATCCAGATGCTCGAGTAGACCAGCACACAACAGTCAAAAAACAGTGAGACAGAGCCAACTGAGAATTTCCTAATGGAGAAGAAATGTTGGCTAGTATGGAGCTTATACTAATACCTCAAAAATTGCTCTCATCTGCTCATCCTCATCACAGAGTGAGAGTGTGACACAGCAGGACACACTGATGCTTACACAGAATTTAAGAATCATCCTGGAAAAATTGTTTCCTCTGAAAAATGAGTCCTTTTACATAGCTATTTACATAGGTGTTAGAAATAAAAGCTGCTTTTAAGAGTGATAAAAAACTTAGTTAATATTAAGGACATGATGATTTGCAAAGCCATCAATGTCTCTGTGTTTTCAGATATCAATGAATGTGAGAGATCTGACCCTGTTCACCACGGGGAGGTCTAAACACGGATGGTTCCTACCAGTGCATCTGTGAGCGGGATTTTCTGTGTCTACAGATGGCCGAACATGTGAAGTGAGACAAGTGACAATATTGCTTCCCATTGATTCAGTTATTTCAGGGGAGAAAGTGGTCTGATTTGGTGTCTAATACCCCCAAATGACTATTAAAGCCATAGTCTGCCACCTAAAGGCCCTTTGTTCTGTTTTTCATTAACGCACCATGGGCTGTGTTGCTGTTTGAACAGTAAGAAGTATCACAGGAAATGTATAAATTGGACAGCACAAAGGTAGTTAACAAGCTGTGGCTTGCTTTTCCTGAGTTTTGAAAATTTCACTGTGGTACTTGGATTGTGTTTTTCTTGGTGAAAAAGCAGGAATGCTAACTGAACTGTGGGAAATTATGGTGAAGGAGGGAGTGATATTCTTACATTCAGGTGTATGAAAACTGTGGGCATCTGTAATAATAGAAAAATTATTCAGAGATGGAAAATTATTCTATCTTTTAGCAAGAGTGTAAGGGGATCATCTAGTCCAACCCCACTGCCAGAGCTGTCAAAACTTTGTTGTTGTTAAAAAAAAGATGCAGATGAATCATCCATACAGAAGCAGTAATTCCAGGGAGAAATTGTAGTAAAATGCTATCTACTATAGAACTTCAGGCACTTTGAAATGGCCCAGATGAATGATTAACAATAATTCATCTTTACAGTGCTGAAGCCAGATTATTAACTGTATGCAAGCAAACATTAAACAGGTATTCTTTATAAAGGTTGTAAAAGCTGTTCAGTACTAACACTGGTGAGAAACATCCAGCAGGAGCCTAGAATTAGGTATAAGTAGGGGTTATTGGTTATAGATGAGAATATATCCTGTTGCTAATGGAGTGCACACACTTCCTAGTGATTCTACTCTCATGCACTGAATTTAAGATAGGTGACATGTGATGATACCAAGAATGCTTTTGTGTAGTCCATGCTGTTGCCAGAGGAAAAAAAAATCCTCTAATTGGATGAAGAATGGCTGTTCTTATGGACAGGAGGACTGTTGACAAGGAGCTTTGTGGAGGAAAAATCAGAAGGGGAAGAAGTTACGTGGTAGTAGTTCAACAGAATGCATGCAGATAAGGACTGAGCAGATGATAGCTCACTGGCAAACCTATGACTAGCAAATCCGAGAAGTAAGCAAGCTACTCCCTCCAAAGTTACAGGCCAGTAAATCCCAATGTGATTGGTTTTCATGGGCCAGCTCTTTCATAGCTCACTTGGTGATAGTGAAAATGTTCTTCCTTCAGTACAAGAGATGTATTGAAACTTCTGACTGTTGCACTTACTCCCTTTACTTTTATCAGAGGAAAACCAGCATCACGGCCTTATTACTTGAGGCAGCATATAACCTGCCATAGAGTTAGTAATACAATAGCTAATGAATTAAATACACTGCTGGCAAGAATAGTTATGCTGATGTAAGGAAATAAGTGTTGCATAGTTAGCTATAGCCTGACATCAACATGCTATTTGTGTTTTGATTATTATTGATAACAAAAAAGAATTCTGCAGTATTTTTTGGTGCTTTTTTCTTTGTAAACCCTTATTATTTTGTAATCATGGCTTAAGTGTAAAAAAACAGTCTGTTACAGCCAGATAAAAGACTAGTCAAGAAGGCTAGAAAGAACGAATCTGAATAACTCCAGTGACTGGGCAGGACAGTGTTTTACCATTTCAGTTAATGAAGATAATTTCAGAGCACATTAATGGACCATTTTGGCATCATGTATACATGTCATGCAGTATTTAGGAAGGATATGGTTAAATATCTCTGCAAGAAAAATAGTAGCAGGTGTTTTGCCTCACTATTGAGCATAGCTAGGGAAAAACAGAAGTGGTCAGAGAAGAATGCAGCCTGCTCTTAGTAGAAATCAAACTCTTTATTCCAAAGGAAAGTTAGAAGAAATCTAATTAATCTTGTGAAATCAACTCTCAGAATTAAAAAAAAGGCAGAACTGAATAGAAACACACCTTTAAAAAAGAGATTTTTAGGAGATGTACCAGAAACAAGTGTCTCTATCTGGGTCTCTGACAGTTAATAAAGCATCACATTTCCCAGGGAAGGGTTACTGTCACATATGATGAAGAAGTACAAAGTTAATCTCCATTGGAACAAAAAATACAAACTTTAACTAAATAGAAAAAGATGAAATCACAAGATCTTATTTCCAGGATTGTGCGTGGTTTTGGACCTTTTTTGATGAAGGATAAAACAAGAAGTACAAAACCATCTGAGCATGCCTCACAAGTAATTGGTGCTGTGTATGGAATACAGATCAGACTTTATGTTCGGCAGTTGGAAAAGTATTTTAATAACTTGGCAAAGCAAGGGTACTTCTAGTCTTCTGAGCAGCAGCAGCACTCCTTTTCTGCCACAATTATTGTATCTGTTGTGCCATTTTAATAAAAACAGTTCTAGAATTGAACACAAGAATTTGAATGGAGGACTGACGGCATCAGTGCTAATATTTGTAGCGGTGTCGGCTGCATGCAAAAAAGCAAGACAAAACAAAGGGACTAAGAGCAGAAGGAACGTGTGACATTCCAGATACCGAGAAAGGATGTGGATCCAGTCTCAAGAGCTACTGTTCTTTACACTAGGTGCCTCTGTGAATTTACTTCTAGTTGAGTGAGAGTAACTGTTTCTGCCATCAGAGAAAGAACCTGAGGAAATTCTGCTGGATTCAGATGCCTCTCTGTACCTGGGGAACAGATTTTCCATATCTCCAGGCTTTTTTTTTTTTTTTTTTTTTTTTTTTAGAAGTCAGAAACAACAACATAAAACATTTAAGAACCTCTTGTGGTTCAGTTCTGGTATGGAGTTTTTCTGACCATTGGCCAACATAAACCAAGCAGCTGTGGAGACTCTGCCTTCTTCCAAGGTGTAGACAAACTTTTGTTGTAGCAGTGACATTCCACTGCTGCCTGGCCCCAGGCTCAGCAATTTGCCTGCGCCAAGCTCTCTGAACAGGAGGCTCTCGGAGTGCTCCCTAGCTTCATGTCAACCTCTCTGGGCTGCTAGTCAACTTGGCAAACACTCAAGCTAGAGGTTCTCTAATGCTTAAGTGAATACCCTACCAGAAGTGCCTCTTCTATCCCCCATGTCCAATCTCATTTGTCTCTCAGAGACTGCCTCACTTTTCCCTTTGCCCTGAGCCCTGAGTTTCACTGCCTGCCTCAAAGAATAATTTACAAGTCTGTACACAAAGATGCTACATTTTCCATCATTTAAGATGCCTGCATACCTATGTCTGAAAATCAGGGAGGCAGCAGAGCTGTGAATAAAGTATGTTATCTGTGCTACCAAAGACATTTTAAGAGAGTAGGTATTTGTTGTGATTGCACATTACAGACATAATTCTGCTCACATTTAGGAAAGACAAGGCAGGGAAAAAGGTACGGTAAATCTAGAACTGCCTGTGGGGCAGAGTATGATCTGTTGTGTGAAGTAGACTTTATTCAATAGACAATTTCACAGCTTCACCAATTAAGAAAGCTCAGGCTTCTGCCAAACATAGACTCAAGGATGCATATGCAGTGTTTCCCCTATGAGCTACCTTCATATTTCACAGTGAGTAATCACACACTTCACCAGTCTTCTCACATTTGCTTGCAGAGGTGTTTTAGGGGACCAGTTACTTGTTATCTGAATGCCAGCTAGCAAAGTGAAACGCAAAGGGAGAAAAAAGAATCTCTCTCTTACCCACATCATTGCAATGTTGAAGTGACCATCCAGCATCGTTGCCTCTAGATGGCCAAAGTCTCTATTCAAATACGCACTCTTCTGATTTTCTCATGACAGTGTTTTTTATGTATGGTGTCATGGGTGGCCCTGGAAGTCCCAAAATCTGAGCTCTGTATAGCCCTAAGCACTGTATAGAACTGTCTTAAGAAATAGTTCCTCTTCCAGAGACTTTGCCATGTAAGTAGATTCAGTGAGATTCCAATATCACGTCTGAAGTTAAGTATGCCTTCATCTTGTTCAGGTTGGCAGAAAACAGGAACACACTGTTGAGTTGAATAGGAGTGCGTTTGAGCACACACATGTTTTGCCTTTCTTTAGATCGTGATGATGTTAGATCAAAGGATTTTTGATTAAAGCAGGCAGCACTGAGTCATGCATTCTGAAACAGGTTGTAATTACAGAGAATTGCTTTAGTCGTCGTGCGGATAAAGAATATATTAGTTTCATATTTAGTTTTTCTCCTTGCTTTGTCTCTGTGCAGTAACAGGATCACCAATTACAAGCCTCATGCATTACAGGGTCATTAAAGAAACAAATGCCCTTTCCATCTGTAAAGGAGGAGTTCTTTTAGTGAGCTGTCTAGAAAAGGAAAAATAGTTGGTGCTTGGACCTTCTCTTTGATGTCCCATACACTGAAATATCCAGTCATGTTCTGACTCTGTGCTTTTCAAAAACAAAACCATCTTCTGTGCCTGTATTATATACTAAATTAGGAGACTTGCTACAATCACAGGTTTTGTTTCTGCAGATTTTTAGTCAATGACCTTAGTTTACCTTTGGAGAACCAGCTGCACAATCCCTTCCCTTGCTGCCTTTAAACATATGGAGTAAGAGAAATATTTTCATTTAGGTAATTCTAAAATCCCCAATTGTAGTTTCTTCTGTCTAGGATTTTAACTGAACAACTGTCCTGTGGCTCAGGAACTGTTATTATTAAACTATAGTTGGCCACTGAAAATAAAACACTGCATTATTGTCTGTTGGCTTAAATTCCTGTCTGTCAATCCACTATGGTTTACCATGTGAATTACTTTCTTAACAGGGTGTCCAAATAAGAGATAAAAGTATTCAGATTTTTTTTGACCAGATATGTGAAACTTTGTTGATCACATGGCACTAAATATTAAAATACGTTATGCAGGTGTAGTGCACAGCAGCAAGAGGGAGGGACCAGAAAAATACAACCATAAATTTGTATCCTCTTCCTCCTAGTAAGTCCATATGCATCTATGCAGTCATTATGGTGACAGGAAGAGGATCAAAGATAATACTTGACTTTTCACCTGTGAGAGTGTCTTCAGTAGAGATGTGTTGTTTATTCATAGTTTCATAGTTTCAGTTAGGGTTGGAAGGGACCACAAGGATCATCTAGTTCCAACCCCCCTGCCATGGGCAGGGACACCCACACTAGATCAGGCTGGCCAGAGCCTTATCCAGCCTGGTCTTAAACACCTCCAGGGACGGGGCCTCAACCACCTCCCTCGACAACCCATTCCAGGGCCTCACCACCCTCATGGTGAAGAACTTCCTCCTCACATCTAGCCTGAATCTCCCCACCTCCAAGAGGACACAGTCTCAGGCTGCGCCAGGGCAGGTTTAGACTGGATGTTAGGAAGAAGTTCTATACTGAGAGAGTGATTGCCCACTGGAATCAGCTGCCTGTGGAAGTGGTGGAGTCCCTTCATGGAGGTGTTCAAGAAGAGGCTTGATGGGGGCTTGGTGCCAGGGTGTAGTTTTTTAGTTGTTTATGTGGGTTGTATTGTACTGTATTGTACTGTATTGTACTGTATTGTATTTAGGTGGGTTGGATTGTTTGATGGGTTGGACGTGATGATCTTGAAGGTCTCTTCCAACCTGTTGTATTGTATTGTATTATTGTATTGTACAATTCTGTAAATCTCATTCCCCCTAGTCCTATCACTCCCTGATAGCCTGAAAAGTCCCTCCCCAGCCTTCTTGTAGGCCCCCTTCAGATACTGGAAGGCCACAATGAGGTCACCTTGGAGCCTTCTCTTCTCCAGACTGAACAGCCCCAACTCCTTCAGTCTGTCCTCATAGGAGAGGTGCTCCAGCCCTCTGATCATCCTCCTGGCCCTTCTCTGGACACCTTCCAGCACCTCCAGATCCCTCTTGTCATAGGGGCTCCAGAACTGGAGGCAGTACTCCAGGTGGGGTCTCACCAGAGCTGAGTAGAGGGGGAGAATCACCTCCCTTGACCTGCTGGCTACACTTCTCCTGATGCAGCTCAGGATCTGATTGGCTTTCTGGGCTGCACGTGCACATTGAGAGCTCATGTTGAGCTTCTCGTCCACCACATTCTTGTTGCAGAAACCACCCATTTTTTTCATGCTCATGTTCCTTAAGAATAGGCACACTAGCTATTATATTCTTTGACAAATGCAGATAAACTTTTATAAGATGCCTTCAGCATTTTTCCTTCATTTGATAAATCACTATATAGAGACCTTTAAAACCTTTGTTGACAAAAAAACAACCAACCAAATAAATTAATCTGCAAGTAATATTTGTACAATACTTAGTTATATGTGTCTCCTAGATTTTCATGTACACAAGACATACAGGTTTTATGCTGCTTTTGTATTTTAGCTGAAGGTTGTCGGATCAGTTCAGTAGAAGAGGTGAGTTTTCTCTCACTTAAACACACTAAAGCAAAATTAGATGCTTTTCTGAAAAAGATGTTACAATTCCAGAGTTTCTTCCATTGGTGAATAAACTGCCAGGCAGTTTTTAATCTATTTAAGAGGTTGTAGATAGTCTCTTCTGGCCTTCAAGTCCATATGTGATTCTACACCTGTTCAAACCCCAAGCACAGCACATAGGAAAAAAAATATCTTCAATACCCCAAACGTACAGAAGCATGTGTGAATGAATCTGAGCAGTAGAGGGCAGGAAGGCAGAACAACAGGTAACTTGTGCAGAGGGTAATGACATGCTGCTTCATGGCTTGGGGAGCTGTGACCATGTGACTGTTTAAAGAGCAGGAATTCCCTTTGGGCTGAGCATGACACACAATTTGGAGTTAAAATATCCTTGTTGGGTGAACAGTTAGGAGAAGAATGAAGTGCATCTTTGCTGACTTTTATAGGCCTTTGTTTGACACAGCTGTAAGAGCGGAAGGAGTAGACAGGACTACACTGAGCCCTACTCTCTCCTTTCAGAAAGACACCAAGCAGCAGCGCTGCTCATCTGTTCAGAGAAGCCCCCTCTCTGTGGCAGTGCAGGATACAATCCCACCAACTCAGTGGGTGCTTATGGCTCTCACTGGAGGTAGGCTTCATCACAGAAAGATGTACTGTAATGCACAGAAATAAAAATCATAGCTAGTACCCAGATAAATCAAAAGCAAATCTTCACTATTTAAAATGTAATTACCTCTGAGGCAATTCCAAGTGGACAGCAATCCTTACTTAACACCCATAGCGGTTTGTAGGAAAGAAATATAGCTATGATTTCTCTGCTTCAAACTGCAGAGGAATTTAGAGGGCAGAAGGTACTAATCCTAGTATCCTGGCAGGTTCCAAGTTTCAGTTTATTTTGTTCCTCCTGAAGAACACACCATGACATCTTTAATGACCACAGATGGCCAGAGCCTTGGATTTAGGTTTACTTTGGGTGACAATAAAAATAATGCATCCCTAGAACTTGCAGTATGCTTACAAAAATAAACCACATTCTGCCACAATCAGCCCTGCTTCATTATAGTTTGTTGGGCAGCTGAGTCAAAGAACAGACTTAGTCATTCTTACTTGTAACACTAACAAACCACAAAAAGGAACTACAAATGAAAGGGCTAGTATAGAAAGCATGCAGTCATTGTGATTACTTTACTGACCTGATTGAGAATATTCATGTGTGTAAATTTACAAGATTAAAGACACAAGGCTCAGTACATAAATGTTTACCACTTATCATGAAATCATGAAATTCTCTTCTATGTCAAGAGCCAGAATGAGATCTGTGCAGCACTTTTTGCACAATGGGTGCAGCCCTACCCTTGAACTCTTCTTGTAGGCTTAGTGGGTTCAGTTTCACACACATTGTTGACTGTCCAATGCTACTACACTGGCAGAAGCTGTAAGTCAGCCAAAGAGATGGTTATAGTTAAGCTACAACTTGCTCTGTGGTATGCAGCATCACACCACAATTGGCAGGTTTGGTGATACAGATGGGAAGCAGTTGGCCAAAACTGTTGTCTGACATAAGCTATTTCTGGCAAAGTAAACATTGAAACAATTTTTTATATTGGACAAGTGCTTACACATCTTGTCCTTTGTGTTTTCTTTCCCAATGTATAGAGAGATGTTGCTGTGTCTGTTTGGCCCATCTGTTTTGCCGCGTGCTTCATGAATGCCTGCCTTTGACTGTCACATAGCCTCTCTGATGTTAAAATTCTTTCTTGCAGATACTGATGAATGTGCCAATGGCACAATATGTGGCAATCATGGGTTCTGTGAAAACATGGATGGCTCTTACCGCTGCCTCTGTTACCAAGGGTATCAGGACACACAGGATGGGCAAGGTTGTACAGGTGAGTTCTTAGGTGCAAGTAGTCATTTCTACAAGGTTCTGGTAAGCAAGAAGCAGCATATGAGCAAACTGCATTTCTTCACAAGAACATCTTTGGTTTTCATCATTTTTTGTTAAAGTTGTATCACTTACTAGTAAAATAAGGTTGAGCTGTGTGCTACTTGCTGAACTTGATGCCAGAAGGAAACTCAACTGTGTGTCTGTTTAAAGAGAGCCTTTTAGGACTGAATGGAAATCAACAGCAAATAAGTTTAGCCTCTCATTTTATCTCTCTAAAAGAAAGCAAAACCCACTACATCTGCATGTCAGGATTATTTACAAATGCAAATTAGAGTAGAGTAGAGTAGAGTAGAGTAGAGTAGAGTAGAATAGAATAGAATAGAATAGAATAGAATAGAATAGAATAGAATAGAATAGAATAGAATTAACCAGGTTGGAAAAGACCTTTGAGAACACCAAGTCCAACCTATCATCCAACACTATCTAACCAACTAAACCAAGGCACCAAGTACCCCATCCAGTCTCTTCCTAAACACCTCCAGTGATGGTGACTCTATCACCTCCCTGGGCAGCACATTCCACTGGCAAATCACTCCTTCCATGAAGAGCTTCTTCCTCACATCCAGGCTAAACCTCCCCTGGTGCAGCTTGAGACTGTGTCCTCTTGTTCTGGTGCTGGTTGCCTGGGAGACAAGACCAACCCCCACCTGTCTGCAACCTCCCTTCAGGTAGTTGTAGAGAACAATAAAGTCTCCCTGAGACTCCTCTTCTACAGGCTAAGCAACTCCAGCTCCCTCAGCCTCTCCTCACAGGGCTTGTGCTCCAAATCCCTCCCCAGCTTTGTTGCCCTTCTCTGGGCACATTCCATCAAGTCAACATCTTTCCTAAACTGAGGGGCCCAGAACTGGACACAGAACTGAAGGTGTGGCCTAACCAGTGCTGAGTACAGGGGCAGAATGACTTCCCTGCTCCCACTGGCCACACTGTTCCTGATACAGGCCAGGATGCCATTGGCCTTCTTGGCTGCCTGGGCACACTGCTGGCTCATGTTCAACCAGTACCCCCAGCTCCCTTTCTGCAAATCATACTAGAATTTAATACTTCAGCCCATTTAAACACATCTGTTTAGTTTCTTAGCTGCAGAACCAGAACTCTGGGCTACCCACCACAGGAAATAATGTCTGGCATGTGGTACAGCCAGTCTGACTTTGGTGGCATACCTCCCTAGACACATCCTATTTGAACAGATTTTAACGCTGGCTTTGAACTCCAGGAAAGATGCCTATTGCCATGAAAAGATGTGAGATTTTTGTAGATGTGTAAATGCTGCACATTTCTTTTGGGAGTAATGGGTTTCCAAATCTGCTGTTAAAATTGATGGTTGGACCTGAGGACTGACTGAGGCAGCACAAATTTCTAATATGAAATTAAGCCCAGTTCAAGAACAGGTATTCATTAAGCAATTTCTTCAAGGCAGATTCAGGATGAAACACACATACCGGGAACAGAGACCTAAATGGAATACCAAACAGAAAGGAGGAGTTAAAATTAGAGTTTCTATGTGTTTTCTAATATATTAAATAGCTTTATGGCAAAATACTTTATGCCACTTGGAATTTACTTTGCAATATACCTATGTGTATTTTTTGCATACAATGGCTTTTCACAGATGAAAACAACCAAAGCAAAGAAAGGAAAAAAGAGAAAAGGGGGGAAAAAAGCACAAATGTTACTGTGAAATTGAATTTAATTTTGACTTAACAGTGAAGTGATTCTGCACCATAAAATAATGCCTTTTTTTTTCTTATATACACTGTATAATATAAAATACTCTTATATATCAGTTATCTACCAAAACAGGTTTAGGAGAGAGTAAATCTTTTTATTTCCTGGCCAGGCAAGGAATCTTATGATAAGGATCAATCAATAAAGATGAAGAAACCTGTAAGGATTTTTAAAATGCAGAGCAAACAGTAAATTAAAATGCATATTTATGTTAAAATACACAAACATCAGCATTCAGTCATATGACTGTTTTTTCATTCTTGCTAAGTAAGAGTTAAAAAGGATAAAATGTCTCACAGGTTATACTTTAGACCACACTCAATTATAGACGTTTCTGAATTGTGATACATGAATAGAATAGAATAGACCAGACCAGACCAGTTTGGAAGAGACCTTCAAGTTCATCGCATCCAACCTATCAACCAATCCAACCCACCTAATCAACTAAACCAGATTCTGTAATTAATAGATGAAGTAGATTGTCAAATATGAACTTTAACAACTGAAAAGAAGATAAAATGATCCTGACAGTACTTGGTGTAACCCTTGTTTAAACAGCAGACAACTCTTCCATTGATCAAAAAGGCTTTTCAGGGTAGACTAGTTATCAGGTTAGAAGCATGTGGGATTTGGGGGAGAGGAAATCTGGAGTGTTTGGCAGGGACTCCCTTTGTGACCTGCGCATAACCCTTGTGGGTTCCAGAGCAGCCTATGAAGCTGTGCATACAACATGCACATGGTAGGAGTGGGGCTGAGGAATTTACTTTTCAGTGGATGTTTGCAAGGAAAATAGGATTTTGAAGAGAAAGGGGAAATTATTTTTTCATAGTGCAGTCTGAATCACACTGAAACCTATTCATTTTGCTTCTTGAGTTCGCTGGAATTTTGATACCAAAGAAAATAATTGAGCCTGAATCTTACATGCCAAGAAGAGCATACAAATAAAAGCAAATATTTAAAAATTAGAAATTCATACCCACCCTGAAAAAAATAAACAACAACCCAATGTGAAAAGCAGTGACTGACTATTTATGAATCCACTTAGCCATTAGTGAGTTTTTAAACCTTCCTCAGAGATCACGTCTCTAATCTGGCAGACAATATTGGCACAGATACAGCAGATAAAAGAACTGACTAATGGGTCTGAGTTGATTTATGTTTTGGATTTTTTCCCCAGATGTGAATGAATGTGAAATGCTGAGTGGAGTCTGTGGTGAAGCTCTCTGTGAAAATGTTGATGGTTCTTTCCTGTGCCTGTGCTCTGATGAGAACCAGGAATATGATCCAATGACCGGACAGTGTCGCTTCCGTACCTCACCAGGTAAAATGCCAGCAGATTTTTGTGTGCGTGGCATTATTTCCACTGCATATGTAACCAATTGAAAGGTAAAGTCCACTTAAATGCTGGTATTGCATTAGCTACAGCAGAAAAATTTTAAGCTTTGTTGTTTTGAAAGTGTGTGCTTGAGAGGAGACATTTCTAGGATGGAGTACGTTACAGAAACACCTTCTAGATTTTATACGTCAACAGACTTGGCAGTAATGATGAAGAGTAACTGCAGTTAAGAGTAAACAATCACTTGTTTGCTGTACTCTCTAACAACAAAATGTGACATGGAATTAACTCCGTGGCCCAAAAGGTTTTATTTTTGTCCACATTTTTGCAAACATCCATTTGTATGCTCAGACAGTGCTTAAAGGAGCATGTAGTTAAAACCTAAGTGTGTATATAACAGTGTCCTCTAAGCATTATTTAGTACAAACACAATTCCTCAGAAAAAGTAGTTGGGAAAGCAGAAAAACAAACCACTGAATTGTTGTCAGTCTGTTTGAGTGCCTGTTTTGCTCCATCTTTTGTCCTGTTGTTTGTGATAGTCCATTGTGCTGGATTTGTGTTTGTTGTCAGTTGTTTTGGGTGTTGCAAATACTATTGGAAATATACTCATTAAAACTGAGTTTAGAGTTCTAAAGTTACCTCCACATTCTGCACTGATCCAATTTGGAGAAAGGAAAGGCTAACCACACAGAGCAACAGAGTACAAGGAACAAAGGGATTTACTTGCACAGCTCTTTTTTTTTTCCCCTCCATAATGCAATGCTTGATATTTTTGTTAGCTTGTTTGTACACTGCAGGCTGATCTAACCGGCTCTTAGTGACAGGATGCAGACTCTACAGCCTACAAGACTGTGGCTGTTTCCTCCTATCAGAGAAAACAGTCTTGTAAACAGACTTGAAATATCTGTGACCTAATTGTAACAAGTATTTAGATCACTGAATGTAGCACTCAGCAGTATTTAAGAAGTTGCCTGTGAAGCATCATTAATAGCTGACTGATAAACCTAAACCTTGGCAAAATCTTGTGAGAAAGATTCAGGCTTACAGAGGCTTGGTTTTGAAGGAGGAATGAAAAAAATTAAGAAGACTGAGGCAGCAGAGCAATACCCAAGTGTACTGCCTCTGTGCCTTTTTGCAAGGAAAAATACTGCAGTACCTTTCCACCATGAAGCAGATTAGCTTACATACCTTCTGATAACAGCTGAAGTAGCAGCATTTCAATTTCTTCTGTAAATTTATGGAAGAAGATTATTTATACTATCCAGATTTGCAGGAGATGCAAATGCCATCATTGTTTTGGTATTGCAAGGAGGTAGTATATGAAAGAATTCGGTTGCTAGTCAAAACAAAACCAAAGCTAAGGAAGTTAGCAAAGGACCTGAGACTGTGTAAAATGAAGTCAAAGTCCAAGGAGCATACAGAGACATACCCAAACATAACTTTGGGGAGGGAGGAGATGAAAAACCCCATGTGACCAATTGTACTGTCAACAAATGCTCCTCTGCCATTACAAACTCCATTTTGTTGTTACCAGTGAACATAGCTTTACTGTGATCAGTTTGGAAAGAAGTAATTCTTCCTCCCCCTACAGCCTTCCCTGGACCCTAATAAAGTAATAAAATGCACCTCATTTTTATTTCTGCTCTAATGAGATCATAATGAGGAAGATCTGATACTGGAGACCAGAATACATACAAATTAGGATCCAGTGAGATGTACATTATACTGTGTGCTCTTGAACAAGGCAGTGGCAGTACTGGCACTCGTTGCTATAGAAACCAACTCTCCAGCTCTGCTGCAAGGTAGTGGAGACTGGGCCATGCCTCCTTGAGCTTTATCAGGGCACTCCCATCCTCACACCATCTGCAAAATGCCAGGTCCTGCACTTGAGTCACAACAACCCCAAGCGACACTACAGGTCTGGGGAAGTGTGGCTGGAAAGATGTCTGGTAGAAAAGGACCTGGGGTTTCTGATCAACAAGCAACTGAATACAAGCAAGCAGTGTGCTTAGGTGGCCAAGAAAGCCAATGGCATCCTGGCTTGTATCAGAAATCCTGTGTCCAGCAGGAGTAGAGGTGATCATCCCCTTGTACTGAGCTCTGGTGAGGCCACACCTCGAGTATCGTGTCAAGTTTTGGGCACCTGGAAGTGCTGGAGCAAGTGCAGAGGAGGGCAATGAAGCTGTGAAGGGCCTGGAGAATAAATCTTACGAGGGACGACTGAAGGAGCTGAGGCTGTTTGGTTTGAAAGAGAGGAAGCTGAGGGGAGACCTCATTGTTCTCTACAACTACCTGAAAGGACATTGTAAGAGAGACTGGTGCTGGTCTCTTCTCACAGGCAATTAGTGATAGAACAAGAGGGAATGGCCTCAAGCTATGACTGGGTTGTTTTAGACTGGACATTAGGAAAAACTTTTTCCCAGCAAGGGTGGTCAGGGACTGGAATGTGCTGCCCAGAGAAGTGGTTGAGTCACCAACCCTGGATATGTTTAAAGGTCATTTGGATGTGGTGCTTTAGGGGTGAACTTTGTAGAGTAGGTTATTGGTTGGACTTGGTGATGCTGAGGATCTTTTCCAACCTAAGTGATTCTGTGAAAGTATTGTTGTTAGTTCTTCCTAAAAAGGAGCCTTGCTTTCCTGTACATCTTGCACCCTTTGCTAGCTTTTGGGGTGTTTGTTGGGAGTTTTTTTTCTCCTTTCATCAGTTGGTTTCTGGTTCTGAGGACCTGAGACTGACATTATTGTGGTGACATTATTCCATGTACCTTTGGATTTGATATATCAGGAGATGAAAATACACACTTCATTCCTCTACATCTGCTCACTTTGCTCGTGCTTGTTTTGTTCTGGGAACCAATGGGTGGCCCTTGCGTAGCTGTCAACAGAAGAGGGAATAAAACCAGTCTTTTCCTTGCCATTTGTAAGTGACATATATACAACAAGTGACATACAAGTGACATACAAAACAACAGCTACGTTGTTTTGCCCAATGATAAGTACTTCAGCCTCTCCCAAGACCAGCTGCAGCATGATTGTATAGAAATACCATGCAAATAGTGATGGAATAGCCACACATCCTCTGGCTTTGACAAGCCACATAGTCAAGTCAGGCATGGTGCTTTGAGAGCCCCTACAGTGCATGTGGACGTGATCTGTCAGCATTAACTAGCATCATGCCTGTTTCAGAAAAGAAGAATTGAATCTGCATTCTCTTGTTGTAGATACCTGTAGTTCAGTGTGGTTTAGTCAGCCTTTACTTATCCCCCTTTTTGTATTTTTGTGCATAAACAAATGTTCCTCCACCTCATATCAAGTATCACAGTATCACCAAGGTTGGAAGCGACCTCAAAGAACATCAAGTCCAACCCGTCGCCACAGACCTCATGACTAGAGCATGGCACCAAGTGCCACGTCCAATCCCCTCTTGAACCCCTCCAGGGACGGTGACTCCACCACCTCCCTGGGCAGCACATTCCAATGACAAATGACTCTCCCAGCGAAGAACTTTCTCCTCACCTCGAGCCTAAACCTCCCCTGGTGCAGCTTGAGATTGTGTCCTCTCGTTATGGTGCTGGTTGCCTGGGAGAAGAGACCAACCACCTCCTGGCTACAATCCCCCTTCAGGTAGTTGTATAGAGCAATGAGGTCTCCCCTGAGCCTCCTCTTCTCCATGCTAAACAGTCCCAGCTCCCTCAGCCTCTCCTCATAAGGCTTGTGCTGAAGGCCTCTCACCAGCCTTGTTGCCCTTCTCTGGACACTGAGGCAAAAAGGGCATTCAGCGACGCTGCCGTCTCTGCATCCTCTGTTACTATATCTCCCATATCATTCCCTAGTGGACCCTCCTTTTCCCTGCTCTTCCTTTTGTCACTGATGTATTTAAAAAAGCTCTTCTTGTTTTTCTTTCACCTCCCTGGCAAGACTTAGTTCCAAGAGGGCCTTAGCCTTTCTTGTTGCATCTCTGCATTCTCTGGCAATGTTTCTACAATCCTCCCAGTTGCCCCCAGACCTTTTTTACACATATTGTAAACCTCTTTTTTTTTCTTCTTGAGTTTTTCCAAGAGTTTCCAGCTCATCCATGCAGGACTCCTGCCTCCCTTACTTGTTTGTTAGTTTTTTTGCAAGGGAATACATTTTTCTTGACCTTGGAGGATGTAATGTTTGAATATTAACCAGCTCTCTTGGGCCCCCCTTCCTTCTAGAGGCCTAGCCCCCTGGCTACTTCTGAGTTTTGAAGAGGGCAAAGTTGGCCCTCTTAAAGTCCAGGGTTGAAATGTTACTTATCACCCTGCTTCTTTGCCTAGTGATATTAAACTCTAACACGTCATAGTCACTACAGACAAGATTACCCCCAACCTTAGCATCTACAACCAGTCCTTCTTTGTTTGTTAATACAAGGTCCAGCATTGAATCCAGGAGGATAGTAGATACTTGAGGATTGTAAAAGGTATGATTTGAAACAAGAACTGCAAAGAGAAGTGTGTGTGTGTGTAAACACAAACATCGGCAGGTATCTCGCTTACATATACAAAGCTCAATAAGATCATACATTTAGGTTGCAACTCAGCCAGGTAAAACAGTTCCAGTGTGGGAGAACTCCACTAAGTTACCAGGACCCACTTAGGTACCTACAGCTAATTTAGACTGAAACAGCAACGATACAGCAAAATAAGCATCCATTTCCTATTATATTCTGAGAACAAACCTACTGAAACCACTTTCAAAACAACATGTTTACTAAATGGTTAATAGTGTATGAGAGGGAAACCATAAGCTTGTAGACACAGACTGGTCCTGGTTTTTAAAAAATATATGGAAGATTTGTGTCTTATTTGCTTTCCAAACATTTATCATGCCTTCTTGACTAACCCTCAGTCACAGCTGTATAAACAACAGAATTTTAAGCTGGTTAACAGATAATGGGAGGAGAAACCATCACATTGTATGTAAAACAGGAATGAACAATGACAGGATGAGATTGTCTCTCCTTCTTCTCCAGACAGCTTCTGGTGTTCTTTCTCTGATAAACAGAATGAAAATGGCATGCTTTTTCTTCTTCTTGAATATTGGCTGTGCTTCTGGTAGACAGATGGCAAGTGGCCAAGGAAAATGTCGAATTTGGTGGCTAAAGTACTGCTCTCTCACCTTGGAATATAAGACTTAGTTCAGTTGTGTTTCTGTGACATGATGGTCTTAATGTAGTTCCTATTGGATAGCAGCTGATACCACAAACCCACCACACTGCATGAAATTCTGCACATTATGGAAAATTGTCATTATCTGGCGAAGGGAGACCACAGGCTAAACTAAGAAAGCTGAAATAAGCACTGGGCTGGGTGTTTCCTTTAATGTACAGCTTGGTTATATTGGCAAAACAGCAAAGGCAATTTTGCCTTGTGGTGGCAACATTGTACTAAATTTGAATAGAGGTGTCTGCCAGCTCCTCAATTCCCCCTCAACAGTCACTTTTCTCAGGAAAACAGCAATAAATCCAATTGTCTGTTTGGAATTAGAAGTCAAAAGAACTATTACACACGTTCATACTACTGAAGTGGAATTATAGACGATCCATGCTGATGCTTTTAAACCTACTTTTCTCAGAACAAATCTATGCATGCTCAGGAAAATCACCTTACCCCCTATGCTTAGGGAATGTGAGTGGGCAGGGATTATATGCTTCAGGTAAGGAGAGATGGAATTTGTTTAGTTTCTTCAGCATTTGTTGGATAATCATGATCTTCAAGCTTCCACCTCTCAGACATTATTTTTTAAGTGGATGGGATTAGAAGAAAATCCATCCTGTAACTAGCATAAAGAGCTATTGATCTTGACCTCTGAGAAACAGAGTCAGACAGATGAGGTGGTCAGCTGAACTTGGCTCTCCCAGATACACCAATACTTGTAAATGGGTGTGGTGTGTGTGAGAGGTGTTCAGTTCTCCCTCCACACACGAACCGCAGCTAACTCAGTCGGAAGGGCTGTATTTTACAAGCAGGATGAAATGCGATGAATATGCACACAATATACAGTATTTACAGTATATACAAAAATACACAGCACAGAATGTAACACAGAAATAGCTGGAGGAGGGTCCCCCAAAAAAAAAACCCTTTTCCCGCCTTCCTCCCTTTTTTCCCAAAAAGGGTTAGAGAGAGAAAAGTAATTATTAGGGGGGAAATTCTGTTAGTTCAAAGTGTATGCTAAAGGAAGAAAAAAGAATTAGTTTCTTATCTCATTAGTCCAAGGTCAGCCAAGCACCGAAAGAGAAGCAGCCGTCCAGGCAGACTGAAACAGACAGACTGAGACAAACTGAACTAGAACTAAAATTTAAAGTTGCATTCTCACTGATCTACCAATGAAATTAATTTAGAACTGTCTTTTGTTTTCCTTTTCACACCGAAACATTCAGCCAGAGTGTTTCAGTAACTGTCCCTTTCTTAAAGGCTAGCCTAAAACGGTCACAACGGGCAAGCCTTAATCTCTTTCTTGAAAAGAATTGCAAGGCAAACAAAAGTGGTTTATATGCCACAGCTCTTGGGAACTTGCTAATCTTCTAGTATTTTGTAATGCACGGGTCCCTCAGGTATAAAATAAGTTTTGCTCCTTGCTTGGATACGTGTGTTACTCAAGAAATGTCACATGATTGGCATACTGTGCAAGAGCCTGAGTAGAAATTAATGACATTTCAAACAATGAAAAATCAGCCAATGTGTAGTGATTTGTAGCAGGTTTTCGTGAATTAAACATTTGTTATGTGCTAAACATAGAGAATTTCACAAGATAAAAGGGAAAGAAACTAGTAGCCTCAAGATTTCTCTCTTACATTCCTGAGCAAAGTTTTGGGTTTGATTAATAGATGTGAGCATTTGTAATTTAAGAACTTGGTTACTTTATGGATGGCCTGTGAGTAGTTTTTCATACTGATTGAGTGTGAATAATAATTTCAGGTGATAGTTCCCTCTTCTGAGCTCTTCATGAGAATTTTTCTGGAAGTAAAAGGGGTTAGATAAAGTTCTGCAATCATAGAAGCTTTAACTGGGAATTACTTTCCAACTTGCTTCTTGGTGCACTTAGAAGTGCCTTGCTTTAGAAAGGTCTTTGAGTATTCATAGGGGGTTGTTATTGAATGTAGGGGAGAGACTACTTTGCCTCCAATCCTTACAAATATCGTGAGAGAATCCACTCAACTGCTACAGGCAGAAAAGTCTGATTTCTTGGCAGGGTGGTTGCTTTAAAGAAAAGCCTATTTTATAGTATAGCAGCAAGTCAGTTGACTTGACTTCGACATATCTGTGTTATATTCCTCTGCCTACCATGGAGTCAATAACAATGCAGCCCTTCACTGAGGTGAAACTGACACAGAATGGCTCTTCTGATTCTCCTGTAGAACTTACATCATCTTATGTGGTTTATGTTTTCTTTTCACCTCTAGAATTGCCAATAGAGGCTGATCAACATGACGATGGAAAGAAGGAGTGCTACTACAATCTGAATGATGCAAATTTCTGTGACAATGTGCTTACATCTAATGTAACCAAACAAGAATGCTGCTGTACTTTGGGTGCTGGCTGGGGTGATAACTGTGAAATTTTCCCATGCCCCGTCTTTGGAACTGGTAAGAGGAGGCCTTCTGTCCCTTTGCAAACTTCTGAAGTACTGTGTTTATGTTAACAGTAGTGTGCTTTGCCTTCAGAGAAGGCTTGTCTATTACATACCATACTCAGTAGAGTTGGTAAGCTTACACATGGGAGACTTCCACAGAGGAAAAGTCAATAGGAGTAATTCATAGCTGGTGTAAATCCACTTGCTTCACTGCAGTTACCCTAGGGATCAAAACAGCCTGTTGCTGAACAGCATTACCTTCAACTGGTTTTAAATGAAGATGGATTCTCAGAGAAGCTTTTTCCAGATGTTATGGTAACATTACATTTTTCCCACAAGCTGGAAAAGAAAGCTAAGCATTATAACGTTACTGAGCCTGCACCTATTGTAATGTTGTTGCTACAGCACTACAAATTACTGATACATAAGATGATAGTAGTTTTACATTTTGCTACTTAATGAATAACTCATTTAATCACGTTGTCTGCAGACCATTGTTTAACCTCTATAGTTTAAATCAGAAAACGCAGCCATATGATATTTGGCACAAATGTTGAACACAGTACTTGAAACATCAACATTGATGGCTGAAATTCAGAATCCAGCTGGGGAAAAAAAAATCTTGCAAGAGAACACTCTGAGATGAAACACTAAAGATTGCTTTTCACACAAACATATCATCGTGATTAATTCCCACGTTAGCTATATTTTAGATTTAGTGAAACTGAATGAAATGAGCCTTTCTACTTGCATAGGTTTAGTTAATTCTGTATAGTCTCCAAGAGACTTTAAATAATTCTCCTCTGTACTCCACACCAGTCAATTAGAGTTTTTTCCTGTATAAGGACTGAAGAACATGGACAGGGGTTTGCATCTCAGTTGGGCTATGTCTAAATTGCAACTTGCAGTATAGCTCAGAGACGCCCATGCTAGCTTTAATTATGATAGTTTGGCTACTGATATTGTTGTAACTGCAGTGCACCATGAAACCCAGAAAGAACTACACTGTCCTGCCAAGAAACAGAAGAAATAAGTTTGTATGGAGCACTGTGATTCTCTTGGTGCTCTAGCTAGGGTTTTTTAAAGCTGGATCTCCAAACTGAGTGTGGCTATAGCATTGAAACCCCCTATTTAGTGAAAGCTGTGTATAACTGTCTGATAGCTGTGAATATAGTGAAATATCACCTCAGCTTTCTTGAAATAGCAGGAAACACCAATGTAACCTATGTATGTGACTAACCTTTTCTTAACAACATTTTTTGCTTTCTCTCTCCTAGCTGAATTTGCTGATTTGTGTCCTGAAGGAAAAGGTTTCATTCCCTCTGAAGAATCACCTTATGGGCTTCTTGCTCAGAATTACATAGGTCAGTATTAAGTTTAATTATTTCAGTAGTTCTGGTACAAATCTGAGCCATTAATGGAAACATTCAATTTTACTGATTCACTTACTAATTGTGGTGGTGAATGGTGCCACATCCAGCTGGAGGCCAGTCACTAGTGGTGTCCCCCAGGGATCAGTGCTGGGCCCCATCCTGTTCAATGTCTTTCTGATGATCTGGACGAGGGGATTGAGTCCATCATCAGTAAGTTTGCAGATGACACCAAGTTGGGAGCAGGTGTTGATCAGTTAGAGGAGAGAAAGGCTCTGCAGAGGGACCTCAACCGACTGGACAGATGGGCAGAGTCCAACATGATGGCATTCAACAAGTCCAAGTGCCGGGTGCTGCACTTTGGCCACAACAACCCCATGCAGTGCTACAGGCTGGGGTCAGAGTGTCTGGAGAGCGGCCAGGCAGAGAGGGACCCTGGGGGTACTGGTTGATGGGAGGCTGAACATGAGCCTGCAATGTGCCCAGGCAGCCAAGAGGGCCAATGGCATCCTGGCCTGCATCAGGAACAGTGTGGCCAGCAGAAGCAGGGAGGTCATTCTGCCCCTGTACACTGCACTGGTTAGGCCACACCTCGAGTACTGTGTCCAGTTCTGGGCCCCTCAGTTTAGGAAGGATGTTGACTTGCTGGAACGTGTCCAGAGAAGGGCAACAAAGTTGGTGAGGGGTTTGGAACACAAGCCCTATGAGGAGAGGCTGAGGGAGCTGGGGCTGCTTAGCCTGGAGAAGAGGAGACTCAGGGGTGAGCTTATTGCTCTCTACAACTACCTGAAGGGAGGTTGTAGCCAGGCAGAGGTTGGTCTCTTCTCCCAGACAGCCAGCACCAGAACAAGAGGACACAGTCTCAGGCTGCGCCAGGGGAGGTTTAGACTGGATGTTAGGAGGAAGTTCTATACAGATATAGTGATTGCCCATTGGGAATGGGCTGCCTGTGGAGGTGGTGGAGTCACCATCATTGGAGGTGTTCAGGAGGAGACTTGATGGGGTGCTTGGTGCCATGATTGTTGTTCGGGTGGGTTGGATTGGTTGATAGGTTGGATGCGATGATCTTGAAGGTCTCTTCCAACCTGGTGTATTGTATTGTATTGAATGTAAAAATTTAAGAAGTTCAGCAGTGGTATTTTAATTGCAGAATTTAATGAAATAATTATTGATCAAAAGATGGTAGAGATATGTGAGTGATAGGAGGAGTGGGTGGGTGTGGGCAGGAGGGAGTTGGCATCACTAAGGAAGAGTGAGATCAGTGAAATTTTCTGCTTTCTGTAAGTTTATTTTGTAATAACCTTAGGAATGGCACAACGAACAAACAATGAAAGGATAATTGCTTCTAGTAATGTGATCCTTCTCTGTTACACTAACTCATATGTTCCTGTCACTTTTGTCCACAAGTTTGTAGGAACAACTATTTTCTTAATCAGAATTATGTGTCAGAAGTGAATACACTCAGCTAGCTTTCCTTGACTTTGCTCCCAGGCTTTCCTATTTTTCCCTAGACGCAAATTCATGTTCCACAGGGAAAAGACTGATGTGCACATGACATTTCTTATTAACTGTTTGCATTGTTCTTGCTGCTAAGCAATACAAATATTTAATGTTTGATGCAACTCAGTGGCTGGAAGGGTGGCTTTAAAAATAAATGGCTTTATAGCACTTGTAGTTCATCTGGGAAAAGTAAGCATTTAAATAATACACCTTTAAAACTACTGTACAGCTTGAAATGACAGCTTTGGGCTAAAATTTGTGTTTCTCCAGAGTAAATGGGGAGTGAATCTACAGAAGACAGTGACTCTAGGCCCATAGATATTGAGAGGAGAACCACCTACTTTACACTGTGCTCTTTTAACAGACTACTCTCAGTAGGTCTAGCAACTGAAAAGTAGGTTGTTAAAAAGGAAGTGAATGAAATTCCAACTGCAACAAGTATGCAAATACAAGACTGGGGGAAAGATGTCTAAAGCTGTATCTGAGCTGTCATATTTCCCATGAAACCTTCCTGAAAATATTCAGCCTCCTTTGAAAGTGTCAACAGTTGTGGCTGGTCCGGCCACTGAATCTGTGTCAGATGCTCTCTATTAATCATTCTGCCTTCCCAAAGGGGAAGAAAAAAGGGAATAAGGGAGAGAGACTTATGGATTGGAAAAGAGAACTAAAACAACATTAATGAAAATAATAATAAAATACATACAAAAACGATATCAAACCAACCCCCCCTGACAGCAGTTAAGTCACCATCAGCACTGATGCTATGGGCAGGCACTGATGAAATCCCAGACTGGATTCTGGAATGGAATGGAGGAACAAGCGGAACAAAGTCCCCCTTGGACACTAGCCATTGAACAAGAACCCTTGTGATCCTTCAGCTTGGTACCAAATATAAATGTGTGTGGAATAAAAAACCTTGTTGGTCAGTTGTAAGCAATATGCATATGAAGATTCTCTGCTATGCACAGTGGAGTCACCAGACTGTATGGAGAGAGGAGAGCAGTCACAAAGCCCATCCATAACAATAAGCACTTAGTTTTGCAATTAGATAGTGTGATGAAATTGGATCCATGCTGGGAATCCCCCACGTGAAGCAAATTACACTGGAAAATACAGGCCATACTCTTAACCTGTTTTGCTTGGTGCTAAGAGCAATGAGATGCCAAAAGACAGAAAAGGGAGCTGCATATTCTTCCAGTCTCTCTTTGCCACGGGACTTATTCTGACAAGGGAAAAGGAAAGTCATGATCTATCCATTTTCCTTTTCCATTCTGGCTACGAGCACACTAGCCTCTTCCCCACCAGTTGTTGGGATTTTTAAGAGAAAGTTGCTTGAGCAGTGAAGCGTATAAACTTTATTCCATCTTGCTCCTCTGCATGGCTTCATAACAATTATGGTAATGCAACCTTTAATGTTTTCTCCCCAGATGCTGATGAATGCCAACTCTTTGGACAAGAGATCTGTAAAAATGGCTTCTGTTTGAATACACAGCCAGGTTACGAATGCTACTGCAAACAAGGCACATACTATGACCCCGTTAAGCTCCAGTGCTTTGGTAAGTTTATTTAAAGTGGCCTTGTCACTGTAACGGTATGCAGATGGGCAAAACAAGCAGACTCATGGCAGGATTCCCATCAGAACTGCGGTATTCTCAGCAAGGAGAGGAATGCTGGGCCTCCAAATTCCTGTAGCAGCTTTTTAAGAGGCATTGGGTCATTTCCCTTCCCTTCTGCTTGGCTGGGCAGCAATTGTGGCTGACATGGTGATGGCATGTAGAGCAGGGTTTGCTTTACTTGCTTCTTTTTCCAGCAAATTGCTCCCAGGAGTCTGCATCTCCAAAACTGCCCCATTTGCTCCTTTGAATGCATAGTCTAGAGTTGGTACCAGCTTTTATGGAGGCAGCACGAAGTGACCAGCTCCCTCCCCAGTATGCACACTGTTGCTTCACTCTGCCAAGGTACAATTTGGCCTTCTGTTCTTTGTGTTATGTGGTGAGCAGTGAAAGCCTGTATGTTGAAGCTCACCTTTTATTGGTAAGTGTGCTGGTTTTGCTGTAAGAAATCAAATTCATGAAGGTTGTTTTTTTTCAGGAAGTTACTATGCAATGTGAAATTTCAGTTCAGGTCATTGATAAGCCCATTTTGGTCTGTACAACCTTGTACTGTTTTGGTTCTGGTTCAGTTGAAAATTACACTCATAACCATGACCCTGGCTTTTGCTTTGTAAGCAGAAAGCCAATATAATGTGCAGAGTAGCATAATGAAAGGAAGTAATTTTTGCAGCTGCAATAGGAGAGCCTTTCACCTTGGGATTCTATGGTTGTTCTTTACCAAGGATGAGGTTTTGCTGATTTAAGTAATTTATGTCAACTAAAATGCTGCTCTGCCCTATGAGCTAAGTTTTGATTTTCTTCTCCAAGACAAACTGAGGAATAGAACTGCTGTGGCTAGGTAAGGCGATCCCTTCTGACCAGCTCATGAAGAATCTCAGAGAGCGTGCCCACCTCTAATGCCTGCGGGTACAGCCCTAACGGCATAGGAACGTGGGACGCAACTGCCGCTGTGTTGGGTGCAGGGTATGCCTGGCACTACCACCCCAACAGCAAGCCTCCTCATCCAGATGCTCCCTAGTACTTGAGGATTAGAGGTCAGCGTCCTGTTGGTGTGTCTATCCTTTTCCATGGGCACAGACAGGATTTTGCTGCCAGCAATTGGTATTTGTGGTCATTAGCAGAAGGCATGCAGGGAAATCCGCTCCTACGATCGGAAAATATAAACATGGATTAACAGAATGCGACTGCTCTGTGCTGGCTCTCCTTGATCTATTTCCTTCCATTTTAAAGACACGGATGAATGTCAGGACCCAAACAGCTGTCTTGATGGCCAGTGCATTAACACAGAAGGATCTTACAACTGTTTCTGTACACACCCAATGGTTCTGGACACAACAGAAAAGCGATGCATCAGACCAGCAGATTCAAGTGGTATGATCCATTATACATATTACTGAAGTGAGTACGCCTCTGTGAGGTGGTGCTGACACGGCTACAGACCCCAGTAAGCTTAAACTGGGTCATGTTTGGATGACCCTGCTCTGTTGAAGGATTTTGGAAGGCAATGCTTGGGCCATCATCTGTTAATCCAGAAAGCATCATCATGTAGGACTCTACAGTGCTCCACTTTGCCAGTGCAGATTGATGATTGCTAGAAGTAGTAATGAGATTAAGCTTGGGCTGGGGAGTCTTCAGCCCCTCAGTTCACCAGCTCTGTGTGTGCCTTGTAGGTAATGAGCCACAGGCAGCTTACTGCCTCACTAATGCTGAAGTTTGGCTGTGGACTAAATAACTCTGCAGGTACAGTTCAGAGTGAGCAACTGCTTCTACAAAGCAAGAAATAAAACCAGGAATAACAGGATATAGGAGAAAATAGCTGAAATTGTGTCTTTGTTTTGAATTGATGAATATTGAGGGTACATTGAGCTCATATATTCAAGATGTGGGCTGCAATGCCACTGTTAAAGTAAGATTTTTGAATGCTTTTTTATTTCAATAGACACTGATTTCAGAAAAAAAGATTCTTAGAACCATGTCAGAAATCCAGAGCACTATGCAGACTGCACAGCTTTGTCTATGCCAACACATCTTTGAAAGAAATGTTACAATGGTTTTGATTAGTACTGGCACCATATAGCCATAAATGCAGAACTCTGATCCCTGCAACTTGCAATGACTTTTTTCTAAGATGCTTCTGTGAAAGGAAATTGGAATACAGACTCACTGCCTGCTTTAGTCACTCCAAATTATGAGACTGGTATTTGTTGAGAAGTAATGTGGTCATCCTCTTGCCTCAAACTGTGAAAGAACCACAGCATTTCTATTGTTCAGTCTTCAGTTAAACAAACCAAGAGCAGGATTCTCCTTTGGGTTCATCTAGGACATGAAGCAAATGCAAGAGCCCAAAGAGTCTTCCAAAATGCAGCACTGGGTCTGACACAGCAATGATCTCACCCAGCACAAAGCACTCAAGCCTTGTATCACTACTGGCAGTGTCCTCCCTAACACAGAGGATGAGGGGACAGGCTGGTTCCTTTGCTGCCAGCAGAATTTGGACTTGGTTTGCTAAATCCACTGCTGCTGCTCACTACGTGTTTGGAAAACTCTTAGTAGAAGAGGTATTTATGCTGATGACCTTTGCACTTTCAGAACTTAATGCTTTGCTTTTGAATGTTTCCATTCTATACTCGCCCATGCACCAGGGCATCGTGCACAAATGCAGTAAATAGATATGCATAGGCGAAACAGAGCCTGGGTTTGTGGCAACGCTTTTGGTTTTTTCACTCTGTGTTGGAACAAAATCAAAACTTTGCAGATGTGTTTACAAAACAATTGTGCTGAGGTTTTTACATTCCTAGTGAAAGATTAAATTTACAGTTCCTCTCCCTTCAAGCCGCAGTGATCATAAATTGCTGGGCTAGGGATTGTGCCTACTGAGATCTTTGTCAAAACTAGTATGCCTCTGAAATATTCCAGCCTTGACAAAAATACATCATTTTCTTACTCTTCATAAGAATGTGACTGCACTTCACAGCAGTATTCTGTCTCTAACAATAGCTGTAAGTAGATTAGGAACCAGAAGAGCAGATAAACAATACTTTTCCTCACCCTCCCCAGCACTCTGTCAGCCTCCAGCTATTTTCAGCTCAGGGGACTTCCGAGTCTGATGTAGTTTGTCTGTTTAGTTAGTGGGACCCTCTTCCAAGTATTTGTCCAGTCTCCCGTTGAGGCCATGTAAAATTTTTGTTCAGCTCTGCCCAGTTCTTTCAGATGCCATCAATGGCAATATAGGAAAAGCAAAATAACAACTTCTAAATATTCATTTTGTAGGTAGAGTGCCCCATATATTCACCTCTGTCCTAGCACTGGTTTTTATTAAGCTCTGATAAATTCCATGAAAGCAGAGCTAAGTGACTGTTAAGTGTTTGGCAATGACTACCGATTTAAGAAGTTTTATTTCTTTGGTGTCTAACCCAGTGTGTTTTCAAACTGGCCAGATCAGAACCTTTTAACAGTTTTGCAAAGATGAACACCCAAGCGTTGAGCCACCTCAGACACTTAAAAATGGTCAAGATTGCACATGTTAGGGGCTGGAAGGGACCTCAAAAGATCATCTAGTCCAACACCCCTGCCAGAGGAGGATCACCTATTCCAGATCACACAGAAATGCATCCAGACAGGTCTTTAATGTCTCCAGAGAGGGAGACTCCACATTGCCCCTGGGCAGCCTGGTCCAGTGCTCTGTCACTTTCACAGTGGAAAAAAAATTTAGCTCATGGTTCCATAGAACTTCCTATGCCTCAACTTCCACCCACTGCCCCCTGTCCCGTCATTTGGCATCACTGAGAAGAGCCTGACTCCATCTTCTTGGCTCTCACCCTTTATGTATTTATGAACATGAATGAGGTCACCTCTTAGTCTCCTTTCCTCCAAGCTGCCTCAGCCTCTCCTCATAAGGAAGATGTTACACCCCCTTAATCATTTTTGTGGCTCTGCGCTGGACTCTTTCAAGCAGCTCCCTGTCCTTCTTGAATTGAGGCACTCAGAACTGGACACAATACGCCTGATGTGGTCTCACCAGGGCAGAGTAGAGGGGAAGGAGAACCTCTCTCAACCTACTAACACACCCCCTTCTAATACACCTCAGAATGGCATTGACTTTCTTGGCCACAAGAGCACATTGCTGGCTCATAGTCAACCTCCCATCTACTAGGTCCTTTCCCCCTTCACTGCTCTCCAACAGGTCAGTCCCCAACCTGTACTTCTCCATGGGGTTCTTCTTTCCCAGGTACAAGACTCTACACTTGCTTTTGCTGAATTTCATTGAATCTCTCCTCGCCCAACTCTCCAGCCTGTCTAAGTCTCTCTGAATGGCAGCACAACCCTCTGGTGTGTCAGCCACTCCCCCCCAGTTTGGTGTCATCAGCAAACTTGCTGACAGTGCACTCTGGGCCCTCATCCAGGTCACTGATGAATATATTGAGTAGTACTGGCCCCAGTACTGACCCCTGAGGGACTCCACTAGACACAGGCCTACAACTAGACTCTGTCCCATTGACCACAACTCTCTGACTTCTTTGCTTCAAACAGTTCACTACCTGATCATCCATCCTCAGTTTACCTGCAAGGATGCTGTGGGAGACGGTGTCAAATGCCTTACTGAAATCAAGAGAAAACACATTCACTGCTCTATCTATCCACCTGGTTATGTCTTCATAAAAGGCTGTCAGATTGGTCAGAAATTACTTCCCCGTTGGTAAAACTATGTTGACTGCTCCTAGTGACCCTCTTGTCCTTGATGATGCCTAAGGATAGTGCCAAGGATAAACCTGAATTTGTATTCAGCAAAGTTATTGTTCTAATCTAAGAAAATTCTGCATTTTGCCAGTTTCTTTTTCATATAACTGCTGCAATGATGATCTAATACTCTCTTCTTCTTCATCAGAACAAACTGAAGAAACTGAGGTCTATCAGGATCTTTGCTGGCAGCATCTAAGTGACGATTTTGTTTGTAGTCGACCTCTGGTTGGAAAGCAGACTACATACACTGAGTGCTGTTGCCTGTACGGTGAAGCCTGGGGAATGCAGTGCGCACTGTGTCCTATGAAGGAGTCAGGTAAGGAAACAGACATGCCCGTTGGTGGACTGAAACCCCAAATGCTTAATCAGTTTAATCCCTAGCAGTAATATTTGGACTAACACCATAAGAAATAACAAAAGACCCTAACCATTCAAGAACGAATAGGAATTCTTCTCATTAATTAAGGGGAAATCATTACAGTCTAGATTTTAAAAATTTAGCTACCTTTCTTTTGTGGCACTTACAGGACCTATTCCTTTAGGTGAAACTATCAGTGATTGGTAGCTTATGACCTTGATGGAAACAGGAGGGCATTTTAAGGGTAGCAGGGCTCCTTAAGATGACTGACAATTTAAAAGCCCTTTGTGAAAACACAGATGCAGTTCATTTGTGCAGATATATGACACTCAACAGATTACATAACTGGTTTGGATTGTTGTTGCTGATATTATACATTCAGATCCACTTTTCAGTGTGGTGTTCTGCCAGGCTGGCTGCAATTAGATGTGTTTGCTTGATAAGGATTGGAAAGTTGTGGTTCACTAAAGCTGTCAAAGAATGAGTTGTTATTATGTGGCTCTATACTCAGATGTTATGAAATGTACTGATGAGTGTCTCGGTCCGGAGAGGGAAAGAGACTCAGTTCTTTTGAATGTTCCCATGTTATGAAATTAGAGGCACAAACGAGGCCAAAATATCAACAGCTAGACTATTTATTGCACAAATAAAGTGGATGGATCAGAAGAAGAGAGAGAAAATAGAGAGGGAGAGAGAGAAGCAGGAGAGAGAAGAGGAAAGGAATTATATTACCACACCCCTCATCCCCCAAGACAGTTTGAGTCTGTGGAGAGAGGGTGCTGCAGCTTTGGATATAGAGGAGATGTTGGGTCTGTAGAGACAGGGTGCTGCAGGTTTGGCTGTAGGGGAGGGGTCATTGCTGTCCTCTGAGCAGCCTCTTCAGCTCCATGAGTTGTAGCAGGCAGAACTTAGGACACGGAGAGAGGGTTCTTCCAGGTCTGCTTCTTCCAGGCTCCATGGTGATGTTTCTGTCATTTTTCTCTCCCTGGTATTCTCTGTTTTTCTTGAGAGCAGCATTGCCCTGGGCTTTTCCTTCTCTCGTGTTTTCCTTCTTAGCAGCATTGTCCAGGTCTTTTCCTTCTGTGTTTTCCTCCTACTGAGCCAGTAGTTGCTCCAGTCTTTTTATACAGTTTTTTTTAGTCCTTAGGTAAGTGTCCAGGTATTGTCCCCCAGGTGTACACAGCCTGGTATACACAAACTTCTTCCTCCATATAAACTGTTTGAAGGCATAATTTGGATGTAACTTTCCACACTAATATGATTTTCCATGTAGGAATACCATGCTACACTAGGGAAGTGTTTTATTCTGATCCTACCTGGAATTTTACTGTGTTACTCTATGTTGTGGCTAAAGCAGTACGTGTTTTATTTCTAGCAAGAGCCCTGTCGTTAAACTACATAGAAAAAATCTCAGTGAAGCATTAATGTGGCTGTCTGTGTCTGCTTGGGTTTTATGTTTTTATAATTTACTTGTGAGGTCCCTGAATCTGTTCTTATGTATCTTTCTTTGTTTGAGTTTGCGTTGGAAGTGCAGCAACTGAAAAACGTACCTTGTTTTGATGATGTTGGCTGGAGTAACTGCAAGCTGATGCTTACCTAAGAAACAGAATGAAGAACAAAAACAGGGCATGACAGCAGCTTGATTTATAAGATATGGCAACCTCTGGAATGTTTTTGTCAGAACAAATCTTACAGGAGGACATTCACAGACATTGAATTGCTACACCTGTTAAAATAGCAATTGCAATGGAACACAATGTAATAGTGAAAAAACAATACAGGGCAAGTTAATAGCAAGAACTGTTGCTATGATCTGGAGCTCCTCAGGTAGAAAGAGCAGAATGCTGATTTTCTTTCTACAAAGTCCATCACGTTGTGACAGTGACGCGTTGATGTCATGCAAGTATGCAGTCCTGAGAGATGGAGGAAAGGTGCTCCTGGTAGAAGAGTTCAGATAGATATGAAACTTGTTTCTCAAGATTTCTAGCTAGTTATATTTTAAGCAGGACAAATCTGAAAAGGAAGAGGAGGAATACCAAAATTGTCAGGGAACAAAGAATCCAAGGGATAATAAACCAAACCTAGGTGCAGAGCAGAGACTCTGCTATACAGCACAATCACAGAGGATTCCCACAAGCTTTTAAATTAACCAAGAGTACTGATATGAGGAAGAATTTGGAACAAGTTCAGTCTGAACCTATTTAGGTTTGAAATTAAATGGACTTTGATCATTAGGACCACAGGACAGTGGTGCAGCAACCCTGGGGGGGTTGCAGTGGGGTGCAGACTCCAACAAGCTTTATGAGGAAACTTGGGAAATTTATTTTTAAAAATGACATAATGTTCCTGATGGATAATGTGCTCAATGTCACTTGGATGACCCTCAGCCAAAGCTGAAGGGCACTGTGTTGGATCATAAAATCTTTCTCCCTCCAGACATAAGATCATTTTTATGTGAAGTCTAGTATGCACTCAAAAGTATCTGCTTTAACTTGAAACTACAAGGCATACTTTGATCCAAAGTACATTAAATCATCCTTATAGATTGGAACATAGTTAAAAAATAAAAGCATACTGAGTCTTTTATATGTCAGGACAAACATGCAAGCTTACATTTCTTAGTGGGGGTGGAATATGCTTGTGTGTCGTCGCACATGTGCACACACACACACACACAGAGAGAGAGAAACCTTCTCTGTTTTCAGGAACATTTACTAAGAAAGATTTAAAGCTGACTGAACTGAATCAATTAATCGTTTCACATGTCTTCAGTTTGTAGTGCTATAAAGTGATATCATTGGCTCAAGAGAGCGCTTTCACACCTCTGGGCCAGCAGGTCACAGGTTCACGTTCTGGCTGGAGAACCTGGAATTTTTCCATTTTAAAATATTTGTGCATTGTGTTCACCAGATTTACTACTGAAAATGTTTGCTTATTTCACAAGTTCTGGGAGCATTTAGGGGCATCCTGAAGATTTGTAGCATATAGAAATACAGAATTGTAGAGCCACAGAATGCCAGGGATTGGAAGGGACCTCTGAAGATCATCAAATCCAAACCCCTTACCCAAAGCAGGATCACCTACAGGCAGGTCATGCAAGAATGCATCCAGACAGTCTTGAAAGTCGCTGGAGAAGGAGACTCCACAACCTCTCTGGACAGCCTGTTCCAGTGCTCCATCATCTTACAGTAAAGAAGTTTGTCCTTACATTGAAGTGAAATTTCCTGTGTTATAGTTTTCATCCATTGCCCACTGTCCTATTGCAGGACACTATTGAGGAGAGTCTAGTACCTGCTTCTTGACACCCACTCTTCAGATATTTATAAACAATAATAGGATTGTCCCTTAGTCTTCTCTTTTCCAGGCTAAACTGCCCAGGTCTCTCAGCCTTTCCTCGTAACACAGATGTTCCAGTCCATTCATCATCCTTCTAGCTCTCTGATGGACTCCTCCAGTAGTTCCCTGTTCTTCTTGAACTAGGGAGCCCAGTAAAAAATCCCAGATGTGGTTCACCAGGATAGAGTAGGGGCAGAAACCTCTTGACCTTCTGGCCACACTCTTCTGAATGCACCCCAGGATAGCATTGGTTTTTGGCCACAAGAGCACATTTCTGTGCCATGGATAACTTACTGTCCCCCAGGACTTGAAGGTCCTTCTCCAGGAGTTTTCCAGCAGGCCAAACACTAATCTTTACTGGTGCACAGTGTTGTTCCTTCCCAGGTGCTGGACTCTATGCTTACTGTTGTTGAACCTCATTAGGTTCTCCTGTCCAGCTTCCAGTCCATCTATACAGGTCTCACTGAATGCCAGCCCTCTGGTGTATCAGCCAATCCTCCTAGTTTGGTATGATCAGCAAACTTGAGGGTGCACTTTATCCCCTCATCCAGGTTGTAAATGAAGATGCTGAATAAGACACTTCCATTCTTCATTACAAGAATTAAATGTCCTGCTCGAGTAGCATCCAGCATAAAACCAATGGGCAGATGGAAAACTTCTGTAAGAATTGGTCCCTACACATGAAAAAGAAATCCAGCTTTCATTAGTATGAAAACAGAATTTACATAGTTGCAAGATTTCTGAAAAATAGTAACAGGTGCTTGACCAGGCAGACCCCACTGAAAATTATGCTAAACATTCAGAGCCTGAGGCAAACATAAGTAGCACACTGCTGAAGTATTGCAACTGAACAGCAACATCTTAACACTAAGTACTTTGATGACAACATCACAACATCAAGGATCAATCCCAAATACTAGTTCAAAGTCCTGATCGAAATACAAACATGAACTGTAGTGATGTGATTGAGTACTTGTTACTGTACAAACAATGTTGTGGGGCAGACGTTCTTGTCGTTAAACAAAGGAAGCAAAGGCAGTTTTCAATGACATTGGTTCTAACATTATGATCTTATGATATAATCAGATTACAGATAAAGGCTTTCACAGATTGCATCCAGTACCAAAGTATGAACTACTGAAATATTCTCCGTGGGCTCATTGTGGTGTGTTAGGGTCTACTTGCCCAAAGAGCTTCTAGTAATTATCCCTAAGAAACCTCTGTGCTATTTGAGGTTTGTGATTTGCAATCTGCAATAACTGACCAAATGAAGAAAATGAGGAAATGGGATACCTCTGTTTTAGATAACAACTGTGAAATACCCCTCTTCATTGCAGCCCCCTCCAAAAAGGCTCTGTTGGATGACCTGCATTCAGAAGTTCTGCTTCCATGGCCAGTTTACCGCTATTGCACTAAGACCCATCCAGAGTCCACCCTTAGTAACTGGCAGCAGGACAGGCACCTAGGGGTTTAGGAGCTGGTCAAAGCACCCATGCCAGGCAATAGAGCAACTGGCCAAGCATGGAAAGAAATATGGTATATAAAACAATATATACCTCATGTTAACCTCAACCCAGAGCATCTGAATTGTAAACTTGTTGAGCTTCCAGAAGATCCTGTAAAACACTTGTGGGACTGGAGTGGATTTTAGACAAGGTGTATTGTTACAGGAAATTTGAGAGGAGGAGCTAGAAGTAATAGTGGAAAATGCTGCATAAGGTGGTGTGTCGAGGTCAGTGTTTAATTTAGGAAGACTGCTGGTTTTGTACTTGTAAAATTATCTTCTTGGAGTCTGTTACTGCCGTGCAGTAACACCTTTGCTTCACCTTAGGATGCTGGAAAGGTGAAACCATGTACCTAAAGATATGCCAGTCTGTTAAGAAGGGTGCTTTGTCTTCTGTAGCTGTCTGTCTGGAGAGTTTAAGATAAAATAGAAAAAGGGAGCGTGCTATTCTAAAGTGGGGTAATATATAATACATCAACAGCAAAAACTTGTGACTTGACTGCTATGAAAATGTCTGAGCACGTTCTTAGGAAGCAAGCATTCTGTTTATCAGTTTATTTGTGTAAACTTGGACATACCTTTTACTCCTTCACTGTACATTTATAAATACTAGTAATTTGTGGGGTTTTGTGAAACTCCTTGGCATTTCTTTTTATCACCATCAGAGCATTTGCGAAGCCCAGACTGAGGGCAGTGGGTAATGTGAATCATCTGGGGTGTTGTAATGTAGGAGTTCTCTTGGACAGTTATGCTGCTGGGGTTTAAACAGAAACTGACATCAGTGCTGGTCCTGCCAGTTTCCTTTTCCATCAGTTAAAGAGAAATAGGCACCCTTAGTGTTAAGTTCCTCAGACCTATCTAGACATCTACTTAGTATGAGATGTGTCTTAGAAGTGGTTGTCTTCCCATGGACTAAAAAGGGACACTGGATGACTAATTCAAGTGCAGACCTTGGAGAAGCCTACATGTTAGTATTGCATTCTACCTCTTCTGGCAGAACGATTGTTTGGATTGCATTTTGTCACAAGGAACTCGGTGTGTCCTTTTGTAAACATTGTAAGTTAGTTCTGGGGCTGAGTTCCACATTGAGAACATGGTGTTCCTTCAAGCTCTGGCTAATGTCACTCATGAAGATCTGGAAGAGTGCAAAAAAAACCAATGAATACAAAGGAAAGACAATTTTCCATCTGTCCTTTTTTGAGATGGTAAAGATCAGCAGGGAGGCACTGAGTTCATTTCTGGGGACTATTGTTTATCTTTCTGTTTAGGAAGAGATTGTGCCTCCTTCCTTTCTGGGAAGGCCACTGGAAAAGTGGATTATATCTTGGACTCAAAATATTACGATGATTTGGCCTTGAATATTCCAAGTCTTATGCTCAGTTGTGCAGATTTTTGCTACTTTTTTCTGTGATGAAGATTTTCAGTGTTTTTTTCTGAAGTCTAGGGGGAAACATGCAGAATGGCCTTGGAAGGGTTTTCTTCATGGAACCTCACATTCCAAGTCTACATGGGAGTCAGCAAGGAGTCAGCAAGCTATTTGCAAAGCTGTGTCAGAAACAACCTGACTCTTACTACAACTTTCAACAATTTGCCTCAAGCAGTAGGAGAGAGATTGGTTTAGAAATTTGAGCAGCATTAGTGGAGAAACAAAAGGTGATTACCAAGAGGTTTGGAAATATCCATTGGTAATATTTCCATTTTAACAAGGGCTTACATCCACTGAGAGCTTTTCCCCAGTGATTTCATTTAGAATATGTCCATATGAGGATATGAATATCCTTCTCAATTCATGAGAAAAATCCTATAAGACTGCCTCCCTTCCCCTTTTCTTTAGCACTAAGAGTTGTAGAATACACATGAATGCTGTCCACCACAAAACTTGCCATTTGTTCCTGGAAGATGTCAAGGAAATTATCTAAATTCTCAAATAGCACAATCTAAATACAGAGCTGAAACATCTTCAGCTTGATTCACAGATGATGCAGTCCCCAGGGAAAGCATAGTCTTAATGAATTCAGACTGATATTCAGAACCTGTGGTTGGGAAGGGACACCTATTACATGTAATTAAATGCTCTCATGGCTTTATGTTCTCTCCAGTGATTCCTTCCATTGTGAAATTGCATTTTTCAATAATTTGAAGGAGTTCTGTGGTGTTGATAGCTTTGGGTTCTTTTGTATGTGTGTGATGGTGACAGTTGTGAGCTGTAACAGAAAACAAAGCTCGCTTTATGGGCAGGAGCTAAATTGCCTGTGTCGTTCCATGGTCATGTCAGTAAAAGCTTTTTATATAGAATATTTCACTTTCAGTACATGAAAATGGAATACTTCTTCTGACTAGAGAATTTGGGTTTTAGGCCTCTGTGTACAAAATAAGCCCTACGCAAGCTTGCACAGCTGCAAGAACTGTATGTGCAGATTAGATGCACATTTGCACAGCTGTACTTGTGGTAACAAGCATCTAAAAGCCAGTCAGTCCATCCAGTTTATGTTGCATTGTCTCCCCAGCCTAGCTTTCATCACTGTTACAGCTAGCATCTGTGCCAGTACATCTAGCTGTAATCCACTAACACACGGCTTATATGCGGACATCTGACTTTCAAAATCCTTCTCATTTTTGGAAGCATACGTCAACTTCTTCTTACACTAGCTATCTTAAGTTATACCACAAGCTTTCTCAGTGCTTCATTTGCAAGTTATGAGAAAAACTTAGAAACACATGGCAGCAATCTAGGCTAAGTTACATTCAGAACACACTACAGTTGTATGGTCTCTGCTCACAGGAGATGAGTGAGCAGAGAAAATGAGTCCTTACAGAAAAAAGGTCTTGTCTTTGATTGTGACTTGCAGGAAAGTGGTTGGTTGGTTGGTTAGGTTTGTTTTTTTCACTTACATGTAAGATATTTTGAAAGTACTATTTCTGTGACAACCAAAATCTTTTCATCGTCAGAGGTAGTTACACATTCTCCCTGCTCTCTGCCCCCTTACTACCTTTTGAACTAAGTCTCTGACTGTCATCTCCCTAAGGCAATATCATCCTGTTCTATCATTTGATACTTGCTGCAGCTTTCTATGCACCAGTTATGCTTTTATCCACAAATCTTAAGAGATCTATTCATTTAGTTCCCTTCCTGGAAAACTGTATCCAGCAATACAGCCACAGCAACCCAAATATTCTCTTTAATTTGAACTGCAGAGACAGCATAGCACTGGAGAAGTTTAATACAACAGAAATCGTACACA
>CM037640.1:7860064-7906790 GCA_015227895.2 Colaptes auratus
GGTTTTAAGCAGACAGACAAAAGCCCGCCGAAGTTAGAGCAGCGTTTTGTGGGGCATGTTTTTTGAATCCGCCGATGAAGGGCGAGCTGTGGAGGAGGCGGGGGCAGCGGCACCCCCCTGGAACCGCGAGCCGGAGCTGTCCGCCGCCTGTGCTGAACGCGCCGCGCTGCGAGCCGCCTCCTGACAGCGCGGCGCCGGGCGGCACCTCCTTGCTGAGGAGAGAACCAATCGGGCTGGCGGGCCCCCTGAGGAGCTCACCCTGTGAACTGTCAAACAGTACCCAAGTAGGTGAACTTGGCTAAGGCCAGAAGTAGCCACGAGCTGACCTATATATGTTTTGCACCCACAAGCAAGCAGAGTATGGCTTAGAAAGAAACATCCTCTCGAAACACATGCCTTATCCTGTCCCTGTTACACTCATGTGCCAAATGGACGTTACCATATAAAAATGGGTAAGGTTGTGCCTTCAGGGGATATTTCCGTCCATGTCAAACGAGATAATATGCACCTATTAATAGCAAAAGGAGCCCTACCACATCTGGGGTTTGGTTTACTATTTTCCCAAGTGAAACTTCAAAGAGCATCAAGAAGTACATACTACATTACCTGTTGTATTGACAGACCTCCCAATACTGTTCATCCCCTACCCAGAAAACAGGTAGAGCATATCTTCAACTTTAGCTTTGGGAAACTGTGACTGCAAAACTGGTTCTTCCCTAAAACACAAGTTGTGTCCCATATAAGTTATTTTTCTGTAAAACTGTTGATGGCACACTACCCTATCCCCATAGAAGTCTAAATATATTTTTTTCCACAATAACCATATTCTGTATCCTTGTAATTGAATCAGTCGCTCACACAGCTCACCCACTCAACAGTAAATAGCCATTGACCCTGTGGTTTCAGACGGATCAATGCTATGGTTAAGTTTTGGGCACCTGGAGGCTTTCTGTGCAAAACAGGAAGAAACTTTTAACTAGCATTAGATGTGATTATTTTTCCCCTCTGATGTGTTGATTACATTAGCAGATTGTTTTCCCTAGAAACCTTTGTCCAGCTGTCCAAAAGCCTGCAGGCAATAAGCAGCATATGCTTAAGTTTTTTTTGGATGAGATGGCATACTTAAGCCACTTGCTTGGGTATTTAGGGTCTTTCAGGTATACACAGTTCATTGTTCTCAGTGATTCACCTACAGAAATTTCAGCTGAATGTGGCCTGACAAGTGGCAGCATAGACACTACTGCCTACCGTGCCTCCACTACTGAATGCTGTTGGCGGACACTTCAGAGGTTTCATACTGCTGTCTCTCTGGACATACAGTGTTCCAATCTCCAGCGCTCCAGCTTTTCCGACACTCCATCTGAACCTAACAGAAGCAAAGAAGGAAAGAAGAGGAGATGAATGTGGAGCTAGTCAGATTTACATGACTATTAGAAAAGAGCAAAGGGGAAAATAAAGACAACCATGCCACTGAGAGAAGCTGGCAATGCTTTAAAAACTGCAAGACTATGGCTTCTAATTATCCAATTAGCTCATTAGTCCATTGTCCAGTGTCCTGTATTTTAATATACTTGTAGAAATAAAGCTCTTTCATGCACTAGGCAATCTCATTATTCCATTCTAAACTGTATTCAGCTGCAAACACTGCATGTACTCTATATCCTAACAGCACTACCAAATCAAGCTGATTTTGTTTATCAGCCACGAAAAGACTGGCTTCTTGCTCAATACAGGTGTTTCAAGAGTTAGAGTTCTGTTTTAACTTCCACTTTCATTAATAAAAAAATATAATGTCTTGAATTATTTTAATTCTTTGAATAGTTAGAAGTTTTTTTTTTTTATCCATTAAAACTGAAGAGTTAATCTGAATTGAACAAACAAAATTAAGCCTGTTGAAGACTGTACTTTCCCCCTTCTTTATATAGCAACAATAGCAATAATACAATATCCCTCCACCACGGTTTTTTTTAAACTGCAAATATGCTCATCCAGTCACAGGTTCTGGGTAAAAATGTGTAACATCTGTACTCATTGGAAGTTTATCCAGGTCTTCTAACTGCTAAACAAGAACAGAATTTAGATCTTCCTTTCCAGGCAGAGTCTTGTCACTTGACTGAAGTAAGAACCTCCATTAGCTTTTAACACATAAGGCAGGAGACATAAATTGAACCTTTTCCACTGTACAAAAAGGCAGGAGTGTAACTACGGTAATCAATTCATTATGGTATGTACTTCAGCCTGGAAGTAAGGTCACTGTATGTGGGTCACTCAAGAGAGCCTTCTCTGGAGGGTGCCTTTTTGTTTCTTTTTAGGGTCTGGTAATGAGCACCAAGAGGCTAAATAGGTTGATGGCAGTTCCAGTGCAGGCTGAAACCTAGGCTGCTGGAACATCCATATTCTGATGGAAACTTCCTGAGGAACCAGCTGCTGTATGTCTGTCTTTGCCTATGATGTACTGAATCTGGGAGGCAGCCCTAAAAGAGGAACAAAGCCTTACACAACCAATTGTCTTGCTTTGGTGGTTACCTCTGGCATTTCTTGTCAGCCCCAGGCTGCAGCACTTGGATTGATACTGTGCTGGTGGGAACCAGCTGCATCTCTGACAATTAAATTTATCTCTTAGGTATCACATCCAAATAGGACAGAAGGAAAGATGCTGAGATGGAAGCTTGTATTTTACCGTGATAACTGTGAATTGTTGCATCCAAAGCTGCACAAACACACCAGAAAAAGGCAGTGGTGTCTGGAATAGAATGAGAGAGAACAGCCTGATAAGTACAGAAAGCAAACAGCAAAATACAGGGACCGCACTGTCTTCACATTACCACTGCAGTACTTGGCATCTTTTGTGGGCAAGGAAAATAGCTAATTTAATAGCAACATCAGAAAAAACCCAAAAACAACAGACATTTAGAGGCAAATCCTGAAGAAAGCATGAATGCACTTACTGACAAAGTCAATGAGCATAGAAAACAAGTATCTTAGAATCAAAGGGAGAAAATTAGTTTCTAGTCAAGCTGGACATGACAGGCTGTATCCTAGAGGTATCATACAAATAGCCTGCATGACTGAGATGAAGTAAATGGGAAGACCTGAACAAAAGACTCTATCAGAGATGATGTCTTAGAAATTGACTGAATGACAGAATATTAGTTTTCTACTCCAGAGGTTAGGAAAAGGGTAAAGAACAGCTCTGCTGTCGATGTCAACTTCCATTTTTGCCTAGACAGATATGAATGTATGACAGAGGGAACAGATTAAGATTTATTTTTGTAAAGAGTCAGCTCTTGAGCACAGAAGTAGATCTGTAGATCTTTCAGCAAGTTTCAGTAACTTCCACGAGGGACAAGATTCCCCAGAAATAAGCCTCAGGGAAAAAGGAACCAAACAAAGTTCCCACGAGAAGAGGAGTGGAGGAAAAAAAAAAAATAAATATGTAGAGTATTTGGAAAGAGAAAGGGAAGAGGTATGAGAAGATGACTGAGCTGAATGGAGCTAATGGGCAAGGATGTTGTGAATGTCTGGAGTCTTATGACAAAAGTTAAACATTGCCAAAAAGACATCTGAACAAATCACAGTGAAAGGAAAGTCAATCTGAAAATCAATGGAAGGAGGTGGTGGAGGAGTTCAATGAACAGAACAGAGTAGAACAGAACAGAATAGAACAGAACAGAGTAGAACAGAACAGAGTAGAACAGAACAGAGTAGAACAGAACAGAACAGATTAGAACAGAACAGAATAGAACAGAATAGAATAGAACAGAATAGAATAGAACAGACCAGACCAGACCAGACCAGGTTGGAAAAGACCTTTGAGATCATCGAGTCCATTCTACATACAACATTATCTAATCAACTAAACCATGGCACAAAGTGCCTCATCCGGTCTCTTCCTAATAGTCTGTATAGAGAATGAAAAGAAAAAGGGAAGATTTAGATAGTAAGTGATTTTTTTTTCCAAATATCCATGAGTCCTGGAGTCCAGATGGATTTTTTTGAATGTAGAAGAGTGAAGTGTATTTCCATTGTGATAGGAAGGAGACAAAAAGAGAAGCAAGATTACAGAGAATAAACTCACCAGCATAAACTGATTCTGGTATAAAGATAGATCATCTCTGTGGTTTAGAGTATTTCTTAAGGAAAGCAACACTGACTTCAGAAAAAAAGTGTCACATTAAGCCCAGCTCATTTTGCAAAGAACATTGGAGATATCAGGCAAACTGATGAGACTCTGTTGATAGCTTCTCACAATACCAGAGAAAAGCCAGACTTTTCCAAGTGAAACATGACTGAAATATGAGCGTATTTAATGTTTTCCCACAAGTACATCAAAGGACATGAATATCACTTTTAGATTCCATTTTACTCTTGATCTGGCACAAGGACAGGAAAAGACCTTTCATTCTGTATGGTCAAGGAAAAGGAAAGGGAGTCAGTGAGCCCCAGACAACAGTGAAACATAGACCGTACTGCAAACAAGGATAGTCACTTGGGCACATATAGTCTGTCAAGAAGAAAACAGTTTCTCATTTAGTTTAAGAAAAGGTCTCATATAGTTTAGGAAAGAATAGAAGAGACTTGACCTAATAAAAGTCTGCATTTCTTCTATGGATGCTGCTGACTGGGCTTGACAAAATCCTTTTCCCTTCTTTTAACAAGAATTGGAACAAGCTAAATAATTCATTCGATACTGTTCATCAGGTTTCTGTGAAGACATGAACACTGTGGTTAGATTTTACATATTGCATTGCAAAGGCAGGAGAACTGTAACAAAATGAGATTTGGAGGACCTCTTAGAAATGTAGAGAGGCTGCTTCACAGTAAGTTCCCTCAAATGAAACAAGCCTACCTGTCTCAGGTTTGAGCTATGATGTACCTTTACCTTGTACCAGATGGAGGAAATTATTTGGCATTAATCATGAGCGCCTGGCTGAAGCTGTACAGAGGATCATAGAATGGCTTGAGATGGAAGGGACCTTCAAGATCATCTAATTCCACCCCCACTTTGCATGGGTAAGGACACCTCCAACTAGACCAGGTTGCTCTAAGTCTGATTTTAAATGTCTCCAGGAATGAAGCATACACAGCCTCTGGGCAACCTATTCCAGTCTCTCACTATCCTCACAGTAAAGAACTTTTCCTACTATATAATCTAAATATACCCTCCTCTAGTTTAAAACCATTGCCCTTTGTCCTGTCACCACATGCCTGTGATGAAGAGGTTATTAATTTATCAATTATTAAATTGAAATATGAATTAAAAAAATTATTTTAAATTATTAATAACTGATTAATCACTATTTGATATACATATTATAGTGCCCGATTGTGAGATATATCCCATAACTGGGTTCATATGTACAATTTGATCCCAATTAGAATATTTACAAAATTAAAGGAACGAGGGGTGCAATTCCACCGCATGTCCACCAGATGGCGACTCCACAAGACGCTGGCAGCTGCTTAACTGTATACCGAAAGATTACAATGCGTCAGAGGCTTGAACGAGAAATTGCCACGCGAGCTAGGCGCGGGAGACTTTGAACTGAATGTTGGTGGATGCTGCACATGTGAAACTGCAAAGCTACACGTGTCTTCTGTTCGTAGTGAAGCAAGTTGCTAGGTTACGCGGCTAGCTGCTGCCACCGGGGCTGGCTGGCTGTTCCGGGTGGTGGGGGGGGGGATTCCCGGGGCCGAGGCTGCGGATGACATTCGCCGGCGGGCCCGCTGGGGGACTTCCCTCCAGACAGCGACAGTGGGGGCAGTCTTCTCTCTCTGCAGCAGCGGGGAGGGAGCGAGACATAGGCTAGCTGTTCGGTGGGCTCCCTTAGCAAGGCTCGGGCGGTCCCTCGGGGTCGCAGTCCCTTCAGGAGCTGCTGCTTGGGAGCGGACGGGGCGGTGCGGAGCTGTCCCACAGCGTGACTGCTGTTTCTACGGCTGTCCCTGCCGGGGCTCGGGGCTTGAAGGGCTGGTGCTGGGATCCTCCTCCGTGAAGGTGACTCCACCACCTCCCCGGGCATCACATTCCAATGGGCAATCACTCTCTCTGTATAGAACTTCCTCCTAACATCCAGTCTAAACCTCCCCTGGTGCAGCCTGAGACTGTGTCCTCTTGTTCTGGTGCTGGCTGCCTGGGAGAAGAGACCAACCTCTGCCTGTCTACAATCTCCCTTCAGGTAGTTGTAGAGAGCCATAATGATGCACCAGCCACAGTCCTGCAGTCAGGATTAAGTACACCTGCTTGAACTGTGCAAGGAATTTTAAAGAAGCATTCTCTAATTCATGATGGAGCAAGGCCTGCTGCTACACACCTCTGACTTTTGTAAGCAGTACAATTAACACATTCACTTAAAACCTTGCTCACAAGGTACAAAAGTGAACAGCCTCCTGCAGGGCTGAATTCAGGATACCTGCTTGTGGGAAACTGTGATGAATCTGTGGACCCTTTGATGGGCCAAGAAGAGACTGACCTTGAGAATATTGCTGTGTATCCACAAGAAACTATTGTTATGTACCCATGAATGAACACATTGTTGTGTACCCTTGAATGTCTGGAGAGTCCCTGAGCTGAATGTGTTGTTTGTTTGAGGTGGAGACGCTGCAAGATTGAGATAGAAGAATAGCAGAAGAAGAAACCTGGACTTAGCTCAGCAAATAACTGTAGCAATGCATCACTAACCATAAGAATCTTGAGAAAAGCTTGTGTACCCAAACAGATGTAGCCACACTGACAGAACATACATACAAATATGTGCTGCTTGCAGAAACAGACTTGGTCTTTGTACTCTGCTTACCACAAGTGTGTGTGTGTTGGTTTTGTCCATCACCCAAACCAGCGACAACTGGTGACCCACAAACGTGATTTGAGGCTGCAGGCAGATGCAGCGATGACAGAGCCCAGTGTAGCTGACAGCAGTGGGTAAAACTGCCTTTGGTCCAGACCTGAACTTTGACACCTGCCCAGGTGAGGTAGGTGAGCCACTGGGATCATAATGGGACAAAATTTAACAAAGGAAGAGAACCTAATCCTTGGGACCTGGAAATTGTTACTGAAACAGGTCTAAAAATTGGGGACTATGACTTATGAAGGCTACTCTTGTGGGGTAAGCAGCAAGGTTTGAGGCCTCCCTCTACTCTTGCTTCTAGCGTTGCTGCATGGCAGAAGATGGGTAGTCATTTGTGGAATGCCATATCAAAAGGAGGTAAAGAGGTTGTGGATATGGCTACTATGTGGTGCTTTCTTAGTGATGCAATAAAAGATACCAAGCAGGAACAGGACAAAAAGGAGGAGGAAAATAAGGTGGGAGTTGAAAGAAAGAGGGATTGATTTGGCTATGGGGGAGATGAATAAATGAGTGGAGGACAAGCCGGCAATCCCAGGCACAAATCCAGGCTGGGCAGTGACTGGCTGGAGAGCAGCCCTGAGGAGAGAGTCTTGGGGTGCTGGTGGAGGAGAAGCTCAACAGGAGCTCTCAATGTGCACTTGCAGCCCAGAAAGCCAGTCAGATCCTGGGCTGCATCAGGAAAAGTGTGGCCAGCAGGTCACGGGAGGTGATTCTCCCCCTCTCCTCAGCCCTGGTGAGACCCCACCTGGAGTACTGCCTCCAGTTCTGGAGCCCCTATTACAAGAGGGATCTGGATGTACTGGAGCGTGTCCAGAGAAGGGCCACGAGGATGATCAGAGGGCTGGAGCACCTCTCCTATGAGGACAGACTGAAGGAGTTGGCTGTTCAGTCTGGAGAAGAGAAGGCTCCGAGGTGACCTCATTGTGGCCTTCCAGTATCTGAAGGGGGCCTACAAGAAGGCTGGGGAGGGACTTCTCAGGGTATGAGGTAGTGATAGGACTAGGGGGAATGGAATGAAGCTGGAGGTGGGGAGATTCAGGCTGGAGGTGAGGAGGAAGTTCTTCCCCATGAGAGTGGTGAAGCCTGGATGTGGTGTCCAGGGAGGTGGTTGAGGCCTGTCCCTGGAGTGTTACGCCCAGGCTGGATGAGGCTTTGGCCAGCCTGATCTAGTGCAGGGTGTCCTGCCCATGGCAGGGGGTTGGAACTAGATGATCCTTGTGGTCCCTTCCAACCCTGACTGATACTATGATCCTCTGCCCTCCCCACACCTAGCTGCTCAGGAGCGGTTTCAACAGTGCAGAAGATAAAAGGTGCTGGTGAAAAGAAATTTTCCTCTCCTAACGAGCAACTTAAACTCCCCTTTTTGTTCTTGTGCTAAAATGTGTTACTTGCAGAAATAAACTTGATCTTTGTACTCTGCTTACCACAAATGTATGTGTTTGTCACTTTTGTCCATCACCCAAAACAGTGATACCTGCTGCTCTTTTGTTGACTCTAGCCTGGCCATAAGGACACAAGTAGGACATTTTACCATTGATTCCAATTCCTTGATGAGGCCTATTTCTCAATAGGTGGTCTTGAGTTGCTGTGTCATGTTTAAAAGCAGATTTTACATGAGTGCAAAACACATTGATGTGCATCAAACTTAATAATGTACTGCCAAATTAGTAGTGTTTGCTTCCCTTGCCAACCTGGCTGCTGAATGAATAAAAGTAATCACTTAGGGACAATTTAGAGATTAGTGCAATACTGAAACAAAGCAATACTCTTTCACCCAACAGGGCAGAAGCCATGGAAGATGGTACTTGCTATCAACTGGCCCAAAGCCCTAACTGCATCTCCTCTGTAAGAACTCAGCACTCCACAAAGTTCAGTTTGAATGAGAGAATGATGGTGTTGTCAAGTAGGTGAGCCATAGGGAAACCACATGAAACCAAACCACCTCACCAGCCAACTGAGCCGAGTTCTCAGAATAACTCAGACCCTGCTCCTTCCTACATTCACCAAAAGAAGCAAATAAGAAGCATTATGAGGCAGCTTAAGAAGAACAGCTATAGTTCTTAACAAAAGCTCCAGCAATGCAAACCATACAATTCTGAGCAAGATAACTTGCAAGGTTTCCAATCTACAAACAGCAGCCCTAAATTATAGTGTCTGAATTCCTTCCAAAAACATTTGTCTGAGGAGTCATCCCAAGTAGCTGTACAGAGGCAAGTCTGTAGTAAAAGTCCTGAATAAGGACAATTTAGCAGCTCAAGACCATTTTCAATTTCCTTTTTTGTATAGTGGATGCTGATAAGGCAAATTGGAACTCGTGTCTCTCTTACCTCATTATTGATGAAACAGTAGAGGACTGCAACCATCAGGCCCTGGAATCAACAAAAAAGCAGAAAAGCATGAGCAGAGCAGTTCCCTCGCTTTGCCAACCAACTAGCAGAGGACTAGAGGCTTCAGCTAGCATGCGTCCTTTAACGCTGAAAAATGGAGACAGTCTGTGGTCAGCTCTGATAGCAGAGGAGAGGACTGACTAAATTATGCCTCAAAGCAGTGATCTAGGAAAAAGGAGTTACTGTTTTCTTCAACCAGTTATTTTTTTCCTAAGGATTCCTTTCCTATTCTTTTTCCCTAACCTGGTTGCAAGTTATAAACATTAGAGAGCAATTCACAGTGATCTTAAATACAGCTCTGGACTTGATAAATGGGGAAGGGGTAAGGTAAGCAAGAAAATAGAGGAAAATAATGATGCCCTTAGACAAAGGAGACTCTTTTGAAATGCCCTTACTGTAGGCAAAAGCTAAATAAATGTCACAGTAAGCTACATCCTCCACCTCACACAGCTACCTCTCACAGCACATATTCCAAGGAGTATCAGAAACACTGTAGAAAACACAAGATTTGCTTTCAGCAGTGCCATTATACAATTACAGGAAATTACAGACATTTCATTATTGCCCAGAGATGTCCATAGGAACTAGATATTAATAGATGGATAGGAATACTAGTTTATTGTGGTGTATTTAAGACGTTGAAAATAAGGCTGTGTCACACTTAACATCTAAGTTGGCTATTAAAAATCAGCCCTCATACTTTCCCTTCCACTGTCATAATCCTGTGATATCCGTGCTAAATTGAGAATATAAAGAACAGGGAACATGCAACTAATGAGAGAGAAAGCAGGTGCCCAAACAGCAGTTGCAAATATCTTATCCACATGGGCACAGAGTGAGCACTACCTGGAAAGAAGCAAAGGAGAGTTCAGTAAAAAGCTTCACAAAGCGCAGCATCCCTCTGCATGCTCATCAGTAATAAAGGCAAAGATGACCTCGTGGGTCCCCAGCAGTGGGATCAGAGTCAGTGTAGACTTGGCCAACCTAAGATCACAAAGAGAAAAAAAATGCCACTGAGTAAATAATTTCTGATCCAAATGATCCCTGGGAGTCACTGTTTCTGCATTCTGCTTGGGACACGTTGTCAACTTTGGTGAAGTCACCGCACCACTTTGTGCCTCCAATCCTTAAAATAACCTTCCTAGTTTTCAGTGTTTTATCTGCCCCTGTCACTCCACTGCAGACCACTTCCTCCTAGGAGCAAAGCTCTGTATGCAGCTCCTAGCTACTGGCTGTATTTCACAGCCAAGTGCCAGGTTCTGCACATTGGCCACAGCAACCCCATGCAGTGCTACAGGCTGGGGTCAGAGTGGCTGGAGACCAGCCAGGCAGAGAGGGACCTGGGGGTGCTGGTTGATGGTAGGCTGAATATGAGCCTTCAGTGTGCCCAGGCAGCCAAGAGGGCCAATGGCATCCTGGCCTGTATCAGGAACAGTGTGGCCAGCAGGAGCACAGAAGTCATTGTGCCCCTGTACACTGCACTGGTTAGGCCACACCTTGAATCCTGCATCCAGTTCTGGGCTCCTCAGTTTAGGAAAAATGCTGATTTGCTGGAACGTGTCCAGAGAAGGGCAACAAGGTTGGTGAGGGGTTTGGAACACAAACCCTATGAGGCGAGGCTGATGGAGCTGGGGTTGCTTAGCCTGGAGAAGAGGAGGCTCAGGGGAGACCTCATTGCTCTCTACAACTCCCTGAAAGGAGGTTGTAGCCAGGTGGGGGTTGGTCTCTTCTCCCTGGCAACCAGCACAAGAACAAGAGGACACAGTCTCAAGCTGCGCCAGAGGAGGTTCAGACTGGATGCTAGGAAGAAATTCTACAGAGAGAGAGTGATTGGCCATTGGAATGTGCTGCCCGCGGAGGTGGTGGAGTCACCATTGTTGGACGTGTTTAGGAGGAGGCTTCATAGGGTGCTTGGTTGCATGGTTTAGTTGATTAGGTTGTGTTGGATGATAGGTTGGATGCGATGATCTTGAAGGTCTCTTCCAGCCTGGTCTGGTCTCGTCTGGTCTATCCTATCCTATCCTATTCTATCCTATCCTATCCTATCCTATCCTATCCTATCCTATCCTATCCTATCCTATCCTATCCTATCCATTTTCCTAGAAAATCTTCCAAACTCAGGCCAGGTGCTTTCTTGTACCTAAGATGTCTTCCTGTGCACTCCTTTCCCCCATCTCTAAGTAGGGAAGATGACCAAAACCTACCTTGTAAAGAGCCTGAAAGGTACAGTTTATTAATAATAGGAATCTTTAAAAAACTATCTTGGCAAAAGGAGCAGTACATGCTATTCCCTCCCACCTCTGTGCTGTGTTAGATCCTCAAATCATTCAAGTAAGTGGAACTGCAGAACACTTTGTTAAAGCAGTCAAACTGTCCTAAAGTGAGTGATGACTGCATGATTTAAATGGCAAGTTCAATGACACAGCCAGCAAAGGAAAAGAAGACAAACTAATCTAAAATCAAGTATTTTTTTACCCATGAGAGAGCAATGCTCAGGAATACAACCACAGGAAAACATTCACAAGATTGCTCCTCTACCCTCTTTCAATTGACATACATGTTAGCCACCCAACAGGATAATGGAAGATGCTTGAGCCTCACATGGGAGTCTATAGGGCTATCATGGGCCTTAGAACCTAGATAAATCTCACAACAATCTATTACAATTCAGTAGATACAAAGTCACTGAACTATCAGGTCTGTCAGTACTTGCTAAATCTGGTGTGCTCCAGGGCTGTTGCTGCTATTCTGAATCATGTAATCATTCAGTTGGATGGGACCTGCAGAAGTCTGTGGTCCAACTCCAGTTATTCAGAGCTGTTACTCAGGGCTGTGTCTAGCCAAGTTCTGAATATCTCCAAGGTCATCCACAGCCACTCTTCCAGTGACAAACCACTCTCACTGTGAATTTTTTATCACCTCTGATATGCAACTGGAATTTATCTTGCTGTAACTTTGATCTCTGCCCCTGGGCCTTTCAGTATGAACCTCCAAAAAGACTTCAGCTCCATCTACTGAATAATCACCATTAGTTAGCTGAACACTGCAATTAAATCCTTGCTTAGTCTTCTGTTCTCTAGACTGAGCAAACAGATTTCAGTACCTCCTTCCTTGCTGCCCAGTCCAGCCACTGAACTAGTTCAGTGCAAAACCGATGCACAGGACACTGCATTTTTATTGTATGGGGAAGCCTCAATCTGGACTCTAGAAGCAGTTTCACAAGCACTGAATGGAGGGGATCAGTCACCCCCTGGACCTTTTGGATGTGTTCTTCCTAGTGTGGACCAGTGTGCAGCCAGCATATGCTGTCACAAGGACACACTGAATTGAGCATCCCCAGGTCTTCTGTAAAAGTGCCTTCTCCCTGGCCTGCGACCATCCTGTACTGCTGCACAGGGATTTTGCATACCACAGGCAAGGCTCTTGTCAGCTCATCCACTGTCCTGGTAATGTCCTTGATATACAAGGACCAAGAGATAGTGAATCAAACCAACTATTGTAGAGAAACATTTTACACATACAGGTAAGCAGAAATGCAGCTCTCTAGTGGATGCAAGCAGACCACTGCATCAGAGGATACGGAGCCTGTTAAAGTGTGAAGCTTACCAGAAAGTTTCATGACGGAGGCTCTGCTCCACCACTACCTGCCTGAGATAGAGGTAGAAGTGGGAGACAGACACTGCCTTGTTTAAACAGTAGTGCAAGCGTGCAGCAATCCCCTAGCTCATTAAGGAATGCTAAGGGTCTAGATGGATACTTGGACCTTAAAGAGGACCATGCAAATTCCTATGAAAAGTCTTTCTGAGTAATTAAGACCTCCCTAAAGAATAGAATAGAATAGAATAGAATAGAATAGAATAGAATAGAATAGAATAGACCAGGTTGGTCTGAGTAATTAAGACCTCCCTAAAGAATAGAATAGAATAGAATAGAATAGACCAGACCAGACCAGACCAGGTTGGAAGAGACCTTCAAGATCATGGTGTCCAACCTATCATCCAACACCACCTAATCAACTAAACCATGGCACCAAGCACCCTATCAAGTCTCCTCCTGAAAGAAAAGAAAATCCTTTTGCTGAGCACTCCAGTTCTGTAGAGAAAAGGGATTTGCAGCTACACTGAACAGTGAGCTCTTCTCTTCATCAAAGGAATGAGTGAAGAAAGTATTGGCCTAGGAGCAGAACACTTTCCTTCTTTCTATACACAAACATATCTACACTGGTGACTTTCTTGGACACCTAGATTGGTCCTCGTTTAAAAGAACACACTCCAACATGGCAGTTCTGTATTCCTTCCAGCCAAAATCTTTTCCAGTATCTTTGAGCAGAAAAGAAGGGGGAGAGGAAAAAATTACACTACAGCAATCTCTGACTACTAATCTTGTCATCATCAGGAAACTGAAAACTTTGGGATAAAAGGCTTCCTCAAAGTTTCTGGCTGTCACCACCAACTTCGAATGAGCCACCAAGACTATAGTCTTTATCAGTGAGGAAGGCTCTGTTGCTGGGTAAATCCTTTTCTGACAAAGCCTGTTTGCACAGCAGAGTTTTGAACAAGCAACATGTAGAAATGAATAAACATGCAGGTCTGAGAAGCGGCTCACATGCATTAACCTTCCTGCTGCTCGCAGAAATCATGAGGCCAAGAGCTTTCTCCCCTTGACAGGATAAGTTTACAGCTAAATTTCTAAACAGCTTTGAGCCATCACAACTGGAAAATCCCCCTCTTCCACCACAGCAAACTTTACCTTGGCAAACAAAGTCTTATATACTTAAAAAAAAAAAAGCAGTATGGAAGCAAAATCTACAACTCATAAAAACAAGTCTAGAGCTTTGATTTATCTTCATTGCTATGCAGAAATTTCAGGGCTATACTTAATACAATAATACAATACAATAATAAAATACACCAGGTTGGAAGAGACCTTCAAGATCATTGCGTCCAACCTATCAAACCAATCCAACTCCCCTCAATACAATACAATACAATACAACTACCTAAACAACTAAACAACTAAACCGTGGCACCAAGCACCCCATCAAGCTCTTCTTGAACACCTCCAATGAAGGTGACTCCACCACCTCACGGGCAGCCCTTCCAATGGGCAATCACTCTCTCTGTATAGAACTTCTTCTAACATCCAGTCTAAACCTGCCCTGGCGCAGCCTGAGACTGTGTCCTCTTGTTCTGGTACTGGCTGCCTGGGAGAAGAGACCAACCTCTGCCTGGCTACAACCTCCCATCAGGTAGTTGTAGAGGCAATAAGGTCTCCCCTGAGTCTCCTCTTCTCCAGGCTAAGCAACCACTCCCTCAGCCTCTCCTCATAGGGCTTGTCTTCCAAACCCCTCACCAACTTTGTTGCCCTTCTCTGGACACGCTCCAGCCAGACAAAAGTCCTTTTACTCTGCCTTGAGCTCTAAATACACATTAGGATTTCCAGACTTTCTTGTGAGGTAAAGGAGAGAATATTTCAGTAGAAAGGGACCTATAGTGATCATCTAGTCCAAACCTGGAATGGGTTATCCAGGAGGCCCCGTCCCTGGAAGTGTTTAAGCCCAGGCTGGATGAGGCTCTGGCCAGCCTGATCTAGTGTGGAGTGTCCCTGCCCATGGCAGGGGGGTTGGAACTAGATGATCCTTGTGGTCCCTTCCAACCCTGACTGAAGCTATGAACTGCTATCTGAATGCCTCAAATACTGACAGTCTTGGGGCATTGACCTCCTATTATGAAGCCTGTTCCAGTGGTTGCCCATCCCTGTCAGTAAAGAAATGTTCCTTATATCGAGCCTAAACTTCCCCTGCCACAGCCCTAGAACCATTCCCATGTGTCCTATCACTGGATGCCAGGGAGAAGAGCTCAGCACCTTCCTTGCCATTTCCTCTCCTCAGGAAGCTGTAGAGAGCAATGAAAAACAAACTGAAACAGCACTACAGAAAAAGATTCCTTCACAAAACAAGTTTCTTTTCATCTTCAAATCTCACCTGCCTTCAGCTCGAATGAAACTTCAGCTTGGGTAGTGCTGCTGGAAAGTAAAACTCTCCCCAGCCTTTTAATAAGCAAGCCAACTTGAGAGAAACTAGCAAATCCTGTGGCATGTGGTACAGTTCCATGCTACAATACACTTACCAGCAGTCACTGAAGAGACAGAAAAGTGAAGCAACTTGGCTGTGGCAATCCATTTTCTTCTGCAAGTACCGAAAGCCCAAGAAGGGCTTAGGGATAAAACTTCTGTGCACCTGTAACGCAGATGAAATGCCTACCCTAGCTTTGCCAGGAGGGTTTTCTGAGGACTGCCCAAGCAGCCATACTAATGTGTGGCATGACACTCGTGTGTTACCGAGGACCTGAGATTTCTAACCACCTTTGCTAATCCATTCCTTCATGCACCTCCTACCTTACTTCCATTCTGACGGGCATGAAAAGCGTCAGACCACCGCGCGACATACCTGCATTTTATGTCAGTTTTGCACATCAGATTAGCTTGTAGCTTGGAGATGATGATGCATATAACTCTTATGAAGATCAGGAAGTTTACCTGGAGAAATCAAAAAAGCATTTATGTCATCCTCAAGAAACACATGTGCACAAGGGTTCAAAGTAGATTCTTGTGCACCCTACTACTCCGCAGCTGCAGAACTTGCCAGGGGACTCAGCTCCTTGCTAAGGAATTCTATTCTACCAGCTTTTCTGTGAATGCACAGGTCACCTTTGAAAAACACAGGCAGTTCACTAAATGAAGCAGAGGAGCAAGCTTACATCTCTGGGGAGTGAGAGTAAAGGTATGGGCTGTCCCGTTTTCCTAGTCTGGAAGTCTGAGACTGACAGAATCACAGTATCACCAAGGTTGGAAGAGACCTCAAAGATCATCGAGTCCAACCTGTCACCACAGACCTCATAACTAAACCATGGCACCAAGTGCCACATCCCATCCCCTCTTGAACACCTTCAGGGATGGTGACTCCACCACCTCCCTGGGCAGCCCATTCCAACGGCGAACAACTCTCTCAGTGAAGAACTTTCTCCTCACCTCGAGCCTAAACTTCCCCTGGTGCAGCTTGAGACTGTGTCCTCTTGTTCTGGTGCTGGTTGCCTGGAAAAGAGACTAAATCCCTCCTGGCTACAACCACCTTCAGGTGGTTGACACAGTATTGTGGCTGCAGAATGTGGCATTTCCGCACAATACCACACAATTTGTTGTTCTTCTGTCTCCCAGTATCTGGAATATTATCCTCTACCTCCTTGTACTACCTGTCATAGCTTTCTGCACAGAGGAGTTGATAGGATTGCTACAGCATGCTGTTCTGTTCATGTGCCGCTGCTACAACGTGACAGTGTGTGGCCAATTAACAACAAAATGCCAGTTGTGAATTCCAGTGACAGAAACCATTTGGTTTCATAAAAACCTTTCTGAATTAAAATGTCACCACCCTCAAAGTTTATTAGCCTTTGGACAAACACAACAGTCATGTGCACATCTGCTCTTTGTACTGTATCATGTCCTGTTCATGGAGGTCTGCCAACTTGGTGCACATGTCCCATACTCACCCCAATAGCGATAAGAATAGGCAGTCTGATGATCAACCAGTAATTCATGTTTAGTTTCTGGTCCAACAACTAGGAAGATGGCAAAAAGGAGGAGACAAGAAAAAGTTTCAGTACATCACTAGAATCTCAACTTTTCATTCTGTCACAGCAATGCAGATAGAAAACAAATACTGAGGACTGGATACCAGAAAGCACATCATGCTGACATGGAAACAGATGCAGTCACTTCTTAGAAACACTGAATGCTTGTACTACTGCAGCTATTATAATCCAACTGGATAACACTCACTCACTGGCCTTTCTTGCCCACTAATGGCTAGCTCTCCTCCACAATTTGCTTTGAGTTATCATCAGTTAATTGTGAAGATTTACTCCACTAAAACAATGTCGAATTTGGTCATGTGGCTGAAATGAGAAAAGGGGAAGCCTGTCTGAGTCAGACCTCTCCTGCATGCTTCCTACCCTTTCTGTATTATTTTATTCTTATTCTTGAGTCTCCAATTTCCAGTCTTATTATTTAACTGTTTGCTAGTTCTTTATCCTATTACCTACCATCTCTTTTCTCATATCAATATTTAGAGCAGTCAGCTACTTTATTTGTGCTTATTTTCAAAAAGGACCTACTAATTTCAACTAGGAGAAGGCAGCTAAGTCAGCAAACTCCCAGGTCCTTCAGTGTGTATGTACAGGTGTCAGGGCCAAAGGGAGTTTTAAAAGTTGTAAGCAAGTGAAGTTGGCCAACTGAGCCTTCTGCCAAGTAACATGCTGCAGGCAATAGAATACTTAATTTTCCCTATAAGTCTCATTTTAGCTTTTGTAACTCCTGTATCCTTGAACAATATTAGATAACTGTCACAAGAGAAGCGATGCCTGAAAGCCACAGTCTAGGATCACTGGTTCAAAGTGAACCTTGCACTATGGGGTTTGTACATCTAGTTCTTTTAGGTCCCACTCTGGCCATGGTCACCCACCTCCACCTGTATGACGTGCCACATGTGCACAATGGCGCAGGTGCTGGTGGGCAGTGTTTGCATGCCACTTCACTTCTTACTACAGCCACATCAATCTGGATATTTCTATAACATGACTTTGTCAGCCTCCTGCCATTTTGCTCATCACTACTCAAAAGCAATAGTTCGTAAAGCCAGCAGGTTTCTGAGCTCCACATGCTATGAAACAAACAACCCTGAAACAGCACGACAGAAACAGGTTCCTTCAAAACCAAGTTCTCTTCATCTTCAAATCTCATCTGCCAAAACATATATATGCTCAGCTCAGCCTGAGTGCAACTTCAGCTTGGGTAGTGCTGCTGAAAGCAAAACACTCCTCACTTTAATAAGCAACTCACTTGAGAGAAACTAGCAAATCCTGAGGCATGTGGTACAGATCCATGCTATAACACCTCACCAGCAGTCACTGAAGGGACAGGAAGTGAAGCAGCTTGGCTGTGGCAATTCCATTTTCTTTTGCAAGTGCCAGAAGCCCAAGAAGAGCTTAAGATTTCATTTTCCTTTCCATTTAATTTTAATGCAATTCAGGATACGGTTGCAACCAGCAGCCTCACAACTTACAATTCATTGTATTTTAGATACTGGAGAGCAGAGGAGTACCTATTGTGCGCCACAGCATGCCCCAGCTGGATTTGAGTAACAGAACTCATTCTTAATTGGTATGTGTGACCAGAGGAGAGCTCCACGGAGCTTTTGAATTAATTTTATTGAACCCCTCAAGATCAACAGGGCAATAAGCACAGCTGGAATTTCTGACTAGCTGCAGTGGAAACAGGCAATTTAAAAATCTCCTGATGGTGGCAGGGGGCTGAGAAATGATTCTTTACATTAACTTTGCTAAATTTATGCATCCATTGATTTGCTTCCTATAGCAAAGAGCAGTTTTAGCCATCTTAAAATTTATACAAGTATGTTCAACTGAAAATAAAAAAGAAGCAGCAGCATTAGAGCCAAATTAAAGCATCACTGCTATGATGTGTCCAGAAAACAAAACTGATGGATTTGTATATGATTTCTTGTCCATTTGTGCTTTCTGGAATTGCCACACTGATAAATACACCCTCTGCTGTGTTCGGGATCTATCCCTGCAGCTCAGCACCACTCTGAAGATGCTTGGCAACTAATAACCTCAGAGCTGGCCATGAGGAATCGGCCCAAAGCAATCAATGATCCTGGGAAGTTTCTGCCTTTTTTTAACCAATCCATTATTCTTGTGCTGGAAGTGAAAACATTGAATTTTTGCCTTAAAAAAGCCAGTAGCCTAGCTATCTTTCTGCCACAACTGATTCCAAGTAAGAAAGAAAAATATGTAAGCATCACCTCTTTTTGGTGCCATCTAATGAGCAAGAACTACAGCTTGCCTTTCATTTTATTCATAATCTGTTGGTGTTGATCTGTTAGAGGGCAGAAGGGCTCTGCAGAGGGACCTCGACTGACTGGACAGATGGGCAGAGTCCAACAAGATGACATTTAACAAATCCAAGCGCCAGGTGCTGCACTTTAGACACAACAACCCCATGCAGTGCTACAGGCTGGGGTCAGAGTGGCTGGAGAGCGGCCAGGCAGAGAGGGACCTGGGGGTGCTGATCGACAGCTGCCTAAACATGAGCCAGCAGTGTGCCCAGGTGGCCAAGAAGACCAATGGCATCCTGGCCTGCATTAGGAATAGTGTGGCCAGCAGGAGCAGGGAAGTTATTGTGCCCCTGGACTCTGCATTGGTTAGGCCACACCTTGAGTCCTGTGTCCAGTTCTGGGATCCTCAGTTTAGAAGGACATCGAGACACTTGAATGTGTCCAGAGAAGGGCAACGAGCTGGGGAGAGGCCTTGACACAAGCCCTGTGAGGAGAGGCTGAGGGAGCTGGGGTTGCTTAGCCTGGAGAAGAGGAGGCTCAGGGGAGACCTCATTGTTCTCTACAACTACCTGAAAGGTGGTTGTAGCCAGGAAGGGGTTGGTTTCTTCTCTCATGCAACCAGCACCAGAACAAGGGGACACAGTCTTAAGCTGCGCCAGGGGAAGTTTAAGCTCAAAGAGAGGAGAAAGTTCTTCACCGAGAGAGTCATTTGCCATTGGAATGTGCTGCCCATGGAGGTGGTGGAGTCACCATCCCTGGAGGTGTTCAAGAGGGGATTGGATGTGGCACTTGGTGCCATGGTCTAGTCATGAGGTCTGTGGTGACAGGTTGGACTCGATGATCTTTGAGGTCTCTTCCAACCTTGGTGATACTGTGATGCTGTGAATCTAGACAAGACTTCTTCAATAGCTCACCTTTTAAAACAGTAACGGCTTTCTAAACACTTGCACCCGTGTTAGAAAAAGGAGCCAGTCTGGAAGTAAGTCTTGCAGGATCCAGTCCTTCATTCAAATGGCTATCTTCATAGGGCTGCCTCAAATTCCCAGCCCTGACCACATTTACTTCCAGTTATTCCTCATAGCTAGGGAAGTAGTTAAGTCACAAATGAAATTTACAGCCCACTGCACATCCATGGTGACAGGGTTATGGCAAACAGCATGAAAGATCTCCCTGGCTGCTCCAGCAAATGCCTGCCCAAGGCATAGAAATCTTGCCTTTCAGAGGAGCTGTGCTGGTTCTTTATTGCTGTATTTTACAAATATTATACAAGATTTAGAAAATCAATAATGTGCAAAATTGCCCCTTTCAACGTCTGCTGAAGGCAGTGAGTGTCCGCTTTCCTTAATAGAAACATAATTGTCTCTGAGCCCCACACAACGTAGGAGGCTCAGCATGAGCTCTTTGAATACATTTTCTGCACCAAGACATGGGAAGATATGGCCAAGGAACGTCACCTGTCACCAGAGGCCACACGTACTCTATTCTGATGGTGGACCACCAGATGGATAAGGAACTGGCTTGATGGCCGCACCCAAAGAGTGGCTGTCAACAGGTCCATGTCCCAGTGGAGGCCAGGGACAAGCGAGTCCCTCAGGGATCAGTCCTGGGACCAGGCTTGTTCAACATCTTTGTGGGTGACCATGGACAGTGGCATTGAGTGCACCCTCAGCAAGTTTGCTGATGACACCAAGCTGTGTGGTGCAGCAGACACGCTGGAGGGAAGGGATGCCATCCAGAGGGACCTTGACAGGCTGGAGAGGTGGGCACAAGCCAACCTCATGAGCTTCAACAAGACCAAGTGCAGGGTCCTGCCTGGGTCGAGGCAATCCCAGGCACAAATCCAGGCTGGGCAGTGACTGCTGGGGAGCAGCCCTGAGGAGAGAGACTTGGGGTGCTGGTGGACGAGAAGCTCAACAGGAGCTCTCAATGTGCACTTGCAGCCCGGAAAGCCAATCAGAGCCTGGGCTGCATCAGGAGAAGTGTGGCCAGCAGGGCAAGGGAGGTGATTCTCCCCCTCTACTCAGCTCTGGTGAGACCCCACCTGGAGTACTGCGTCCAGTTCTGGAGCCCCTATTACAAGAGGGATATGGAGGTGCTGGAACATGTCCAGAGAAGGGCCACGAGGATGAGCAGAGGGCTGGAGCACCTCTCCTATGAGGACAGACTGAAGGAGTTGGGGCTGTTCAGTCTGGAGAAGAGAAGGCTCGGGTGACCTCATTGGACTTCCAGTATCTGAAGGGGGCTACAAGAAGGCTGGGGAGAGACTTCTCAGGATGTCAGGCAGTGATAGGACTAGGGGGACTGGAATGAAGCTGGAGGTGGGGAGATTCAGGCTGGACATGAGTTGAGGCCCCATCCCTGGAGGCATTTAAGCCCAGGCTGGATGAGGCTCTGGCCAGCCTGATCTAGTGTGGGGTGTCCCTGCCCATGGCAGGGGGGTTGGAACTAGATGATCCTTGTGGTCCCTTCCAACCCTGACTGATACTATGATACAAAGCTGTTTGGTACACATACATAAAGACAGGCTGTTGGAACAGTCACTATGGTAAAAGTAGAAAATGATTATTTTGTGTTTGGCAGCAGTCTTGTGTGTGTGATACAGTTGACTTCAGCAAGACTAATGTAATCAGACGAGAATGTGTCTTTGTTTTAAGAAGATTTAAATAATGGAAGCTTCAACAAGAGCAGGCAATCCTATCTCTCCTGCTGGGCATAAGCTAACCCCTACAAATTGCAGGCAGAATCCTGTGGGAGGTTTTGCCTTCCTCGAAGCACAACTGCAAAGGCTGCTACCAAAAGCACAATATCAGGAGTGGTCTTGGTTAGGTATGATGACTTCTACTGTTGATACTGTAACTACTAAAAACCAAAACATACCTTTGCTTGACCTGTAAAGGACAGATTTATCAGACATGCAGAAAATTCTGATCAGAAAGAAAAGTATGCTCCTTTCTGAAATGTTATGCAAGACCTTCAGACAAAACAAAAGCAATTACGTGAGGTTTCAGCACATTGCCAAAGCAAACCACACCGAACAGAAAGCAAACAATGACCTGCTGGTGCACACATACAGCACAAATGAGACAGCTCGAAAAATCAGAGCTAAACCAACCCCTCATCTTCATAAAGGTACTTGACAGCTCCCCAGAGGATAACAAACAGCATTGGCACACCTGGAAGAGAGGAGATAAGGTTGACACTGGCATTATAAGACAGGGAAAAGCAGAGAGAAGGGCAAACCCCCCATGTAATAAGGAGAAATGATTAACTAAGGTCAGGGTTGAAGCTTCTACCCGGTTCAGAAAGCTGTCAATGGCTAGAGGAGGAATCTAACCTTCAAGCAATGAACACAACTAACTCATTTTGCCTGGGCTCCCACCTAGGGCCTAAACAGGCATGGAAAAACAAACAACATACCACCACCCTCCTACTGGCATAAACCAGCCATTCCATGGAAATTTCACAGATGGGAACAAACTTTCTGGGGCATTGCTAGCCTCTGTATTCACACTACAGGAAAGCACAGTGCACTCTGACCTAAACATTTGCATCTTATTTCTGCCTGTGGGTCCGCTGCACTGTGTTCAGGAAGCACCAAGCTCAGACTGTCTATTGGTATCAGGCCTGCAGCACACTCAGCCCCATGTACCCCAAGAGCAAAGGAGATGTAAGCACACAATACATAGCAAGTGTGGACAACTGCCTTGCAGAGAAGTCCCAAGTTCGGGCTGTGGTACTGGCATGGGCCTGAGTGGCTGCAGCAAAACAGAGATGCATCTGGTCTGGAGAAGAGGCTTGGTCCCACACTTGCCTAGCAGCGCACATGCTACAGTGGGTCGCTATCAGGAGCATAAAGGGAAGACAGGAAAGCCAAATAAGCTGGCAGTCACTCTTTGCTTTACAATGTTAAAGGCTCTAAAGTAAATTTCTTTCAATTATGAAATGCCTAGGTCTTGAAAAATAATTCTGAAGTGCATCAACTAACCAATACTTGGTACAGGGAATATCCAAAAAGCCCACAAGGAACGAGAACAGCTTGGGGAAAATTCTGACCAAGGATGGATTGAGATGGTCTAATGCCTTTGCCTACCTCCATGCTGTATGTGCACTGTACAGGAAGGGAAGCAGCATTTAATGTGCTTTGTTATTGCATTCTTAAGAAGCAATATGGTAAGGGACCATATGAACATCAGTGTGCAGGAGTAAACACTTTACAGGGCAAACACACAGTTCCTGATGGCAGAAGTCACAAGGAAATCAGTGATTTCCTGCACTGCAAATCTGTAGGGCGTAAAAACCTTCTTTCTTGAGCTGTATTCTTCTCTACTATAAGAAGAGCTAAATGTTACTGACACAAAAAAAACCCCGACCCAGTGATTCTCCTTAATCAGATTAGTTTGGGTTTTGGGGGGGGGGGTTGTTTGGTTGGTTTTTTGGATTTTGTTGTTGTTTTGCTTTTTTGGGTTTTTTTTAATCTAAGATATAGGCTGAGCTCTTAGTCCTTTCAGATTTCACTTTTTTACTTTACTTCTTTGGCATACAGAAAGCCCCAAGACTGATCTTTTCCCAGATGAACTGACCACAGAAAGGTCTATGAATTCTGACAATCTTAACATCTACTTCGGTCTACACTGCGTCACTGCTGAAGATGCCAGAACTGCAACAGCCTGCTCCTAACAGCCTCTGCCAGGTTAGTTCTTGCAGAATGATAACTGACCAAAAAAATTTTTGAAGACCACATGATGATGGCATTCAACAAGTCCAAGTGCCGGGGCTGCACTTTGGCTGCAATAACCCCAAGCAGAGCTACAGGCTGGGGTCAGAGTGGCTGGAGAGCTGCCAGGCAGAGAGGGACCTGGGGGTACTGATTGACAGCCACCTAAACATGAGCCAGCAGTGTGCCCAAGTGGCCAAGAAGGCCAATGGCATCCTGGCCAGCATTAGGAATAGTGTGGCCAGCAGGGCCACGGAAGTCATTGTGCCCCTGGACTCTGCATTGGTTAGACCACAACTCGAGTCCTGTGTCCAGTTTAAGAAGGACATCGAGACACTTGAACGTGTCCAGAGATGGGCAACGAGGCTGGGAGAGGCCTCGAGCACAAACCCTATGAGGAGAGGCTGAGGGAGCTGGGGTTGCTTAGCCTGGAGAAGAGGAGGCTCAGGGGAGACCTCATTGCTCTCTACAACTACCTGAAAGGTGGTAGTAGCCAGGAAGGGGTTGGTTTCTTCTCTCTAGCAACCAGCACCAGAACAAGGGGACACAGTCTCAAGCTGCACCAGGGGAAGTTTAGGCTCAAAGAGAGGAGAAAGTTCTTCACAGAGAGAGTCGTTCGCCATTGGAATGGGCTGCCCAGGGTGGAGTCACCGTCTCGGTGTCACCGGTGTTCAAGAGGGGATTGGACGTGGCACTTGGTGCCATGGTCTAGTCATGAGGTCTGTGGTGACAGGTTGGACTCGATCTTTGAGGTCTCTTCCAACCTTGGTGATACTGTGATACTTTGATGATTATGAGATCTGTCAAGTGTGTAAGGAAATAAGTAAGCCAACAGCTCAAGCTAATAAAGTTCAGTTTCAAATGGCATAGGACATTGCTATCCTGCAGAGACCCTTAAATAAGGATGTATTCTGAACCCAGCATTTAGGACTGATGAGTTTCCATATGAACTCATATTTCAGGTGTAACCTGACATGACTGGTTTCCATCTGGTGAGAAGTCTGGCCTCTGAGATAGTCAGGCACACAAACCAGAAAGATACTACAGCTACAGAAGAACTCAAACCCTCCTCTCTATCTCAGAACCATCCAGCATGGTCTAACTTGATCTACTGCTTGATGTACGAATGCAAGAAGTATGTGATGAGGAATGAAAGAGTGATAAATAAATACACTTAGATACAGAAAGAGTAAGAACATTCAAGATGTAAGAAGAGAAAGATGAATTTTTTTTCTTTATAAGGAAAAGCATGAAAGAGTTGAATGTAGAAGGCAAAGAGTAAGAGAATTAATAGAATAGAATAGACCAGAATAGAATAGACCAGACCAGGTTGGATGAGACCTTCAAGATCATCGCGTCCACCCATCAACTAATCCAACCCACCTAAACAACTAAACCATGACACCAGCACCCATCAAGTCTTCTCCTGACACCTCCAATGAGGGTGACTCCACCACCTACCCAGCCTCCAGGCACCATTCCAATGGCAATCACTCTCTGTATAGAACTTCTTCCTAACATCCAGCCTACGCCTGAGACTGTGTCCTCTTGTTCTGGTGCTGGCTGCCTGGGAGAAGAGACCAACCTCTGCCTGGCTACAATCTCCCTTCAGGTAGTTGTAGAGATAATAAGGATCCCCTGAGTCTCGCTCTCTCCAGCTAAGCTCCCCGTCTCCCTTCTCCCTCTAGAGGTTGCCCAAACCCTCACTTGTGTGCCCTTGTGCCCTTCTCGGACACGTTCCAGCAAGTCAACATCCTTCCTAAACTGAGGGGCCCAGAACTGGACACAGGACTCAAGGTGTGGCCTAACCAGTACAGTGTACAGGGGCAGAATGATCTCCCTGCTCCTGCTGGCCACACTGTTCCTGATGCAGGCCAGGATGCTATTGGCCCTCCTGGCTACCTGTGCACACTGCAGCCTCATGTTCAGCCTACCATCAACCAGCACCCCCAGGTCCCTCTCTGCCTGGCCACTCTCCAGCCACTCTGACCCCAGCCTGTAGCACTGCATGGGGTTACTGTGGCCAATGACAGATGCATTTCCTACCAAGATCAGCCTGGACACAAAACCTATTTTCACATCCTTGTCTGAAACACACTATCCATTTGAAAACAGACAGAAAGTGGTCAGAGCAATGAATGCACCCTGTTGCTACACTGAATTCATACTGGGCTTCAGAAGGTATGTTTCTTACTGGCTCCATTCCTTTCAATTCCCTGCTATCAGGATGTGGATTCAGAAAACCTAGCCAGGCTTCCTGCCTTTAATAGCTTCATTCCCTCAAAGTATTCTTTCTTAGAGTAAGTTTGGATTGGCATGCCTGGGAAAGAAAGGGGTTTTTATGGTAGTTCCCCTGCTACAAGTACAGTTGGGCATAAAATCGTTACAAAAGCTCAGAAAATGTTTATCTTTGTATTAGAATTTTCTTTGGTGCTGAAAATTGTCTCCTGCCATTCTTCTTGCCTGAATGTCATACAGTCATTGTGGGGTGTTGCTGTTATTTCCCCATTCCTTCCTCCCCCTCACTTCTGAATGTGAACAGGTCCCTTTTCCACTAAAAGCTGCTGAAAGATGCACACAGCAGCGTTAGAATACAAACTGATCTTCTCTGGAGACCACTTTGTGCAACACAGACACAGCTGCTTGAAGTCAATGTCAAGTTTAGTGACCCTTCACTTGGCCTCATGATGAGCACTGAGTTGGTGTCATGGACACCTGATTAAGAGCAGCTTTCAAACCCTGAGAAACAAACAAACAACAAAGTAGTATTTTTAATCTCTGTAGTTATGTTATTCTCTCTTCCTTCTGCAATTTTTTTTTTCCTCTCTTGAAGGTGAGATCTATGGTCAAGGATTAATTTTATGAAGAGAAGAGAAGAGAAGAGAAGAGAAGAGAAGAGAAGAGAAGAGAGAGAAGAGAAGAGAAGAGAAGAGAAGAGAAGAGAAGAGAAGAGGAAGAGAAGAGGAAGAGGAAGAGGAAGAGGAAGAGGAAGAGGAAGAGGAAGAGAAGAGAAGAGGAAGAGGAAGAGGAAGAGGAAGAGGAGAGGAAGAGGAAGAGGAAGAGGAAGAGGAAGAGGAAGAGGAAGAGGAAGAGAAGAGGAAGGGAAGAGGAAGAGGAAGAGGAAGAGGAAGAGGAAGAGGAGAGGAAGAGGAAGAGGAAGAGGAAAGAGGAAGAGGAAGAGGAAGAGAAGAGGAAGAGGAAGAGGAGAGAAGAGGAGAGGTTGGAAGAAACCTTCTAAATCATTGTGTCCAAGCCATCATCCAACACTAATCAACTAAACCAAGGCACCAAGCACCCCATCCAGTTTCCTCCTAAACACCTCCAGTGATGGTGACTCCATCACCTGCCCAGGCAGCACATTCCAATGGCCAATTGCTCTCTCTGTGAAGAATTTCTTCCTAACATCCAGTCTAAACCTCCCCTGGTACAGCTTGAGACTGTGTCCTCTTGTTCTGGTTGCCAAGGAGAAGAGACCAGCCCCAACCTGTCTACAAGCTCCCTTCAGAGTTGCAGAGAGCAATAATATGCCTCAGGAACAAAGTGCCAAGTGCCAGCAATGTATAGCTACAGACGACTTTTTTGGTTTAATATTTTTCCCCCTGGAAGCAATAATGACTATCTGAATCAACATTCTGTTCAGCTGCTGTGCTGACTTCCAGACTGAAGGGGAACAACTCATCTATATGTTCTTCTATTATTGTATTAAGAATTGTGTTTGTTGATGCTGCTGATATTCCTGCTTTGTTTCTCCCTGCCCCACCATCAGCTTTGAGAAGCGCATAAGCCACTACATTTGCAGTAAGGCATGTTCAACTCCAGGGCAACACAAATGTATGCAAGTCTGCTTTTACAAAGAAAGGAAGACATGACCAAGACATTTTACACATTAAACAAAATAGAAAAAAAAAAAGAAATTAACACTGCCATCTCAAAGGCTAATGTGACATCAAATCTCAGCAGGGGAGTGGCCATCACAGGAATGCAGCCATCTCACAAGCAAATCAGGAATATAGAATCCTACCAGCACACATGATGTCAATACAAATGACTCACAATTTGTAAAACTACATTAGTTTCCTCAGATCTATCAACATCTTATAACTTTCCTATTTTTTTGAAAGTAAAATAACATAAACAGATTCTTCCTCTTTAGAATCATAGAATCAATAAGGTTGGAAAAGACCTCAGAGATCATCAAGTCCAACCTGTCACCCACACCTCATGACTAACTAACCATGGCTTCAAGTGCCACATCCAATCCCCTTTTGAATACCTCCAGTGATGGGACTCCACCACCTCCCTGAGCAGCCCATTCCAATGGGCAATCACTCTATGAAGAACTTCTTCCTAACATCCAGCCTAACCTCCCCTGGTGCAGCTTGAGACTGTGTCCTCTTGTTCTGGAGCTGGTTGCCTGGGAGAAGAGACCACCCCCACCTGGCTACAACCTCCCTTCAGGTAGTTGTAGACAGCAATAATGTCTCCCCTAAGCCTCCTCTTCTCCAGGCTAAACAACCCCAGCTCCCTCAGCCTCTCCTCACAGGGCTTTTATATCAATACAGAGTTGAACTGAATGGACTACACATCTAATAACACTAACAACTGACCTGAAATTATCATATAACAAAAATACATTGAGAAATGTCTGCTAGCTCTTCCTAGTAAAACAGACTAAGTATGGTAGCTTTTATACTTTTCTATTTAAAGAAACCTACCTATCCATTTCCCATGTTTGAACTGAGATTAAATACTAGATATAATTAGACATAGAAATTATATATACAAATTAGATATACAAAATATAGCAATATTTAATATAGCATTTGAAAAGCTTGGAGAGAAATAAGTAATGGTGCATACTACCTATCTGAAAGCTGGTCCTTACAAGTTTTTTCCTGGGATCACCTGAGAAATACTTCTCTAACTTCTCATTCTGAGTGCTAAGCGGGGTCAGAGTGGCTGAGAGCAGCCAGGCAGAGAGGGACCTGGGGGTACTGGTTGATGGTAGGCTGAACATGACCTGCAGTGTGCACAGGTAGCCAGGAGAACCAATGGCATCCTGGCCTGCATCAGGAACAGTGTGGCCAGCAGGAGCAGGGAGATCATTCTGCCCCTGTACACCACACTGGTTAGGCCACACCTTGAGTCCTGTGTCCAGTTCTGGGCCCCTCAGTTTAGGAAGGATGTTGACTTGCTGGAACGTGTCCAGAGAAGGGCAACAAAGCTGGGGAGGGGTTTGGAACACAAGCCCTATGAGGACAGACTGGGGAGCTGGGTTGCTTAGCCTGGCGAAGAGGAGGCTCAAGGGCATCCTTATTGCTCTCTACAACTACCTGAAGGGAGGTTGTAGCCAGGCAGAGGTTGGTCTCTTCTCCCAGGCAACAAGCACCAGAACAAGAGGACACAGTATGTCCAGGGGAGGTTTAGGCTGGAGGTTAGGAGGAGGTCTATACAGAGGGAGTGATTGCCATTGGAATGGACTGCCCAGGGAGGTGGTGGAGTCACCCCTCATTGGAGGTGTTCAGGAGAAGACTTGATAGGGTGCTTGGTTGCATGGTTTAGTTGGTTGGGTGGGCTGGATGATAGGTTGGATGTGATGATCTTGAAGATCTCTTCTGGTCTATTCTGTTCTATTCTATTCTATTCTATTCTATTCTATTCTATTTCTTGTTCCTCAGAAGTACAACAGGGCAAACATCATGACTAAGAACATATGCAAACACTGAGGTGAAAAAGGACCTTGAGGAGGATACGGTTTTATTTATGTGTACATTTCAGGGAGTGCAAACAAGGTGATCATAGGAAGAAGTTCTTCACAGAAAGAGTTATTTGTCTTTGGAATGGGCTGCCCAGGGAGCTGGTGGAGTCACCATCACTGGAGTTGTTTAGGAAAAGCCTGAATGGGGTGCTTGGTGCCATGGTTTAGTTGATGAGATAGTGTTGGATGATAGGTTGGACTCAATGATCTCAAAGTCTTTTCCAATCTGGTTAATTCTATTCTATTCTATTATGGGACTGCAGAAGCTGTTCAGACAGCAAAAGCAATACCATAATGTCAGTAATTGATCACAAAGTTCAGTTAGAAGGAGTAATATCAAATGACTAACACTCAATAAGTTTGTGAACAATATACCCAAGAATATGTGTACAGTAGGTTTAAAAACATAAATATTCAAATGATGAGTAATGCACACGTTGAAAAATGATCCTGTAAGAGGATAGAGAAGGCCTTCCAGTATCTGAAGGGGGCCTACAAGAAGGCTGGGGAGGGACTTTTCAGACTATCAGGGAGTGATAGGACTAGGGGCAATGGGATGAAGCTGGAGGTGGGGAGATTCAGGCTGGATGTGAGGAGGAAGTTCTTCACCATGAGGGTGGTGAAGGCCTGGAATGGGTTGTCCAGGGAGGTGGTTGAGGCCCCGTCCCTTGTGGTGTTTAAGACCAGGCTGGTTGAGGCTCTGTCCAGCCTGATCTAGGGTAGAGTGTCCCTGCCCATGGCAGGGGGGTTGGAACTAGATGATCCTTGTGGTCCCTTCCAACCCTAACTGAAACTGTAAAACTGTGAAACTGTAAACTGTAAGGGCAATGAGGCTGGTGAGAGACCTCGAGTACAAGCCCTATGAGGAGAGGCTGAGGGAGCTGGGGTTGTTTAGCCTGGAGATAGGAGGCTCAGGGGAGACCTTATTGCTCTCTACAACTACCTGAAGGGAGGTTGTAGCCAGGAGGGGGTTGGTCTTCCCCAGGCAGCCAGCACCAGAACAAGAGGACACAGTCTCAAGCTGCACCAGGGGAGGTTTAGGCTGGAGGTGAGGAGAAAGTTCTTTACAGAGAGAGTTGTTAGCCATTGGAATGTGCTGCCCAGGGAGGTGGTGGAGTCACCGTCTCTGAAGGCGTTCAAGAGGGCATTGGACGTGGCACTTGTGTGCTATGGTTTAGTAGTCATGAGGTCTGTGTGACAGGTTGGACTTGATGATCCTTGAGGTCTTTTCCAACCTTATTGATTCTTTGATTCTGTGATTCTAGGAACAATTTATTAACAAAACAACGGGTCAGGGGACCACATCAGCTCTGAGAATCAAATTAATACTTATTTTTTGTAAGCCTCTCTCAACTCTAACAGGAACCTGCTGTCTGTATGAGGCCTCATGCTCCTGGAGAAAAAACCGAATATATTGTGAGCATGCATACAGCAGAAAGGCACCTGGTGAGGAACCTGAGCACCCCCAAAAAAAAACATCACCACTGGAAAAAAGCAAGAAAGAAACCAAGACAATCTTTATATCTTCCTACTTGCTAGAGACAAAACTGTATCTGGTATAACTCATCTGAGAGCACCGAAATAGCAGATGCTCTGTGTTTGAAGATGGGAGAATCACTGGCAACATTGCACATGGAGCCATGGCTGGAATCGCAAGAAACTCTACAGATGAGCACTGATTGGCGCCGGCAGAGCTTTTCTAGGGTTCTGGATGAAACACATCTATACAGTGCCAGATTCTGGCACTGTCACTCATCTCCACAAATTCATCCATAAACTCAAACACAGTAGCATAACTGTTGTTGTGAGGAAGAAATAATGGATGAAGCTGGAGGTGGGGAGATTCAGGCTGGAGGTGAGGAGGATTCTCACCATGAGGGTGGTGAGGCCCTGGAATGGGATGTCCAGGGAGGTGGTTGAGGCCCCGTCCCTGGGGTGTTTAAGCCCAGCTGGATGAGGCTCTGTCCAGCCTGATCTAGTGTAGAGTGTCCCTGCCCATGGCAGGGGGGTTGGAACTAGATGATCCTTGTGGTCCTTCCAAACCTAACTGAAACTAACTATGAAATAAAACCAAGATATAGCATCTTCGGGTCTGCCTTCTGCTTTTGCAAGAATCAAGCTCTAACTAGAAGTTATTCAAATCAAAACCATCCCATACCTTACTTCTAAACCAACACAATACTTTTCAGGGTTTGTTTAGGTATAGTTTTGCTCTCATTTCTTTTCCATTTCCTCTCATGACCCTTGTCAGTGCTTCAGGACAGTTCCCCATCCTTTTAAAAAGAAATTATCTGAAATGAGACTATTATTATAGCACACATGGTGCCAATGCTATACATGATGCTGTCCCTTTTGTTGTATGTCCCTTAAAAAGCAATCATGTAAGATACAGCACTTTAAAACTCTCCAACAGGAAACTGCTACTACTTGTATTCATTTATCCCCTTATGTATCACTGTTTGGTAGAACTGAGTAATTCATACTTGCATTTTACCAGTCAGCTAATTTGCCAGAATATTCATAGTTGGCAGATTCACAGGAGAGGACAGTCAAACAATTCCAATGTTCAAAGTAGTTATCTGTGAAAATCCTTGCAGTGTTTACTTGGATTTACTTTCAGCTTTCCAAAAGTCACCCGATTTCCACAAAAAGGGAGGGGGGAGAAGAGAAGAGAGAGAACTCATAAAATTCCAAAAATAGGATTAATCCTGAATTAATCTCTAACTGGGCAGTAAAAGAGACAAGCTTTAACATTTCTACAGAAGGCAGCTCTGGCTCAACCAACTGATTTCAAGGCATTACCACCCTTAATCTCAAGCAGACACGTGCCTATGGCACGTGCACCCTGACCACTCTTTTTCCCAACATCATTTGACCCGCTCTGCCCACACAATGAACCTGACAATTCCCTGCTAGCAGCAGCTTTTTTTGTCAGTCCCTAGCTCATGCTGCCACTCTTATCCCTGACCCAACAGGAGGTGTCATTGTGCTTTGCACCACAAGCAGTTAACACATTAAGCCATCTGTCTTTCAATGCAATGGGAAATTTCACAAGATGAAGCATAGCAGACTAGAGAAGTCCAGACTCACCTGGATTCACACATTTAGTGTGTTGGGAAGTTGAAGTCTTGCAGGAAAACTCCCATGTTTCTACCACCAGTTTGGGGAGTTTCTGTTCTGTCACACAGTCCCTGTGCTATGACCCACAGCTTCTGTGCTGCAAGCATCCAGGAGCTGTGCCAGCCCAGTACCTTCAAGCTCAAAGAAGGCATGGATTGGGAACAAAAAGGGAATGGGGTACAGGACTTAAAATGGGTGGCACTATGATAGACACACAGTATTTTGTCCTATTATACCATCTGTTGGTGCACTCAGCCCCAGTTGGACATATGGAAAGATCAACTTACCCCAGCCAATGCAGAGATAAAGCCGAAAAATCCTCTGCTCTGAAAAGACTGACAGTACCAGCAGAGTGTACAGGTACATGCCTTCCACAGCAGCCAATAGTAGTTTGCAGCCACACAATACTGCATCATCACGAGACCAAGCGGCAGCTGAGTGATTCCTGCAGTAGAAGAGAGCACAGCCCAATGAATCCAGCAGGGGCTGAGGGGTACTAACCCAAAAGCCTGGTTCTCTCTCCTACTCTGCTCTACAAAATCACACTTGCTAATCTAATCACATTTGAGTACCAAAGGGGCAGAAACCGGAACAGATAGACACTGCTTCTAGTAACATTCCTCCTACAAAATAAACTTCAAAATTACATGTTCTGCATTTGCCCTCCATAAGCAATGGATTGCAGTTTGATAAGCCAGCAGGAAGAGGAAGACAAGAGCAAGTGAAAGGTATTGCTTTGACTGCAGCCCGTGAATCTTTTCATTCTCCCAAGATATGCTATATCAGCAGCTGAGCATTTCTCTGTTAAAGAGCAAACAGTGGATGCCACAATGCTGACTGTTTTCCAAATCCAAGGCTTTTTTTTTTGGTGCAGTACATCACATTCAAGTGCAAAATCTCTCTTAGCAGATAATTACGAAGAGGTGGCCCGCACGGCTTTAGATAAGTATGGAATTTGATTATCCACATAATACATCTATCAAATCTGATGAAGCCACTACTGCATAAACCATGTGTGAAAAGTATATAGCCTAAGGGGTTCTTTTTTGGAGGAAGGGAATAACTGACATCCATGTGAACATTTCCAAACCATTAAGATATGCATTACAGTGTTATTTTCTGCCAGTGTTATTTTTGCAGATGAGAAGAAATCAATCCTCAAACAAGACTTACTGCATGATAATAGTGCTTACACCTTAAGCAGAAGGTCAGAAAAGAATGGGTACTATGCATGCATCAGAAAACAACACCCTTTACAACCCCAACCCTGCATTGCAGCAGCAAACATTGTGCTCATGATTCTAGAGTCAAAGAGTTACACAGATAATGAAAATCCCTTTCTTTGAAGAATAAAGCACATTTTGTATTCCAGGTCTGATGTGGGAAAGGCATGCTTTCATCATACACACAAGAGTTGTATGTCCTCTCCATTCAATTAGAAGCCTCCTCCTTTGGAGGAGCAGGCTAGTTAATGCTTTCACATGCTAAATGCTTTCTAATTTCTAAATGCTTTCAAATTTGCATTTTAAATAGATGCTTCCCTTTTTTGCATCATGAACAAATTCCAAAGAACTCCAAGAACAATCAACTTTGGTCATTACAGAAGATGGACAGTCCTATCACAAAAGGAGCACTCTGCGGTGGGTTAGGAACTGGCTGGAGGGCCGAGCCCAGAGAGTGGTGGTGAATGGTGCCACATCCAGCTGGCAGCCAGTCACTGGTGGTGTCCCTCAGGGATCAGTTCTGGGCCCCATGCTCTTTAATATCTTTATTGATGATCTGGATGAGGGGGTTGAGTCCATCATCAGTAAATTTGCAGATGACACCACGATGGGGGCAGGAGTGGATCTGTTAGAGGGTAGGAGAGCTCTGCAGAGAGACCTTGACAGGCTGGACAGATGGGCAGAGTCCAGCAGCACGAGATTTAACACATCCAAGTGCGGGGTTCTACACATTGGCCACAACAACCCCATGCAGTGCTACAGGCTGGGGTCAGAGTGGCTAGAGAGCAGCCAGGCAGAGAGGGACCTGGGGGTACTGGTTGGTAGTAGGCTGAACATGACTTGATGGGATGCTTGGTGCCATGGTTAGTTGATTAGATAGTGTTGGACACGATGATCTTGAAGGTCTCTTCCAACATGGTTTATTCTATTCTAAAAGGTCCTGACTTAGGGAAATGGATGCCCTTTGTCACTGCTAGAAGAAATGAACCTGCAGCATGAGATGAGGATATGGATATTTGGATACACCTCTCTCTCTATATATATATGTATACACACATACACACATATATATATACTCTGTCTAGTAGGGGTGAACAACCCACAGGTAGAATAGAATAGAATAGAATAGAATAGAATAGAATAGAATAGAATAGAGAATTAACCAGGTTGGAAAAGATCTTTGAGATCATCGAGTCCAACCTATCATCCAACACTAATACTACAGCACAACCCACACCAAGGCCAGGGTGGTACAACCATATCTGCATACATTATGCTGCACGTTTCAGAGAAACTCCACCGATTGAAGAACAGCATTTTGTACAGCCACCATTGTACAACATGAAATGACATGCTGTCATGCAGACAGACCACAGTGATGACTCCAGTGTCCTCAGAAGTACCACAGTATCTGCCCATACCTGGAAGGCAATAAGTCCTTCCCACTGATGCTCTTGTGTAGCTGTGCTGTACATCCACTTCACCACTGAGTCTTTAATGAAGACAGATATAGCCCGAAGGATAAAAGAGGTGAAGAGGTTCAGATGAATATAATTCCTTGTGCAATGCAGATGTCTGTAAAAGGAAGAACCAGTCACGGTCAACTACCAACGTACCACACACAAGACTGAGGGAGGAACATTGGTCCCAGTTGGAAATCAGGAAGTGCCAGAGGAAATCCCATAACCTGAGAATGGTTGTAGGGGTTTCAAACTGTCTTTGGGAAGATCACTATCGAATAGAAGATGTTCATAACTTAACCCAAAGTACAACTGTTGGACATCAGTGTATAAGGAAAAAAACCCCACCTACTTTAAGAGCTTAAATGGTGTAAAAATAAAGTTATTCTCAGAAGACCTATCTAAAAGGACTAAAAAAGTCAAGTTTCACATATATGTACCTAATCTCTTTGAAATTATCCCAGTGTCACTGCACAGGTTTACCTTGGCAAGGCTTGGGAAGTGGCGTGCAGTACAGCTCCTGGCTGAGCTCACACCCACAATGAAAAAACAACCACCTCTAAATTACCACTTTGACAACAACAGAAAAACCAGATTGCTCCTGTGGGACCTGTAAATACCTTCTGTAAAACTAACAGGAACAGAATTTTCACCTGAAACAAACAAACAAGGGGGTAGGGGAAAAGGTGTGGGGGGGAACCTGGAAAAAAACAAAAACCTCTTGAATTTTAGCAGCAGCTGCAAAGACAAAATTGCTACTTGTCAAAAAAAAGAGCATATTAAGGAATAACAAAAGAAACTGCAGTCACATAAATGGCATCCAAATGTAGAGTGCTGACAATGTTTTAGCAGCCTTACCCACAAACACTTTTTTTCCTGCACTACAAGGCTATACAGTTTGCTTCAAAGGAAGTTACAGTGGATATGTCTTTTGTGATGCTATCAGATATATCTATATCTCACACCTTGAGTCCTGTGTCCAGTTCTGGGCCCCTCAGTTAGGAAAGATGTTGACTTGCTGGAAGGTGTCCAGAGAAGGGCAACAAAGTTGGTGAAGGGTTTGGAACACAAGTCCTATGAGGAGAGACTCAGGGAGCTGGGTTGCTTAGCCTGGAGAAGAGGAGGCTCAGGGGAGACCTCATTGCTCTCTACAACTACCTGAAGGGAGGTTGTAGCCAGGTGAGGTTGGTGTCTTCTCCAGGCAACCAGCCTGGGAATGGGCTGCCCAGGGAGGTGGTGGAGTCACCATCATTGGAGGTGTTCAGGAGGAGACTTGATGGGGGCTTGGTTGCATGGTTTAGTTGATTAGATGGTGTTGGATAATAGGTTGGATGTGATGATCTCGAAGGTCTCTTCCAACCTGGTTTATTCTATTCTAAAATATCTATCTCTATCTATCTATCTACTATCTATCTCAACTGTTCCACCAAGAGTTTACCAGAAGTTATGCTTAAATGCCTATTTTTCTACTCAAATTCACAGAGCAGTAAAAAGTTACCCAAAGTTACAGTTTTGCCCTGAAGAGGAATAACTTTTCTTTCATTGATCCAACAGATTTTTTCAAATCAGCCATTTCAAAACTGACCTCTGATCAAACTTTAACTCAAATTTGTTACTACCCTTCAGAACTGCTACACACCAAAATTTTACTGAAAAAATTACCTAAATGAGCCAACTGAAAAATAATTATTTGCAAGTAGTTACTGAATATTTTTGCTCCAGACAATGCATGTTATTTATATTGCTTCAGTCATTAAATTACAGGCCTAATTCTGCTTCCATCACTGAGAGGACAGACTTTTCTTCCATTTCTTTCAGAGAACACCAGACTGGAAACTAGAGATATTTTTTCCTCTGTTGTATCATTATTTAAAAGAAATATAAAGGTTATTCTGTACTCTAAGAACTTGCAAAGGCCTTCCTATTGCAGAAGCATTTTGGTTTGAGTGAATTAGATTCTGATCTCCATTTGTTGAGGTTGTACAACTACTGGGAAGAGGTCACAGCTGGAGGTTCCAGCCAGAATCCAGCAACCGTAAGCCAGGTAGGGATAAGTGTCATTTATTTAATGAGATTCAGGACCAAGTTGTCTCTAGATAGAGAGTTCAGACAGGAAAGCACATAATGGATTGATGGCATAGTTTTAATAAGGCTCTCAGTCCCTCTAATATATATGAAACCTCATTTTCAAAATCAGAAACACAGTCATGTACATTTCTCCCATCCCTGCTTTACAGCTAAAAGATCAAAATGCTGAAGTATCTCTTCACAAAAGACAGGGCATCAAAAATCCCTCTCTCTCACTAGTCCTCAGTGACAAACTTGCTCCTTGTTCCCTGGCAAAAGACATGCGCTTCCTTCAAAAAGTATTGGTTGTGCTCTGTGACCTTTACATTTGAGCTGCTAAGATTGCACTAAAAGTGTCATTGATGGGTGAAACAAGGAGAAAGCACTTATCCTGGGACATTTGGAAACTTCAAGACCATCTGTGTTTTTGTCAGATGAGGCCCCAAGTTGCGTCAAGTACAATACATACAAATCATAACTATGACGTGGCATTCACAGAGGATGAGCACGTCTCTGTATTTCTGTAGTAGTTTTAAATCTTCTGTGTTTCTCCACTGCAAGAAGGAGGGATAATGCAGTGCTAAAAGGGGTGGCACAATGTAGAAGACTTGGGTCATTGGAAGTTAAAAGGCACAGCCGATCATTTAAAATACATTGAGGTTGCAAATACTTTGGAGGGAGGAAAGGAGGACTGCCTTGCTAACAGAGTACTGGCACAGACCAAACGATCATTAACTGGCAATGACAGTTCTTTGGTCAGGGAAAAATATTTCTTAAGGATCAGAACACTGAAGGCGCCCAATCTGATTTCAAAGGATTATCAAGGGCTGGAAAAGTGTACCTTCTTGTTTGTTTGTTTTTAAGGAGGCAGTCTCATCAGCATGCAAGAGGCATCATGGGACAGAATCACACACAATCGTAGGCTTTGGACAGGACCTCTGGAGATCATCTAGTCCATCTCCTCTGCTGAAGCAGGTTCACCTACATCAGGCTGCACAAGACCACACCCAAGAAGAGCTACTCTGGGCAGCCTGTTTTAGTGCTCTGCCACCTTCAAAGCAAAGAAGACTTTCCTCATAACCTGGCAACATACAGACCTCATGGCAGAGGGACCTCCTTCCGCAACAAAGCAGGATCACATCTTCGTGCTCTCTAATATGGGTCTCCTCTGCTCAGCATCTCCAAACTGCAGGAAAGTCTGGCTTGAATAAGACATGTGTTGCATTTACAGAGGGAGGATTAAAAAAACCCAACAAAACACAACAATCAACCAAACACAAATATCTCTGTGCTGGAGTTCAACGTTGCAGTGGTTTAGCGTTTTGGGGTTTGGGTTTGTTTAACACCAACCTACAGATGTGCAATAGTCCCTTAAATTTGATACCCTCCATGCATTTGTTGGCACATGCCTGCATAAACTCAACAGCCACCTGATGAGGTGACAACAATGTATTCCACAAAGTTTTCAAGTTTACAAATCAGGTTCTCTTTCATATTGCAAAAGAAATAAGAATTTCTGAAATGTGTCCAAAGAGAGAAATTATGTCAAAAAAACCCAAACCCAAAACATTTTCTGCATTGAAATATACCCAGCATGTGAGGGCTGGGAAACAGGCCAGATGGAGCCTTTGCTCTGTGTAATTTCAAGTCAGACAAGATGAAAACTTCTGTCCTAAATGCCCTCTAACATCCCAGACCAGTGCCTCATTTGAAAGGCGACACATGAGAGAATGCTGGAACCTCTTTTCCATCTCTCCAGTGGAAATTTCATTGAAATAAAAAAAACCCCACACACAATGAAATAGTTCAACTGACAAAAAAGCATCTGTTCCACACATTCATACAGATAACAGTGCAAAATTCAGGACACCTTGAGTACTGTGTATAGTTCTGGGCCCCTCAGTTTAAGAAGGACATTGAGACACTTGAATGTGTCCAGAGAAGGGCAACAAGGCTGGGGAGAGGCCTTGAGCACAAGCCCTATGAGGAGAGGCTGAGGGAGCTGGGATTGTTTAGCCTGGAGAAGAGGAGGCTCAGGGGAGACCTTCTTGCTCTCTACAACTACCTGAAGGGTGGTTGTAGCCAGGAGGGGGTTGGCCTCTTCTCTCTAGCAACCAGCACCAGAACAAGAGGACACAGTCTCAAGCTGTGCCAGGGGAAGCTTAGGCTTGAGGTGAGGAGAAAGTTCTTCACAGAGAGAGTCATTAGCCATAGGAATGTGCTGCCCAGGGAGGTGGTGGGTCACCATCCCTGGAGGTGTTCAAGGGGGAATTGGATGTGGCTCCTTGGTGCCATGGTCTAGTCATGAGGTCTGTAGTGACAGGTTGGACTTGGTGATCTTTGAGGTCTCTTCCAACCTTAGTGACTCTGTGTGATTTTGAGAAGAAACTATTGTAGGAAGAAACACAGAACTGACATAAACAGAGCAATGAGGTGTTGAAAGAAGTTTAAAAATAAAAATAATGATTCTGCCCAAGTCTGATACTATATATTGAAAACCATAACCCCTTTTCTCCACTCTCTTCAGAGCTTCACCAGTTACCTGAATCCAAGAAGAATGGCGGTTGCTATTACAAGGGCAGAGAAGGAAGAGCATATCCAATGGTGTATATGATGGACAAATTCAGGAGCTGTTCTTCTGGTGCATCCTGAGAGCACATAAAGGAGAAAAGAAAAGAAGAAGAAAAAAAACAACAACACACAACAACAAAGAAAGAAGAAAGGGAGGGGAGGAAAAGACAGAGCTCATGATGGACTTCAGTTCTTTTCTCCCAGCTCCTTTCTCAACTTTTCTTAAAGACAACCAAGTCATCTTACTTTTTTACTTTTAAGTTTAAATGCACATGTCAAAACAGCCTTCTCTTTCTGTATGATCTAAGGAATAAAATTTAATCTGATTCCCAGCTGCTCCCAGGTGTTCACTCAATAGTTGGGTTTTGAAGCCAGACTAGAGAACAGATATGCTATATTATTTCATAATGAAACTGGAGAGGCCTGAATTACCACAAAAAGCAATCTTAAACAGATGGCAGGAAGCACAACTCAACCCTGCAGTAAAAAAGGCAGAACTGATGTTTTCAGACTTAAACACTTAAAGCATATCTCCTTGCTGTGTAATGGAGGGGGTCCTTTGGCTACATCTATGCTCAGAAATAAAACAAGCCAGGTCCCAGTTCTTGGTTCTGAGGGAAAGCACACTTTTCTTTCAAACAAATCGTTATTTTCTGCTCCTAATAGTCTCTTTTCAGCTACACCCTCCTGATAATGACACAGCCCAACACCATCTCATCATGCCCTAAGTGTGTACTAGATACTGCCTCCGGAGGAGCAACCCAATGTAGACCAGAGCAGAAAGGATGCACACCCCTGCCCTTGACAGCCTTGTGCTGTGGCTGTCTTCAGATTCACTGTTGAAGGCATGGTCACTGAGACTCTTGCTTGAAAGTGCTGGCTAAAATCTGAGGGAGAAGTATCTGAAAAGCTACAAGCAGGTCTCAATAACACAGCCTTATTGCTCAGCTGCTGAGCACGTTCCTGTTCTCTATTCTGGTTAATTTCTATGCATGTATCTCTGTCTAAAGAGATGCAGGCATTTTTACTTCCTTCTCCAAGCTGCTAATTCTTCAGCTGATTTCTGAGACCTGTGCTGTACAAAGGAATACATTTGTTGTACTGCAGAGATAAGCACAGCTATTTGCTGTACAGGGCAGTCAGGAGGAGTTAAGGTGAAAATACAGACTGTTCCTCAGGGATTTGCTATGAGAATATTTTAAAGGGAACGATATGAGAGCTGCCTCATTAAAGAAAAATCTCTTCAGCGTATGAATTCAGTAAAACATTGAGATCTGACCATTTAGAACATCTATGTAGATCAAAACCACATCGCACATTTAAAGGTCAACACTGTTAATTTATAACAAACACTCACAAATCATCCTTTGGATTTTGTTTCATCAAAAGTTAACATAACACACAGCAAAACTATTGAAAAACCCCACACTTGATCACATGTACGAGATGCATAGACAAAGCAGATTATTAGGGTGCTCTCTGTACACTAGCTGGAAAATCAAACATGGCTCTTGACATTTCATGGGCTGACACCATCTATGCAGGGGTTCAGAAACCAGATCAGTTTATGGAAACCTGGGGACAGATGTCAAATAACCAAGTGTTACCCACAGGTGTCTCTCTCCTTGGCATGTCCCAACACAGCTCTGGAAGAAACCAGAACAACAAATAGGGAAAAGTCAAATGACTAGGCTTACACTTTGAGATAACGTGCTGTGCTGGGATACCCAAGATAATGGAAGAGATGAAGAGTAAGGCTGTAAATTACAGGAAGTTAAATTTAACATATTTGAAGAATTAGAAACTCTCTTTTCCTTTCTCCTCCTAGTCTGCAGTCACTTATTCCTTGCAAAGAACAAGGCACAATAGGAACCTCAGAACACACAGATCCTGCAGCACCTGGGAGTTTCATATACTTGAAATTCTTTGACTAGGTATATACTAGATCCCAGTACTGTGGGATGGAGAGAGTGCACTCAATTTACGTGAGGCAAAGCATTGCCCTTGAGACTCACAGCAGTAATGGTATCAAGTGTCATGGGAACACAAGTGGTGTGCTGGCTGACGCCAACGGCACACAAAACCCCCTGGAAATACCTACACTCTCCTTCATTTGGTGCCCAGTGTCTCAACTCCCTGCAGAGCATGAAGCATTAGGGCAAGAAAGTAACACTGACAAGCCTAATTCCATCACCTCCAGCAAATTAAGTTAAAAAGACAAAAAAACCCAAACAAACAAAAGCAGAGACTGCCCTGTGCCCAAAGTATAAAGCAAATATTCTTCAGTTCAGTTCATCTGAATCACCTTAATAGTTGCTAACAAGACAGAAAGAACAAGCGGTCACTGTATCGTAATGATGCGTCAAAGGAAGAAAAGGCACAGGAATAACATTAGGTCACTCCCCTGATCCTGGTGGGCTGCACTTGAGGCCTCTGCACTGCATCTGGGACTATCTGGTTCACTTTTCTTGGTGTTCTCATGTACATATAAACCTGCTTCCATCTACCCTCCATGCTCCCTTTGTTGAAGGCAAGAAGCCCGGTGGTCCCTTACCATACTCTTACTGAAATGAGGCACCCGGTGCATTGGTAAAGGTTACTTTGACAGACAAAAACATGTGGGCATCAATAAAATATTTCCCCCCTCATCCTTTTGCCCAAAACAGCAGCAGCAATAGATGGAAATGATTACCTGGTCAGAGGCCTCACACTCAGACAGGTCCTCCAGGGCACAGTTGAGTTCTCCTTCAGCAGCCATGTCCCTCAGGGGTGCAGAACCGATACACCTGCCCATGAAGCACTGTCAGAAGCAAATGAAGCATGGGGTTAGGTTAACAAGATAAGAGCCTTCTTGAGGGGCAAGGTACACAGAGCAGCCTGAAGCTTGTGCAACCCTTCTTCCTCACCGATTGCTCTCCTGGCTGGAGGGAAAGCAGCAGTGTTGCTGCTGCAGTGTTTTGCCTACTCCCAGCCTGCAGTAGACACTGGTGCTTGTCCTCAGGGCCAGGAAGCTTGGGAGGACACTGCTACAAAGGGGTCAAGACAGCACATCATCCAGAAGAACTGCTAACAGTTCAGCAGCCACAATAGCCTGAAAGATCTGCTGTCATCTCTGTGTGGATTTTACATGCACATGTTCCAGTTAACCAAAATACTAGATTCTAAAACAGATTTTGGGAACAAAGCCTCAGCTACAAAATTCACAGGAAAAAGGAAACACACAGAGCAAATGTGGTTGGTTATTTTCCCTGAGATCATGCAGACCCGAGACAGAGAAGCTTCAGAAAAGGTATGCTAACACAGGCTCCCCAAAACATAATGCTTATACAAACATCTGTGCTACAAAATGAGGCTGTAAATCTTTGCCTAAAATACTCAGTACTCTTTACTCCTTCTGTCTATTGTTTGAATAACAAAACTAGCAGTAAATAAGATGGCTTGCCAAAGCAGGCAGCAGGTAGATCTTGTAAAAATGGGCATGATGAACTAGCTCATAATAGAATTACAGCAGATTGAAGCATCAACATAAAGTACAAAGGGGAAGGAGTACTCAACCACGGCATATCAAAAGAAACCCTCCCTCTGGCATCTGAAGTGTTAGGAATGTCTAACAACTTTTACAGCTGTACGTACATAAGCAATATGGAGATGCCCCTGTATCAGAGAACAGAATAGAACACAACAGGTTGGAAGAGATCTTCAAGATCATTGTGTCCAACCCATCACTAACACCATCTAATCAACTAAACCATGGCACCAAGCACCCCATCCAGTCTCTTCCTAAACACCTCCAGTGATGGTGTGGCAGCACATTCCAATGGCAAATCACTCTTTCTGTGAAGAACTCTTCCTAACATCCAGCCTAAACTCCCCTGGTGCAGCTTGAGACTGTGTCCTCTTTTCTGGTGCTGTTGTCTGGGATCAACCCCCACCTGTCTACCTCCTCTTCTCCAAAGTAACCATGTAAGCTACCTAGCAAGAGAAGTTTTTTACTAACCACTTTCTGACTGTAAACAAACCTACTCCATGTTATGAAGCTACCCCTCAAAACACAGTACTGGGCCAGCCCTCAACTAGGGCTAACCTCTACCAAGGCAAGGTTTGGAAACAGTTGTCAGCATTTTGATGCATGAGAATTTGATTTAGGAAGCTTCAGCTCTACACAGGTTTTAAAGTACTTCCCAGTTAGAGCTTTTGCTCACGCTCATCTCTGACTGCTGCAACTTCATTCTGTTGTCAGCTCTCTCATTACTGCAAACTAGAACTGAGTATTTCTTCTGCTCAAGGAAAACATTAAAACTTATCTGAAATTATAACAGCTCAGTAGGCTATTTGCAGATTAGTTGACAACTGGCCACTTGTTTGATAACTGTCAGTGGTAGACTAACAGTAGGTACTCCAAGTAAAGAATGATGTTTAAAAATAACCACAGACATCCTTTTTCTAATAAGCCATTTCCAATGAGTATGCCAAATGGCAACCAGTACAGCTTTGGTAGGAATAATCTGTTTGCTTTTGTAGTTGGTGGACTGAATATACCAGTAAGAGATAATATAAAGATGATATAAAAATTAAGTAATGCTGATAAAGGTCTTTCCTTACTATTAGGATGTCTGTTTGCCCATCCTGACAGAAACAGGAGAGATATGGTCAGACACATGCAACTATACATTCACATCCATTGAATGCTATGAACGTTTTGTCACAAGATCGTGTCTACCTTTGGTTAGGATGTTGCTACAGTAATGCTGAGGACCTCAGACCTGATGGAGGGCAGCAAGCAGGAAAGCATCTTCTCCCCACCCCCCCACCCCTCAGGATTAATAGACAGTACACTGAAGTAAGCCATTCTAAACACCTATGCAAAGGCAGTTCCAGGAATCCAGAATCAGTAAAGATTGTGCATTAGAAACCAATGAAGGTAAAATCCAGAGGATTAAAGTCCAGAAGGTCACAGGACTCAAAATCAGTCTGGCTGTCATAGTGTGAGCTGTAATCAAGAAGTATTACAGGACAAAAATGATATGAGAAACAATCACAGAATCACCAAGGTTGGAAGAGACCTCAAGATTATCATCTGTCTACCGTCCTCATGACTAAACCATGGCACAAAGTGCCACGTCCAATCCCCTCTTGAAACACCTCCAGAGATGGTGACTCCAACACCTCCCTGTGCAGCCCATTCCAATGGCTAACAACTCTCTCTGTGAAGAACTTTCTCCTCACCTCGAGCCTAAACTTTCCCTGGCGCAGCTTGAGACTGTGTCCTCTCACACACAAAGTAACTGTGCTATATTCCTGAAGAAAGACAGACAGAAAGTCAGACAGACTTGCAAAGGGAGAATGATCCCTGCCCCAGTAGTCCTTACTGTCAAAGTCTAATTGGGATGAAAGCTTAGCCTCAGTGTATTTATTCTCTTCAAATCATCATGGCACATTTTTAATTTCTCTATTATTTCAAAAGAAGTATTATCAATAAAATGAGGAAAATCTATTGTCTGATGTAGCCTGGCAGTATTAGAGAGTGAGGGCAGAGTTTATAGTACCTGAATTTACCTTTGGACAGAAAGACAAGACAATTAATTTAGATATGAAGAAAACCAAAATGTAACTCTATTACACTGGAGAGCTCCTGCCACATCCAGAGTCACAAACACTCAAACTGGAATGATGGCTCTTATGGCCCCCTAGGTAGCCACAAGCCAGCTGTGTCGGTTGTCACAGCCTCACATCTTGCAAAAACATTCTTTTCAATAACGTGTGGAACACCACAGAACTCTCGCACAGCATCAGCTGAAGGGCTGTGAAGGGCTCATTGATAGATATACGCCACACAAGAGACCCTTCACACCCTGCAGCTGGACACCAGGCAGACAGCCTCTGTACACTTAGTCTAAGGCAAACAGACTCCACACAAGCAGCTACTTGCTACCCCAAAACATAAGAAAAAGGCTGTTGATGGCTGACTGCTTAGAAGAGGTATTACCTGCACTAAATGGTCTTCTGTGGTTTCCCTCACAGAAGGGGGTTTGGAGCACAAGCTCTATGAGGAGAGGCTGAGGGAGCTGGGGTTGCTTAGCCTGGAAAAGAGGAAGCTCAGGGGAGACCTCATTGCCCTCTACAACTACTTGAAGGGAGGGTGTAGACAGGTGGGGTTGGTCTCTTCTCCCAGGCACCCAGCACCAGAACAAGAGGACACAGTCTCAAGCTGCACCAGGGGAAGTTTTAGGCTGGATGTTAGGAAGAAATCTTACCAGAAAAGAGAACTGGCCATGGGAATGTGCTGCCCAGGAGGTGTTGAGTCCCCATCCCTGGAAGTGTTTAGAAAGAGCCTGGATGAGGCACTTAGTGCCACAGTTGATTTGATTAGATGGTGTTGTGATAGGTTGGACTTGATGATCTCTGAGGTCTTTTCCAACCTGGCTGCTCCTTTCCAGTCCAAGAAAGGAATGGAGAACAGTCTCAGAGTCAGAAACTCTGTTCAACTGTGTCTCCAATAAACCTGAAATGGTGATTTTAGACATTCTTTTGGTTTACATACAAGCCAAACTCTTATCTTTGCTCAATGAATGTAATTTCAACTAAATTTCAAAGGGATCCAATGTCTTTTCATTAGGGACATTTTGATTCAAGCACTGCAAATATCTTACCATTCTTACTCATTGAAGAAC
>CM037640.1:7907290-7968042 GCA_015227895.2 Colaptes auratus
CCTATTTTCCTAGAAAATCTTCCAACTCAGGCCAGGTGCTTTCTTGTACCTAAGATGTTCTTCCTGGCACTCCTTTCCCCCATCTCTAAGTAGGGAAGATGACCAAAACCTACCTTGTAAAGAGCCTGAAAGGTACAGTTTATTAATAATAGGCACTTTAAAAAACTATCTTGGCAAAAGGAGCCGTACATGCTATTCCCTCCCACCTCTGTGCTGTGTTAGATCCTCATCATTCAAGTAAGTGGAACTGCAGACACTTTGTTAAAGCAGTCAAACTGTCCTAAAGTGAGTGATGACTGCATGATTTAAATGGCAAGTTCAATGACACAGCCAGCAAGGAAAAGAAGACAAACTAATCTAAAATCAAGTATTTTTTTACCCATGAGAGCAATGCTCAGGAATAAAACCACAGGAAAAACTTCACAGATTGCTCCTCTACCCTCTTTCAATTGACATACATGTTAGCACCCAACAGGATAATGGAAGATGCTTGAGCTCACATGGGAGTCTATAGGGCTATCATGGGCCTTAGAACCTAGATAAATCTCACAACAATCTATTACAATTCAGTAGATACAAAGTCATGAACTATCAGGTCTGTCAGTACTTGCTAAATCTGGTGTGCTCCAGGGCTGTTGGCTGCTATTCTGAATCATGTAATCATTCAGGTTGGATGGGACCTGCAGAAGTCTGTGGTCCAACTCCAGTTATTCAGAGCTGGTTACTCAGGGCTGTGTCTAGCCAAGTTCTGAATATCTCCAAGGTCATCCACAGCCACTCTTCCAGTGACAAACCACTCTCACTGTGAATTTTTTATCACCTCTGATATGCAACTGGATTTATCTTGCTGTAACTTTGATCTCTGCCCCTGGGCCTTTCAGTATGAACCTCCAAAAAGACTTCAGCTCCATCTACTGAATAATCACCATTAGTTAGCTGAACACTGCAATTAAATCCTTGCTTAGTCTTCTGTTCTCTAGACTGAGCAACAGATTTGTACCTCCTTCCTTGCTGCCCAGTCCAGCCACTGAACTAGTTCAGTGCAAAACCGATGCACGGACACTGCATTTTATTGTATGGGGAAGCTCAATCTGGACTCTAGAAGCAGTTTCACAAGCATGAATGGAGGGGATCAGTCACCCCTGGACCTTTTGGATGTGTTCTTCCTAGTGTGGACCAGTGTGCAGCCACATATGCTGTCACAAGGACACACTGAATTGAGCATCCCCAGGTCTCTGTAAAAGTGCCTTCTCCCTGGCCTGCGACCATCCTGTACTGCTGCACAGGGTTTTGCATACCACAGGCAAGGCTCTTGTCAGCTCATCCACTGTCCTGGTAATGTCCTTGATATACAAGGACCAAGAGATAGTGAATCAAACCAACTATTGTAGAGAAACATTTTACACATACAGGTAAGCAGAAATGCAGCTCTCTAGTGGATGCAAGCAGACACTGCATCAGAGGATACGGAGCCTGTTAAAGTGTGAAGCTTACCAGAAAGTTCATGACGGAGGCTCTGCTCCACCACTACCTGCCTGAGATAGAGGTAGAAGTGGGAGACAGACACTGCCTTGTTTAAACAGTAGTGCAAGCGTGCAGCAATCCCCTAGCTCATTTAAGGAATGCTAATGGGTCTAGATGGGATACTTGGACCTTAAAGAGGAAGCATGCAAATTCCTATGAAAAGTCTTTCTGAGTAATAAGACCTCCCTAAAGAATAGAATAGAATAGAATAGAATAGAATAGAATAGAATAGAATAGAATAGCCAGGTGGCTGAGTAATTAAGACCTCCCTAAGAATAGAAAGAAAAGAATAGAATAGACCAGACCAGGACCCAGACCAGGTTGGAAGAGACCTTCAAGATCATGGTGTCCAACCTATCATCCAACACCACCTAATCAACTAAACCATGGCACCAAGCACCCTATCAAGTCTCCTCCTGAAAGAAAAGAAAATCCTTTTGCTGAGCACTCCAGTTCTGTAGAGGAAAAGGGATTTGCAGCTACACTGAACAGTGAGCTCTTCTCTTCATCAACGGAATGAGTGAAGAAAGTATTGGCCTAGGAGCAGAACACTTTCCTTCTTTCTATACACAAACATATCTACACTGGTGACTTTCTTGGACACCTAGATGGTCCTCGTTTAAAAGAACACACTCCAACATGGCAGTTCTGTTCCTTCCAGCCAAAATCTTTTCCAGTATCTTTGAGCAGAAAAGAAGGGGGAGAGGAAAAAATTACACTACAGCAATCTCTGACTACTAATCTTGTCATCATCAGGAAACTGAAAACTTTGGGATAAAGGCTTCCTCAAAGTTTCTGGCTGTCACCACCAACTTCGAATGAGCCACCAAGACTATAGTCTTTATCAGTGAGGAAGGCTCTGTTGCTGGGTAAATCCTTTTCTGACAAAGCCTGTTTGCACAGCAGAGTTTTGAACAAGCAACATGTAGAAATGAATAAACATGCAGGTCTGAGAAGCGGCTCACATGCATTAAACCTTCCTGCTGCTCGCAGAAATCATGAGGCCAAGAGCTTTCTCCCTTGACAGGATAAGTTTACAGCTAAATTTCTAAACAGCTTTGAGCCATCACAACTGGAAAAATCCCCCTCTTCCACCACAGCAAACTTTACCTTGGCAAACAAAGGTCTTATATACTTAAAAAAAAAAAGCAGTATGGAAGCAAAATCTACAACTCATAAAAACAGCTAGAGCTTTGATTATCTTCATTTGCTATGCAGAAATTTCAGGGCTATACTTAATACAATAATACAATACAATAATAAAATACACCAGGTTGGAAGAGACCTTCAAGATCATTGCGTCCAACCTATCAACCAATCCAACTCACCTCAATACAATACAATACAATACAACCTACCTAACAACTAAACAACTAAACGTGGCACCAAGCACCCCATCAAGCTCTTCTTGAACACCTCCAATGAAGGTGACTCCACCACCTCCACGGGCAGCCCATTCCAATGGGCAATCACTCTCTCTGTATAGAACTTCTTCCTAACATCCAGTCTAAACCTGCCCTGGCGCAGCCTGAGACTGTGTCCTCTTGTTCTGGTACTGGCTGCCTGGGAGAAGAGACCAACCTCTGCCTGGCTACAACCTCCCATCAGGTAGTTGTAGAGAGCAATAAGGTCTCCTGAGTCTCCTCTTCTCAGGCTAAGCAACCCAGCTCCCTCAGCCTCTCCTCATAGGGCTTGTCTTCCAAACCCCTCACCAACTTTGTTGCCCTTCTCTGGACACGCTCCAGCCAGACAAAAGTCCTTTTACTCTGCCTTGAGCTCTAAATACACATTAGGATTTCCAGACTTTCTTGTGAGGTAAAGGAGAGAATATTTCAGTAGAAAGGGACCTATAGTGTCATCTAGTCAAACACTGGAATGGGTTATCCAGGGAGGCCCCGTCCCTGGAAGTGTTTAAGCCCAGGCTGGATGAGGCTCTGGCCAGCCTGATCTAGTGTGGAGTGTCCCTGCCCATGGCAGGGGGGTTGGAACTAGATGATCCTTGTGGTCCCTTCCAACCCTGACTGAAGCTATGAAACTGCTATCTGAATGCCTCAAATACTGACAGTCTTGGGGCATTGACCTCCTATTATGAAGCCTGTTCCAGTGTTGCCCATCCCTGTCAGTAAAGAAATGTTTCCTTATATCGAGCCTAAACTTCCCCTGCCACAGCCTAGAACCATTCCCATGTGTCCTATCACTGGATGCCAGGGAGAAGAGCTCAGCACCTTCCTTGCCATTTCCTCTCCTCAGGAAGCTGTAGAGAGCAATGAAACAAACTGAAACAGCACTACAGAAAACAGATTCCTTCACAAAACAAGTTTCTTTTCATCTTCAAATCTCACCTGCCATTTCAGCTCGAATGAAACTTCAGCTTGGGTAGTGCTGCTGGAAAGTAAACTCTCCCAGCCTTTTAATAAGCAAGCCAACTTGAGAGAAACTAGCAAATCCTGTGGCATGTGGTACAGTTCCATGCTACAATACACTTACCAGCAGTCACTGAAGAGACAGAAAAGTGAAGCAACTTGGCTGTGGCAATTCCATTTTCTTCTGCAAGTACCGAAAGCCCAAGAAGGGCTTAAGGGATAAAACCTTCTGTGCACCTGTAACGCAGATGAAATGCCTACCCTAGCTTTGCCAGGAGGGTTTTCTGAGGACTGCCCAAGCAGCCATACTAATGTGTGCATGACACTCGTGTGTTACCGAGGCCTGAGATTTCTAACCACCTTTGCTAATCCATTCCTTTCATGCACCTCCTAACTTATCCATTCTGACGGGCATGAAAAGCGTCAGACCACCGCGGACATACCTGCATTTTATGTCAGTTTTGCACATCAGATTAGCTTGTAGCTTGGAGATGATGATGCATATAACTCTATGAAGATCAGGAAGTTTACCTGGAGAAATCAAAAAGCATTTATGTCATCCTCAAGAAACACATGTGCACAAGGGTTCAAAGTAGATTCTTGTGCACCCTACTACTTCCGCAGCTGCAGAACTTGCCAGGGGACTCAGCTCCTTGCTAAGGAATTCTATTCTACCAGCTTTTCTGTGAATGCACAGGTCACCTTTGAAAAACACGGCAGTTCACTAAATGAAGCAGAGGAGCAAGCTTACATCTCTGGGGAGTGAGAGTAAAGGTATGGGCTGTCCCGTTTTCCTAGTCTGGAAGTCTGAGACTGACAGAATCACAGTATCACAAAGGTGGAAGAGACCTCAAAGATCATCGAGTCCAACCTGTCACCACAGACCTCATAACTAAACCATGGCACAAGTGCCACATCCCATCCCCTCTTGAACACCTTCAGGGATGGTGACTCCACCACCTCCCTGGGCAGCCCATTCCAACGGCGAACAACTCTCTCAGTGAAGAACTTTCTCCTCACCTCGAGCCTAAACTTCCCCTGGTGCAGCTTGAGACTGTGTCCTCTTGTTCTGGTGCTGGTTGCCTGGGAAAAGAGACTAAATCCCTCCTGGCTACAACCACCCTTCAGGTGGTTGACACAGTATTGTGGCTGCAGAATGTGGCATTTCCGCACAATACCACACAATTTGTTGTTCTTCTGTCTCCCAGTATCTGGAATATTATCCTCTACCTCCTTGTACTACCTGTCATAGCTTTCTGCACAGAGGAGTTGATAGGATTGCTACAGCATGCTGTTCTGTTATCATGTGCCGCTGCTACAACGTGACAGTGTGTGGCCAAATTAAACAAACAAAATGCCAGTTGTGAATTCCAGTGACAGAAACCAATTGGTTCATAAAAACCTTTCTGAATTAAAATGTCACCACCCTCAAAGTTTATTAGCCTTTGGACAAACACAACAGTCATGTGCACATCTGCTCTTTGTACTGTATCATGTCCTGTTGTCATGGAGGTCTGCCAACTTGGTGCACATGTCCCATACTCACCCCAATAGCGATAAGAATAGGCAGTCTGATGATCAACCAGTAATTCATGTTATAGTTTCTGGTCCAACAACTAGAAGATGGCAAAAAGGAGGAGACAAGAAAAAGTTTCAGTACATCACTAGAATCTTCAACTTTTCATTCTGTCACAGCAAGCAGATAGAAAACAAATACTGAGGACTGGATACCAGGAAGCACATCATGCTGACATGGAAACAGATGCAGTCACTTCTTAGAAACACTGAATGCTTGTACTACTGCAGCTATTATAATCCAACTGGATAACACTCACTCACTGGCCTTTCTTGCCCACTAATGGCTAGCTCTCCTCCACAATTTGCTTTGAGTTATCATCAGTTAATTGTGAAGATTTACTCCACTAAAACCAATGTCGAATTTGTCATGTGGCTGAAATGAGAAAAGGGGAAGCCTGTCTGAGTCAGACCTCTCCTGCATGCTTCCTACCCTTCGTATTATTTTATTCTTATTCTTGAGTCTCCAATTTCCAGTCTTATATTTAACTGTTTGCTAGTTCTTTATCCTATTACCTACCATCTCTTTTCTCATATCAATATTTAGAGCAGTCAGCTACTTTATTTGTGCTTATTTTCAAAAAGGACCTACTAATTTCAACTAGGAGAAGGCAGCTAAGTCAGCAAACTCCCAGGTCCTTCAGTGTGTATGTACAGGTGTCGGCCAAAGGGAGTTTTAAAAGTTTAAGCAAGTGAAGTTGGCCAACTGAGCCTTCTGCCAAGTAACATGCTGCAGGCAATAGAATACTTATTTTCCCTATAAGTCTCATTTTAGCTTTTGTAACTCCTGTATCCTTGAACAATATTAGATAACTGTCACAAGAGAAGCGATGCCTGAAAGCCACAGTCTAGATCACTGGTTCAAAGTGAACCTTGCACTATGGGTTTGTACATCTAGTTCTTTTAGGTCCCACTCTGGCCATGGTCACCCACCTCCACCTGTATGACGTGCCACATGTGCACAATGGCGCAGGTGCTGGTGGGCAGTGTTTGCATGCCACTTCACTTCTTACTACAGCCACATCAATCTGGATATTTCTATAACATGACTTTGTCAGCCTCCTGCCATTTTGCTCATCACTACTCAAAAGCAATAGTTCGTAAAGCCAGCAGGTTTCTGAGCTCCACATGCTATGAAACAAACCCTGAAACAGCACGACAGAAAACAGGTTCCTTCAAAACCAAGTTTCTCTTCATCTTCAAATCTCATCTGCCAAAACATATATATGCTCAGCTCAGCCTGAGTGCAACTTCAGCTTGGGTAGTGCTGCTGGAAAGCAAAACACTCCTCAGCCTTTTAATAAGCAACTCAACTTGAGAGAAACTAGCAAATCCTGAGGCATGTGGTACAGATCCATGCTATAACACACTCACCAGCAGTCACTGAAGGGACAGGAAAGTGAAGCAGCTTGGCTGTGGCAATTCCATTTTCTTTTGCAAGTGCCAGAAGCCCAAGAAGAGCTTAAGATTTCATTTTTCCTTTCCATTTAATTTTAATGCAATTCAGGATACGGTTGCAACCAGCAGCCTCACAACTTACAATTCAATTGTATTTTAGATACTGGAGAGCAGAGGAGTACCTATTGTGCGCCACCAGCATGCCCCAGCTGGAATTTGAGTAACAGAACTCATTCTTAATTGGTATGTGTGACCAGAGGAGAGCTCCACGGAGCTTTTGAAATTAATTTTATTTGAACCCCTCAAGATCAACAGGGCAATAAGCACAGCTGGAATTTCTGACTAGCTGCAGTGGAAACAGGCAATTTAAAAATCTCCTGATGGTGGCAGGGGCTGAGAAATGATTCTTTACATTAACTTTGCTAAATTTATGCATCCATTGATTTGCTTCCTATAGCAAAGAGCAGTTTTAGCCATCTTAAAATTTATACAAGTATGTTCAACTGAAAATAAAAAAGAAGCAGCAGCCATTAGAGCCAAATTAAAGCATCACTGCTATGAATGTGTCCAGAAAACAAAACTGATGGATTTGTATATGATTTCTTGTCCATTGTGCTTCTGGAATTGCCACACTGATAAATACACCCTCTGCTGTGTTCGGGATCTATCCCTGCAGCTCAGCACCACTCTGAAGATGCTTGGCAACTAATAACCTCAGAGCTGGCATGAGGAATCGGGCCAAAGCAATCAATGATCCTGGGAAGTTTCTGCCTTTTTTTAACCAATCCATTATTCTTGTGCTGGAAGTGAAAACATTGAATTTTTGCCTTAAAAAAGCCAGTAGCCTAGCTATCTTTCTGCCACAACTGATTCCAAGTAAGAAAGAAAAATATGTAAGCATCACCTCTTTTTGGTGCCATCTAATGAGCAAGAACTACAGCTTGCCTTTCATTTTATTCATAATCTGTTGGTGTTGATCTGTTAGAGGGCAGAAGGGCTCTGCAGAGGGACCTCGACTGACTGGACAGATGGGCAGAGTCCAACAAGATGACATTTAACAAATCCAAGCGCCAGGTGCTGCACTTTAGACACAACAACCCCATGCAGTGCTACAGGCTGGGGTCAGAGTGGCTGGAGAGCGGCCAGGCAGAGAGGGACCTGGGGGTGCTGATCGACAGCTGCCTAAACATAGCCAGCAGTGTGCCCAGGTGGCCAAGAAGACCAATGGCATCCTGGCCTGCATTAGGAATAGTGTGGCCAGCAGGAGCAGGGAAGTTATTGTGCCCCTGGACTCTGCATTGGTTAGGCCACACCTTGAGTCCTGTGTCCAGTTCTGGGATCCTCAGTTTAGGAAGGACATCGAGACACTTGAATGTGTCCAGAGAAGGGCAACGAGGCTGGGGAGAGGCCTTGAGCACAAGCCCTGTGAGGAGAGGCTGAGGGAGCTGGGGTTGCTTAGCCTGGAGAAGAGGAGGCTCAGGGGAGACCTCATTGTTCTCTACAACTACCTGAAAGGTGGTTGTAGCCAGGAAGGGGTTGGTTTCTTCTCTCATGCAACCAGCACCAGAACAAGGGGACACAGTCTTAAGCTGCGCCAGGGGAAGTTTAAGCTCAAAGAGAGGAGAAAGTTCTTCACCGAGAGAGTCATTTGCCATTGGAATGTGCTGCCCATGGAGGTGGTGGAGTCACCATCCCTGGAGGTGTTCAAGAGGGGATTGGATGTGGCACTTGGTGCCATGGTCTAGTCATGAGGTCTGTGGTGACAGGTTGGACTCGATGATCTTTGAGGTCTCTTCCAACCTTGGTGATACTGTGATGCTGTGAATCTAGACAAAGACTTCTTCAATAGCTCACCTTTTAAAACAGTAACGGCTTTCTAAACACTTGCACCCGTGTTAGAAAAAGGAGCCAGTCTGGAAGTAAGTCTTGCAGGATCCAGTCCTTCATTCAAATGGCTATCTTCATAGGGCTGCCTCAAATTCCCAGCCCTGACCACATTTACTTCCAGTTATTCCTCATAGCTAGGGAAGTAGTTAAGTCACAAATGAAATTTACAGCCCACTGCACATCCATGGTGACAGGGTTATGGCAAACAGCATGAAAGATCTCCCTGGCTGCTCCAGCAAATGCCTGCCCAAGGCATAGAAATCTTGCCTTTCAGAGGAGCTGCTGGTTCTTTATTTGCTTGTATTTTACAAATATTTATACAAGATTTAGAAAATTCAATAATGTGCAAAATTGCCCCTTTCAACGTCTGCTGAAGGCAGTGAGTGTCCGCTTTCCTTAATAGAAAACATAAATTGTCTCTGAGCCCCACACAACGTAGGAGGCTCAGCATGAGCTCTTTGAATACATTTTCTGCACCAAGACATGGGAAGATATGGCCAAGGAACGTCACCTGTCACCAGAGGCCACACGTACTCTATTCTGATGGGTGGACCACCAGATGGATAAGGAACTGGCTTGATGGCCGCACCCAAAGAGTGGCTGTCAACAGGTCCATGTCCCAGTGGAGGCCAGGGACAAGCGGAGTCCCTCAGGGATCAGTCCTGGGACCAGGCTTGTTCAACATCTTTGTGGGTGACATGGACAGTGGCATTGAGTGCACCCTCAGCAAGTTTGCTGATGACACCAAGCTGTGTGGTGCAGCAGACACGCTGGAGGGAAGGGATGCCATCCAGAGGGACCTTGACAGGCTGGAGAGGTGGGCACAAGCCAACCTCATGAGCTTCAACAAGACCAAGTGCAGGGTCCTGCATCTGGGTCGAGGCAATCCCAGGCACAAATCCAGGCTGGGCAGTGACTGGCTGGGGAGCAGCCCTGAGGAGAGAGACTTGGGGATGCTGGTGGACGAGAAGCTCAACAGGAGCTCTCAATGTGCACTTGCAGCCCGGAAAGCCAATCAGAGCCTGGGCTGCATCAGGAGAAGTGTGGCCAGCAGGGCAAGGAGGTGATTCCCCCCTCTACTCAGCTCTGGTGAGACCCCACCTGGAGTACTGCGTCCAGTTCTGGAGCCCCTATTACAAGAGGGATATGGAGGTGCTGGAACATGTCCAGAGAAGGGCCACGAGGATGAGCAGAGGGCTGGAGCACCTCTCCTATGAGGACAGACTGAAGGAGTTGGGGCTGTTCAGTCTGGAGAAGAGAAGGCTCCGGGGTGACCTCATTGTGGACTTCCAGTATCTGAAGGGGGCTACAAGAAGGCTGGGGAGAGACTTCTCAGGATGTCAGGCAGTGATAGGACTAGGGGGACTGGAATGAAGCTGGAGGTGGGGAGATTCAGGCTGGACATGAGTTGAGGCCCCATCCCTGGAGGCATTTAAGCCCAGGCTGGATGAGGCTCTGGCCAGCCTGATCTAGTGTGGGGTGTCCCTGCCCATGGCAGGGGGGTTGGAACTAGATGATCCTTGTGGTCCCTTCCAACCCTGACTGATACTATGATACAAAGCTGTTTGGTACACAATACATAAAGACAGGCTGTTGGAACAGTCACTATGGTAAAAGTAGAAAATGATTATTTTGTGTTTGGCAGCAGTCTTGTGTGTGATACAGTTGACTTCAGCAAGACTAATGTAATCAGACGGAGAATGTGTCTTTGTTTTAAGAAGATTTAAATAATGGAAGCTTCAACAAGAGCAGGCAATCCTATCTCTCCTGCTGGGCATAAGCTAACCACTACAAATTGCAGGCAGAATCCTGTGGGAGGGTTTTGCCTTCCTCTGAAGCACAACTGCAAAGGCTGCTACCAAAAGCACAATATCAGGAGTGGTCTTGGTTAGGTATGATGACTTCTACTGTTGATACTGTAACTACTAAAAACCAAAACATACCTTTGCTTGACCTGTAAAGGACAGATTTATTCAGACATGCAGAAAATCTGATCAGAAAGAAAAGTATGCTCCTTTCTGAAATGTTATGCAAGACCTTCAGACAAAACAAAAGCAATTACGTGAGGTTTCAGCACATTGCCAAAGCAAACCACACCGAACAGAAAGCAAACAATGACCTGCTGGTGCACACATACAGCACAAATGAGACAGCTCGAAAAATCAGAGCTAAACCAACCCCTCATCTTCATAAAGGTACTTGACAGCTCCCCAGAGGATAACAAACAGCATTGGCACACCTGGGAAGAGAGGAGATAAGGTTGACACTGGCATTATAAGACAGGGAAAAGCAGAGAGAAGGGCAAACCCCCCCATGTAATAAGGAGAAATGATTAACTAAGGTCAGGGTTGAAGCTTCTACCCGGTTCAGAAAGCTGTCAATGGCTAGAGGAGGAATCTAACCTTCAAGCAATGAACACAACTAACTCATTTTGCCTGGGCTCCCACCTAGGGCCTAAACAGGCATGGAAAAACAAACAACATACCACCACCCTCCTACTTGGCATAAACCGCCATTCCATGGAAATTTCACAGATGGGAACAAACTTTCTGGAGCATTGCTAGCCCTGTATTCACACTACAGGAAAGCACAGTGCACTCTGACCTAAACATTTGCATCATTATTTCTGCCTGTGGGTCCGCTGCACTGTGTTCAGGAAGCACCAAGCTCAGACTGTCTATTGGTATCAGGCCTGCAGCACACTCAGCCCCATGTACCCCCAAGAGCAAAGGGAGATGTAAGCACACAATACATAGCAAGTGTGGACAACTGCCTTGCAGAGAAGTCCCAAGTTCGGGCTGTGGTACTGGCATGGGCCTGAGTGGCTGCAGCAAAAACAGGAGATGCATCTGGTCTGGAGAAGAGGCTTGGTCCCACACTTGCCTAGCAGCGCACATGCTACAGTGGGTCGCTTATCAGGAGCATAAAGGGAAGACAGGAAAGCCAAATAAGCTGGCAGTCACTCTTTGCTTTACAATGTTAAAGGCTCTAAAGTAAATTTCTTTCAATTATGAAATGCCTAGGTCTTGAAAAATAATTCTGAAGTGCATCAACTAACCAATACTTGGTACAGGGAATATCCAAAAAGCCCACAAGGAACGAGAACAGCTTGGGGAAAATTCTGACCAAGGATGGATTGAGATGGTCTAATGCCTTTGCCTACCTCCATGCTGTATGTGCACTGTCCAGGAAGGGAAGCAGCATTTAATGTGCTTTGTTATTGCATTCTTAAGAAGCAATATGGTAAGGGACCATATGAACATCAGTGTGCAGGAGTAAACACTTTACAGGGCAAACACACAGTTCCTGATGGCAGAAGTCACAAGGAAATCAGTGATTTCCTGCACTGCAAATCTGTAGGGCGTAAAAACCTTCTTTCTTGAGCTGTATTCTTCTCTACTATAAGAAGAGCTAAATGTTACTGACACAAAAAAAACCCCGACCCAGTGATTCTCCTTAATCAGATTAGTTTGGGTTTTGGGGGGGGGGGTTTGTTTGGTTGTTTTTTTTTGGATTTTGTTGTTGTTGTGCTTTTTTGGGTTTTTTTTAATCTAAGATATAGGCTGAGCTCTTAGTCCTTTCAGATTTCACTTTTTTACTTTACTTCTTTGGCATACAGAAAGCCCCAAGACTGATCTTTTCCCAGATGAACTGACCACAGAAAGGTCTATGAATTCTGACAATCTTAACATCTACTTCGTCTACACTGCGTCACTGCTGAAGATCCAGAACTGCAACCGCCTGCTCCTAACAGCCTCTGCCAGGTTAGTTCTTGCAGAATGATAACTGACCAAAAAAATTTTTGAAAGACCACATGATGATGGCATTCAACAAGTCCAAGTGCCGGGTGCTGCACTTTGGCTGCAATAACCCCAAGCAGAGCTACAGGCTGGGGTCAGAGTGGCTGGAGAGCTGCCAGGCAGAGAGGGACCTGGGGGTACTGATTGACAGCCACCTAAACATGAGCCAGCAGTGTGCCCAAGTGGCCAAGAAGGCCAATGGCATCCTGGCCAGCATTAGGAATAGTGTGGCCAGCAGGGCCACGGAAGTCATTGTGCCCCTGGACTCTGCATTGGTTAGACCACAACTCGAGTCCTGTGTCCAGTTTAAGAAGGACATCGAGACACTTGAACGTGTCCAGAGATGGGCAACGAGGCTGGGGAGAGGCCTCGAGCACAAACCCTATGAGGAGAGGCTGAGGGAGCTGGGGTTGCTAGCCTGGAGAAGAGGAGGCTCAGGGGGGAGACCTCATTGCTCTCTACAACTACCTGAAGGTGGTAGTAGCCAGGAAGGGGTTGGTTTCTCTCTCTAGCAACCAGCACCAGAACAAGGGGACACAGTCTCAAGCTGCACCAGGGGAAGTTTAGCTCAAAGAGAGAGGAAAGTTCTTCACAGAGAGTCGTTCGCCATTGGAATGGGCTGCCCAGGGGGAGTCACCGTCTCGGTGTCACCGGTGTTCAAGAGGGGATTGGACGTGGCACTTGGTGCCATGGTCTAGTCATGAGGTCTGTGGTGACAGGTTGGACTCGATCTTTGAGGTCTCTTCCAACCTTGGTGATACTGTGATACTTTGATGATTATGAGATCTGTCAAGTGTGTAAGGAAATAAGTAAGCCACAGCTCAAGCTAATAAAGTTCAGTTTCAAATGGCATAGGACATTGCTATCCTGCAGAGACCCTAAATAAGGATGTATTCTGAAACCAGCATTTAGGACTGATGAGTTTCCATATGAACTCATATTTCAGGTGTAACATGACATGACTGGTTTCCATCTGGTGAGAAGTCTGGCCTCTGAGATAGTCAGGCACACAAACCAGAAAGATACTACAGCTACAGAAGAACTCAAACCCTCCTCTCTATCTCAGAAACCATCCAGCATGGTCTAACTTGATCTACTGCTTGATGTACGAATGCAAGAAGTATGTGATGAGGAACTGAAAGAAGTGATAAATAAATACACTTAGATACAGAAAGAGTAAGAACATTCAAGATGTAAGAAGAGAAAGATGATTTTTTTTCTTTATAAGGAAAAGCATGAAAGAGTTGAATGTAGAAGGCAAAGAGTAAAGAGAATTAATAGAATAGAATAGACCAGAATAGAATAGACCAGACCAGGTTGGATGAGACCTTCAAGATCATCGCGTCCAACCCATCAACTAATCCAACCCACCTAAACAACTAAACCATGACACCAAGCACCCCATCAAGTCTTCTCCTGAACACCTCCAATGAGGGTGACTCCACCACCTCCACGGGCAGCCCATTCCAATGGGCAATCACTCTCTCTGTATAGAACTTCTTCCTAACATCCAGCCTACGCCTGAGACTGTGTCCTCTTGTTCTGGTGCTGGCTGCCTGGGAGAAGAGACCAACCTCTGCCTGGCTACAATCTCCCTTCAGGTAGTTGTAGAGAGTAATAAGGATGCCCCTGAGTCTCCTCTTCTCCAGGCTAAGCAACCCCAGCTCCCTCAGCCTCTCTTCATGGGGCTTGTGTTCCAAACCCCTCCCCAGCTTTGTTGCCCTTCTCTGGACACGTTCCAGCAAGTCAACATCCTTCCTAAACTGAGGGGCCCAGAACTGGACACAGGACTCAAGGTGTGGCCTAACCAGTACAGTGTACAGGGGCAGAATGATCTCCCTGCTCCTGCTGGCCACACTGTTCCTGATGCAGGCCAGGATGCTATGGCCCTCCTGGCTACCTGTGCACATGCAGCCTCATGTTCAGCCTACCATCAACCAGCACCCCAGGTCCCTCTCTGCCTGGCCACTCTCCAGCCACTCTGACCCCAGCCTGTAGCACTGCATGGGGTTACTGTGGCCAATGACAGATGCATTTCCTACCAAGATCAGCCTGGACACAAAACCTATTTTCACATCCTTGTCTGAAACACACTATCCATTTGAAAACAGACAGAAAGTGGTCAGAGCAATGAATGCACCCTGTTGCTACACTGATTCATACTGGGCTTCAGAAGGTATGTTTCTTACTGGCTCCATTCCTTTCAATTCCTGCTATCAGGTGTGGATTCAGAAAACCTAGCCAGGCTTCCTGCCTTTAATAGCTTCATTCCCTCAAAGTATTCTTTCTTAGAGTAAGTTTGGATTGGCATGCCTGGGAAAGAAAGGGGTTTTTATGGTAGTTCCCTGCTACAAGTACAGTGGGGCATAAAATCGTTACAAAAGCTCAGAAAATGTTATCTTTGTATTAGAATTTTCTTTGGTGCTGAAAATTGTCTCCTGCCATTCTTCTTGCCTGAATGTCATACAGTCATTGTGGGGTGTTGCTGTTATTTCCCATTCCTTCCTCCCCCTCACTTCTGAATGTGAACAGGTCCCTTTTCCACTAAAAGCTGCTGAAAGATGCACACAGCAGCGTTAGAATACAAACTGATCTTCTCTGGAGACCACTTTGTGCAACACAGACACAGCTGCTTGAAGTCAATGTCAAGTTTAGTGACCTTCACTTGGCCTCATGATGAGCACTGAGTTGGTGTCATGGACACCCTGATTAAGAGCAGCTTTCAAACCCTGAGAAAACAAACAAACAACAAAGTAGTATTTTAATCTCTGTAGTTATGTTATTCTCTCTTCCTTCTGCAATTTTTTTTTTCCTCTCTTGAAGGTGAGATCTATGGTCAAGGATTAATTTTATGAGAGAAGAGAAGAGAAGAGAAGAGAAGGAGAAGAGAAGAGAAGAGGAAGAAGGGAAAGGAGAAGAGAAGGAGAAGAGAAGAGAAGAAAGGGAAGAGGAAGAGGGAAGAGGAGAGAGGAAGAGAAGAGGAAGAGGAAAGAGGAAGAGAAGAGGAAGAGGAAGAGGAAGAGGAAGAGGAAAAGGGAAGAGGAAAGAGGAAAGAGGAAGAGGAAGAGGAAGAGGAAGAGGAAGAGGAAGAGGGAAGAGGGAAGAGAGGAAGAGGAAGAGGAAAGAGGAAGGAAGAGGAAAGAGGAAGAGGAAGAGGAAGAGGAAGAGGAAGAGGAAGAGGAAGAGGAAGAGGAAGAGGAAGAGGAAGAGGAAGAGGAAGAGGAAGAGGAGAGGTTGGAAGAAACCTTCTAAATCATTGTGTCCAAGCCATCATCCAACACTAATCAACTAAACCAAGGCACCAAGCACCCCATCCAGTTTCCTCCTAAACACCTCCAGTGATGGTGACTCCATCACCTGCCCAGGCAGCACATTCCAATGGCCAATTGCTCTCTCTGTGAAGAATTTCTTCCTAACATCCAGTCTAAACCTCCCCTGGTACAGCTTGAGACTGTGTCCTCTTGTTCTGGTTGCCAAGGAGAAGAGACCAGCCCCAACCTGTCTACAAGCTCCCTTCAGGTAGTTGCAGAGAGCAATAATATGCCTCAGGAACAAAGTGCCAAGTGCCAGCAATGTATAGCTACAGACTTTTTTTGGTTTAATATTTTTCCCCCTGGAAGCAATAATGACTATCTGAATCAACATTCTGTTCAGCTGCTGTGCTGACTTCCAGACTGAAGGGGACAACTCATCTATATGTTCTTCTATTATTGTATTAAGAATTGTGTTTGTTGATGCTGCTGATATTCCTGCTTTGTTTCTCCCTGCCCCACCATCAGCTTTGAGAAGCGCATAAGCCACTACATTTGCAGTAAGGCATGTTCAACTCCAGGGCAACACAAATGTATGCAAGTCTGCTTTTACAAAGAAAAGGAAGACATGACCAAGACATTTTACACATTAAACAAAATAGAAAAAAAAAAAAGAAATTAACACTGCCATCTCAAAGGCTAATGTGACATCAAATCTCAGCAGGGGAGTGGCCATCACAGGAATGCAGCCATCTCACAAGCAAATCAGGAATATAGAATCCTACCAGCACACATGATGTCAATACAAATGACTCACAATTTGTAAAACTACATTAGTTTCCTCAGATCTATCAACATCTTATAACTTTCCTATTTTTTTGAAAGTAAAATAACATAAACAGATTCTTCCTCTTTTAGAATCATAGAATCAATAAGGTTGGAAAAGACCCTCAGAGATCATCAAGTCCAACCTGTCACCCAACACCTCATGACTAACTAAACCATGGCTTCAAGTGCCACATCCAATCCCCTTTTGAATACCTCCAGTGATGGTGACTCCACCACCTCCCTGAGCAGCCCATTCCAATGGGCAATCACTCTATGAAGAACTTCTTCCTAACATCCAGCCTAAACCCTCCCCTGGTGCAGCTTGAGACTGTGTCCTCTTGTTCTGGAGCTGGTTGCCTGGGAGAAGAGACCAACCCCCACCTGGCTACAACCTCCCTTCAGGTAGTTGTAGACAGCAATAATGTCTCCCCTAAGCCTCCTCTTCTCCAGGCTAAACAACCCCAGCTCCCTCAGCCTCTCCTCACAGGGCTTTTATATCAAATACAGAGTTGAACTGAATGGACTACCATCTAATAACACTAACAACTGACCTGAAATTATCATATAACAAAAATACATTTGAGAAATGTCTGCTAGCTCTTCCTAGTAAAACAGACTAAGTATGGTAGCTTTTATACTTTTCTATTTAAAGAAACCTACCTATCCATTTCCCATGTTTTGAACTGAGATTAAATACTAGATATAATTAGACATAGAAATTATATATACAAATTAGATATACAAAATATAGCAATATTTAATATAGCATTTGAAAAGCTTGGAGAGAAATAAGTAATGGTGCATATCTACCTATCTGAAAGCTGGTCCTTACATCAGTTTTTCCTGGGATCACCTGAGGAAAATAACTTCTCTAACTTCTCATTCTGAGTGCTAAAGGCTGGGGTCAGAGTGGCTGGAGAGCAGCCAGGCAGAGAGGGACCTGGGGGTACTGGTTGATGGTAGGCTGAACATGAGCCTGCAGTGTGCACAGGTAGCCAGGAGAACCAATGGCATCCTGGCCTGCATCAGGAACAGTGTGGCCAGCAGGAGCAGGGAGATCATTCTGCCCCTGTACACCACACTGGTTAGGCCACACCTTGAGTCCTGTGTCCAGTTCTGGGCCCCCTCAGTTTAGGAAGGATGTTGACTTGCTGGAACGTGTCCAGAGAAGGGCAACAAAGCTGGGGAGGGGTTTGGAACACAAGCCCTATGAGGACAGACTGGGGGAGCTGGGGTTGCTTAGCCTGGCGAAGAGGAGGCTCAAGGGCATCCTTATTGCTCTCTACAACTACCTGAAGGGAGGTTGTAGCCAGGCAGAGGTTGGTCTCTTTCTCCCAGGCAACAAGCACCAGAACAAGAGGACACAGTATGTCCAGGGGAGGTTTAGGCTGGAGGTTAGGAGGAGGTTCTATACAGAGGGAGTGATTGCCCATTGGAATGGACTGCCCAGGGAGGTGGTGGAGTCACCCTCATTGGAGGTGTTCAGGAGAAGACTTGATAGGGTGCTTGGTTGCATGGTTTAGTTGGTTGGGTGGGCTGGATGATAGGTTGGATGTGATGATCTTGAAGATCTCTTCTGGTCTATTCTGTTCTATTCTATTCTATTCTATTCTATTCTATTCTATTTCTTGTTCCTCAGAAGTACAACAGGGCAAACATCATGACTAAGAACATATGCAAACACTGAGGTGAAAAAGGACCTTGAGGAGGATACGGTTTTATTTATGTGTACATTTCAGGGGAAGTGCAAACAAAGGTGATCATAGGAAGAAGTTCTTCACAGAAAGAGTTATTTGTCTTTGGAATGGGCTGCCCAGGGAGCTGGTGGAGTCACCATCACTGGAGGTGTTTAGGAAAAGCCTGAATGGGGTGCTTGGTGCCATGGTTTAGTTGATGAGATAGTGTTGGATGATAGGTTGGACTCAATGATCTCAAAGGTCTTTTCCAATCTGGTTAATTCTATTCTATTCTATATAGGGGACTGCAGAAGCTGTTCAGACAGCAAAAGCAATACCATAATGTCAGTAATTGATCACAAAGTTCAGTTAGAAGGAGTAATATCAAATGACTAACACTCAATAAGTTTGTGAACAATATACCCAAGAATATGTGTACAGTAGGTTTAAAAACATAAATATTCAAATGATGAGTAATGCACACGTTGAAAAATGATCCTGTAAGAGGATAGAGAAGGCCTTCCAGTATCTGAAGGGGGCCTACAAGAAGGCTGGGGAGGGACTTTTCAGACTATCAGGGAGTGATAGGACTAGGGCAATGGGATGAAGCTGGAGGTGGGGAGATTCAGGCTGGATGTGAGGAGGAAGTTCTTCACATGAGGGTGGTGAAGGCTGGAATGGGTTGTCCAGGGAGGTGGTTGAGGCCCCGTCCCTTGTGGTGTAAGACCAGCTGGTTGAGGCTCTGTCCAGCTGATCTAGGGTAGAGGTCCCTGCCCATGGCAGGGGGGTTGGAACTAGATGATCCTTGTGGTCCCTTCAACCCTAACTGAACTGTAAAACTGTGAAACTGTAACTGTAAGGGCAATGAGGCTGGTGAGAGACCTCGAGTACAAGCCCTATGAGGAGAGGCTGAGGGAGCTGGGGTTGTTTAGCCTGGAGAAGAGGAGGCTCAGGGGAGACCTTATTGCTCTCTACAACTACCTGAAGGGAGGTTGTAGCCAGGAGGGGGTTGGTCTTCCCCAGGCAGCCAGCACCAGAACAAGAGGACACAGTCTCAAGCTGCACCAGGGGAGGTTTAGGCTGGAGGTGAGGAGAAAGTTCTTTACAGAGAGAGTTGTTAGCCATTGGAATGTGCTGCCCAGGGAGGTGGTGGAGTCACCGTCTCTGAAGGCGTTCAAGAGGGCATTGGACGTGGCACTTGGTGCTATGGTTTAGTAGTCATGAGGTCTGTGGTGACAGGTTGGACTTGATGATCCTTGAGGTCTTTTCCAACCTTATTGATTCTTTGATTCTGTGATTCTAGGAACAATTTATTAACAAAACAACGGGTCAGGGGACCACATCAGCTCTGAGAATCAAATTAATACTTATTTTTTGTAAGCCTCTCTCAACTCTAACAGGAACCTGCTGTCTGTATGAGGCCTCATGCTCCTGGAGAAAAAACCGAATATATTGTGAGCATTGCATACAGCAGAAAGGCACCTGGTGAGGAACCTGAGCACCCCCAAAAAAAAACATCACCACTGGAAAAAAGCAAGAAAGAAACCAAGACAATCTTTATATCTTCCTACTTGCTAGAGACAAAACTGTTATCTGGTATAACTCATCTGAGAGCACCGAAATAGCAGATGCTTCTGTGTTTGAAGATGGAGAATCACTGGCAACATTTGCACATGGAGCCATGGCTGGAATCGCAAGAAACTCTACAGATGAGCACTGATTGGCGCCGGCAGAGCTTTTCTAGGATGTCTGGATGAAACACATCTATACAGTGCCAGATTCTGGCACTGTCACTCATCTCCACAAATTCATCCATAAACTCAAAACACAGTAGCATAACTGTTGTTGTGAGGAAGAAATAATGGAATGAAGCTGGAGGTGGGGAGATTCAGGCTGGAGGTGAGGAGGAAGTTCTTCACCATGAGGGTGGTGAGGCCCTGGAATGGGATGTCCAGGGAGGTGGTTGAGGCCCCGTCCCTGGAGGTGTTTAAGCCCAGGCTGGATGAGGCTCTGTCCAGCCTGATCTAGTGTAGAGTGTCCCTGCCCATGGCAGGGGGGTTGGAACTAGATGATCCTTGTGGTCCCTTCCAAACCTAACTGAAACTAACTATGAAATAAAACCAAGATAGCATCTTCTGGGTCTGCCTTCTGCTTTTGCAAGAATCAAGCTCTAACTAGAAGTTATTCAAATCAAAACCATCCCATACCTTACTTCTAAACCAACACAATACTTTTCAGGGTTTGTTTAGGTATAGTTTTGCTCTCATTTCTTTTCCATTTCCTCTCATGACCCTTGTCAGTGCTTCAGGACAGTTCCCCATCCTTTTAAAAAGAAATTATCTGAAATGAGACTATTATTATAGCACACATGGTGCCAATGCTATACATGATGCTGTCCCTTTTGTTGTATGTCCCTTAAAAAGCAATCATGTAAGATACAGCACTTTAAAACTCTCCAACAGGAAACTGCTACTACTTGTATTCATTTATCCCCTTATGTATCACTGTTTGGTAGAACTGAGTAATTCATACTTGCATTTTACCAGTCAGCTAATTTGCCAGAATATTCATAGTTGGCAGATTCACAGAGAGAGGACAGTCAAACAATTCCAATGTTCAAAGTAGTTATCTGTGAAAATCCTTGCAGTGTTTACTTGGATTTACTTTCAGCTTTCCAAAAGTCACCCGATTTCCACCAAAAAGGGAGGGGGGGAGAAGAGGAAGAGAGAGAACTCAATAATAATTCCAAAAATAGGATTAATCCTGAATTAATCTGCTAACTGGGCAGTAAAAGAGACAAAGCTTTAACATTTCTACAGAAGGCAGCTCTGGCTCAACCAACTGATTTCAAGGCATTACCACCCTTAATCTCAAGCAGACACGTGCCTATGGCACGTGCACCCTGACCACTCTTTTTCCCAACATCATTTGACCCGCTCTGCCCACACAATGAACCTGACAATTCCCTGCTAGCAGCAGCTTTTTTTGTCAGTCCCTAGCTCATGCTGCCACTCTTATCCCTGACCCAACAGGAGGTGTCATTGTGCTTTGCACCACAAGCAGTTAACACATTAAGCCATCTGTCTTTCAATGCAATGGGAAATTTTCACAAGATGAAGCATAGCAGACTAGAGAAGTCCAGACTCACCTGGATTCACACATTTAGTGTGTTGGGAAGTTGAAGTCTTGCAGGAAAACTCCCATGTTTCTACCACCAGTTTGGGGAGTTTCTGTTCTGTCACACAGTCCCTGTGCTATGAACCCACAGCTTCTGTGCTGCAAGCATCCAGGAGCTGTGCCAGCCCAGTACCTTCAAGCTCAAAGAAGGCATGGGATTGGGAACAAAAAGGGAATGGGGAGTACAGGACTTAAAATGGGCGGCACTATGATAGACACACAGTATTTTTGTCCTATTATACCATCTGTTGGTGCACTCAGCCCCAGTTGGACATATGGAAAGATCAACTTACCCCAGCCAATGCAGAGATAAAGCCGAAAAATCCTCTGCTCTGAAAAGACTGATAGTACCAGCAGAGTGTACAGGTACATGCCTTCCACCAGCAGCCAATAGTAGTTTGCAGCCACACAATACTGCATCATCACGAAGACCAAGCGGCAGCTGAGTGATTCCTGCAGTGGAAGAGAGCACAGCCCAAATGAATCCAGCAGGGGCTGAGGGGTACTAACCCAAAAGCCTGGTTCTCTCTCCTACTCTGCTCTACAAAATCACACTTGCTAATCTAATCACATTTGAGTACCAAAGGGGCAGAAACCAGGAACAGATAGACACTGCTTCTAGTAACATTCCTCCTACAAAAATAAACTTCAAAAATACATGTTCTGCATTTGCCCTCCATAAACAATGGATTGCAGTTTGATAAGCACAGCAGGAAGAGGAAGACAAGAGCAAGTGAAAGGTACTGCTTTGACTGCAGCCCGTGAATCTTTTCATTCTCCCAAGATATGCTATATTCAGCAGCTGAGCATTTCTCTGTTAAAGAGCAAACAGTGGATGCCACAATGCTGACTGTTTTCCAAATCCAAGGCTTTTTGATTTTTGGTGCAGTACATCACATTCAAGTGCAAAATCTCTCTTAGCAGATAAATTACGAAGAGGTGGCCCGCACGGCTTTAGATAAGTATGGAATTTGATTATCCACATAATACATCTATCAAATCTGATGAAGCCACTACTGCATAAACCATGTGTGAAAAGTATATAGCCTAAGGGGTTCTTTTTTGGAGGAAGGGAATAACTGACAATCCAATGTGAACATTTCCAAACCATTTAAGATATGCATTACAGTGTTATTTTCTGCCAGTGTTATTTTTGCAGATGAGAAGAAATCAATCCTCAAACAAGACTTACTGCATGATAATAGTGCTTACACCTTAAGCAGAAGGTCAGAAAAGAATGGGTACTATGCATGCATCAGAAAACAACACCCTTTACAACCCCAACCCTGCATTGCAGCAGCAAACATTGTGCTCATGATTCTAGAGTCAAAGAGTTACACAGATAATGAAAATCCCTTTCTTTGAAGAATAAAGCACATTTTGTATTCCAGGTCTGATGTGGGAAAGGCATGCTTTCATCATACACACAAGAGTTGTATGTCCTCTCCATTCAATTAGAAGTATCCTCCTTTGGAGGAGCAGGCTAGTTAATGCTTTCACATGCTAAATGCTTTCTAATTTCTAAATGCTTTCAAATTTGCATTTTAAATAGATGCTTCCCTTTTTTGCATCATGAACAAATTCCAAAGAACTCCAAGAACAATCAACTTTGGTCATTACAGAAGATGGACAGTCCTATCACAAAAGGAGCACTCTGCGGTGGGTTAGGAACTGGCTGGAGGGCCGAGCCCAGAGAGTGGTGGTGAATGGTGCCACATCCAGCTGGCAGCCAGTCACTGGTGGTGTCCCTCAGGGATCAGTTCTGGGCCCCATGCTCTTTAATATCTTTATTGATGATCTGGATGAGGGGGTTGAGTCCATCATCAGTAAATTTGCAGATGACACCACGATGGGGGCAGGAGTGGATCTGTTAGAGGGTAGGAGAGCTCTGCAGAGGACCTTGACAGGCTGGACAGATGGGAGAGTCCAGCAGCACGAGAGATTAACACATCCAAGTGCGGGGTTCTACACATTGGCCACAACAACCCCATGCAGTGCTACAGGCTGGGGTCAGAGTGGCTAGAGAGCAGCCAGGCAGAGAGGGACCTGGGGGTACTGGTCGGTAGTAGGCTGAACATGACTTGATGGGATGCTTGGTGCCATGGTTTAGTTGATTAGATAGTGTTGGACACGATGATCTTGAAGGTCTCTTCCAACATGGTTTATTCTATTCTAAAAGGTCCTGACTTAGGGAAATGGATGCCCTTTTGTCACTGCTAGAAGAAATGAACCTGCAGCATGAGATGAGGATATGGATATTTGGATACACCTCTCTCTCTATATATATATGTATACACACATACACACATATATATATATATACTCTGTCTAGTAGGGGTGAACAACCCACAGGTAGAATAGAATAGAATAGAATAGAATAGAATAGAATAGAATAGAATAGAGAATTAACCAGGTTGGAAAAGATCTTTGAGATCATCGAGTCCAACCTATCATCCAACACTAATACTACAGCACAACCCACACCAAGGCCAGGGTGGTACAACCATATCTGCATACATTATGCTGCACGTTTCAGAGAAACTCCAACGATTGAAGAACAGCATTTTGTACAGCCACCATTGTACAACATGAAATGACATGCTGTCATGCAGACAGACCACAGTGATGACTCCAGTGTCCTCAGAAGTACCACAGTATCTGCCCATACCTGGAAGGCAATAAGTCCTTCCCACTGATGCTCTTGTGTAGCTGTGCTGTACATCCACTTCACCACTGAGTCTTTAATGAAGACAGATATAGCCCGAAGGATAAAAGAGGTGAAGAGGTTCAGATGAATATAATTCCTTGTGCAATGCAGATGTCTGTAAAAAGGAAGAACCAGTCACGGTCAACTACCAACGTACCACACACAAGACTGAGGGAGGGAACATTGGTCCCAGTTGGAAATCAGGAAGTGCCAGAGGAAATCCCATAACCTGAGAATGGTTGTAGGGGTTTCAAACTGTCTTTGGGAAGATCACTATCGAATAGAAGATGTTCAAAACTTAACCCAAGTACAACTGTTGGACATCAGTGTATAAGGAAAAAAACCCCACCTACTTTAAGAGCTTAAATGGTGTAAAAATAAAGTTATTCTCAGAAGACCTATCTAAAAGGACTAAAAAAGTCAAGTTTCACATAATACTGTACCTAATCTCTTTGAAATTATCCCAGTGTCACTGCACAGGTTACCTTGGCAAGGCTTGGGAAGTGGCGTGCAGTACAGCTCCTGGCTGAGCTCACACCCACAATGAAAAAACAACCACCTCTAAATTACCACTTTGACAACAACAGAAAAACCAGATTGCCTCCTGTGGGACCTGTAAATACCTTCTGTAAAACTAACAGGAACAGAATTTTCACCTGAAAACAAACAAACAAGGGGGTAGGGGAAAAGGGGTGGGGGGGAACCTGGAAAAAAACAAACCTCTTGAATTTTAGCAGCAGCTGCAAAGACAAAAATTGCTACTTGTCAAAAAAAAAAGAGCATATTAAGGAATAACAAAAGAAACTGCAGTCACATAAATGGCATCCAAATGTAGAGCGCTGACAATGTTTTACCAGCCTTACCCACAAACACTTTTTTTCCTGCACTACAAGGCTATACAGTTTGCTTCAAAGGAAGTTACAGTGGATATGTCTTTTGTGATGCTATCAGATATATCTATATCTCACACCTTGAGTCCTGTGTCCAGTTCTGGGCCCCTCAGTTTAGGAAAGATGTTGACTTGCTGGAACGTGTCCAAAGAAGGGCAACAAAGTTGGTGAAGGGTTTGGAACACAAGTCCTATGAGGAGAGACTCAGGGAGCTGGGGTTGCTTAGCCTGGAGAAGAGGAGGCTCAGGGGAGACCTCATTGCTCTCTACAACTACCTGAAGGGAGGTTGTAGCCAGGTGGAGGTTGGTGTCTTCTCCCCCAGGCAACCAGCCTGGGAATGGGCTGCCCAGGGAGGTGGTGGAGTCACCATCATTGGAGGTGTTCAGGAGGAGACTTGATGGGGTGCTTGGTTGCATGGTTTAGTTGATTAGATGGTGTTGGATAATAGGTTGGATGCGATGATCTCGAAGGTCTCTTCCAACCTGGTTTATTCTATTCTAAAAATATCTATCTATCTATCTATCTATCTATCTATCTATCTATCTCAACTGTTCCACCAAGAGTTTAACAGAAGTTATGCTTTAAATGCCTATTTTTCTACTCAAATTCACAGAGCAGTAAAAAGTTACCCAAAGTTACTAGTTTTGCCCTGAAGAGGAACAACTTTTCTTTCATAGATCCAACAGATTTTTTCAAATCAGCCATTTCAAAACTGACCTCTGATCAAACTTTAACTCAAAATTTGTTACTACCCTTCAGAACTGCTACACACCAAAATTTTACTGAAAAAATTACCTAAATGAGCCAACTGAAAAATAATTATTTGCAAGTAGTTACTGAATATTTTTGCTCCAGACAATGCATGTTATTTATATTGCTTCAGTCATTAAATTACAGGCCTAATTCTGCTTCCATCACTGAGAGGACAGACTTTTCTTCCATTTCTTTCAGAGAACACCAGACTGGAAACTAGAGATATTTTTTCCTCTGTTGTATCATTATTTAAAAGATATAAAGGTTATTCTATACTCTAAGACTTGCAAAGGCCTTCCTATTGCAGAAGTATTTTGGTTTGAGTGAATTAGATTTTGATCTCCATTTGTTGAGGTTGTACAACTACTGGGAAGAGGTCACAGCTGGAGGTTCCAGCCAGAATCCAGCAACTGTAAGCCAGGTAGGGATAAGTGTCATTTATTTCATGAGATTCAGGACCAAGTTGTCTCTAGATAGAGAGTTCAGACAGGAAAGCACATAATGGATTGATGGCATAGTTTTAATAAGGCTCTCAGTCCCTCTAATATATATGAAACCTCATTTTCAAAATCAGAAACACAGTCATGTACATTTCTCCCATCCCTGCTTTACAACTAAAGATCAAAATGCTGAAGTATCTCTTCACAAAAGACAGGACATCAAAAATCCCTCTCTCTCACTAGTCCTCAGTGACAAACTTGCTCCTTGTTCCCTGGCAAAAGACATGCGCTTCCTTCAAAAAGTATATGGTTGTGCTCTGTGACCTTTACATTTGAGCTGCTAAGATTGCACTAAAAGTGTCATTGATGGGTGAAACAAGGAGAAAGCACTTATCCTGGGAGACATTTGGAAACTTCAAGACCATCTGGTGTTTTGTCAGATGAGGCCCCAAGTTGCGTCAAGTACAATACATACAAATCATAACTATGACGTGGCATTCACAGAGGATGAGCACGTCTCTGTATTTCTGTAGTAGTTTTAAATCTTCTGTGTTTCTCCACTGCAAGAAGGAGGGATAATGCAGTGCTAAAAGGGGTGGCACAATGTTAGAAGACTTGGGTCATTGGAAGTTAAAAGGCACAGCCGATCATTTAAAATACATTGAGGTTGCAAATACTTTGGAGGGAGGAAAGGAGGACTGCCTTGCTAACAGAGTACTGGCACAGACCAAACGATCATTAACTGGCAATGACAGTTCTTTGGTCAGGGAAAAATATTTCTTAAGGATCAGAACACTGAAGGCGCCCAATCTGATTTCAAATGGATTATCAAGGGCTGGAAAAGTGTACCTTCTTGTTTGTTTGTTTTTAAGGAGGCAGTCTCATCAGCATGCAAGAGGCATCATGGGACAGAATCACACACAATCGTAGGCTTTGGACAGGACCCTGGAGATCATCTAGTCCATCTCCTCTGCTGAAGCAGGTTCACCTACATCAGGCTGCACAAGACCACACCCAAGAAGAGCTACTCTGGGCAGCCTGTTTTAGTGCTCTGCCACCTTCAAAGCAAAGAAGACTTTCCTCATAACCTGGCAACATACAGGACCTCATGGCAGAGGGACCTCCTTCCCGCAACAAAGCAGGATCACATCTTCGTGCTCTCTAAATATGGGTCTCCTCTGCTCAGCATCTCCAAACTGCAGGAAAGTCTGGCTTGAATGAAGACATGTGTTGCATTTACAGAGGGAGGATTAAAAAAACCCAACAAAACACAACAATCAACCAAACACAAATATCTCTGTGCTGGAGTTCAACGTTGCAGTGGTTTAGCGTTTTGGGGTTTGGGTTTCGTTTAACACCAAACCTACAGATGTGCAATAGTCCCTTAAATTTGATACCCTCCATGCAATTTGTTGGCACATGCCTGCATAAACTCAACAGCCAACCTGATGAGGTGACAACAATGTATTCCACAAAGTTTTCAAGTTTACAAATCAGGTTCTCTTTCATATTGCAAAAGAAATAAGAATTTCTGAAATGTGTCCAAAGAGAGAAATTATGTCAAAAAAAACCCCAAACCCAAAACATTTCTGCATTGAAATATACCCAGCATGTGAGGGCTGGGAAACAGGCCAGATGGAGCCTTATGCTCTGTGTAATTTCAAGTCAGACAAGATGAAAACTTCTGTCCTAAATGCCCTCTAACATCCCAGACCAGTGCCTCATTTGAAAGGCGACACCATGAGAGAATGCTGGAACCTCTTTTCCATCTCTTCCAGTGGAAATTGCATTGAAATAAAAAAAACCCCACACACAATGAAATAGTTCAACTGACAAAAAAGCATCTGTTCCACACATTCATACAGATAACAGTGCAAAAATTCAGGACACCTTGAGTACTGTGTATAGTTCTGGGCCCCTCAGTTTAAGAAGGACATTGAGACACTTGAATGTGTCCAGAGAAGGGCAACAAGGCTGGGGAGAGGCCTTGAGCACAAGCCCTGTGAGGAGAGGCTGAGGGAGCTGGGCTGTTTAGCCTGGAGAAGAGGAGGCTCAGGGGAGACCTTCTTACTCTCTACAACTACCTGAAGGGTGGTTGTAGCCAGGAGGGGGTTGGCCTCTTCTCTCTAGCAACCAGCACCAGAACAAGAGGACACAGTCTCAAGCTGCGCCAGGGAAGCTTAGGCTTGAGGTGAGGAGAAGTTCTTCACAGAGAGAGTCATTAGCCATAGGAATGTGCTGCCCAGGGAGGTGGTGGAGTCACCATCCCTGGAGGTGTTCAAGGGGGGACTGGACGTGGCACTTGGTGCCATGGTCTAGTCATGAGGTCTGTAGTGACAGGTTGGACTTGGTGATCTTTGAGGTCTCTTCCAACCTTAGTGACTCTGTGTGATTTTGAGAAGAAACTATTGTAGGAAGAAACACAGAACTGACATAAAACAGAGCAATGAGGTGTTGAAAGAAGTTTAAAAATAAAAATAATGATTCTGCCCAAGTCTGATACTATCATATTGAAAACCATAACCCCTTTTCTCCACTCTCTTCAGAGCTTCACCAGTTACCTGAATCCAAGAAGAATGGCGGTTGCTATTACAAGGGCAGAGAAGGAAAGAGCATATCCAATGGTGTATATGATGGACAAATTCAGGAGCTGTTCTTCTGGTGCATCCTGAGAGCACATAAAGGAGAAAAGAAAAGAAGAAGAAAAAAAACAACAACAACACAACAAACAAAGAAAGAAGAAAGGGAGGGGAGGAAAAGACAGAGCTCGTGATGGACTTCAGTTCTTTTCTCCCAGCTCCTTTCTCAACTTTTCTTAAAGACAACCAGAAGTCATCTTACTTTTTTACTTTTAAGTTTAAATGCACATGTCAAAACAGCCTTCTCCTTTCTGTATGATCTAAAGGAATAAAAATTTAATCTTAATTCCCCAGCTGCTCCCAGGTGTTCACTCAAATAGTTGGGTTTTGAAGCCAGACTAGAGAACAGATAATGCTATATTATTTCATAATGAAACTGGAGAGGCATGAATTACCACAAAAAGCAAATCTTAAACAGATGGCAGGAAGCACAACTCAACCCTGCAGTAAAAAAAGGCAGAACTGATGTTTTCAGACTTAAACACTTAAAGCATATCTCCTTGCTGTGTAATGGAGGGGGTCCTTTGGCTACATCTATGCTCAGAAATAAAACAAGCCAGGTCCCAGTTCTTGGTTCTGAGGGAAAGCACACTTTTCTTTCAAACAAATCGATTATTTTCTGCTCCTAAATAGTCTCTTTTCAGCTACACAACCTCCTGATAATGACACAGCCCAACACCATCTCATGCCCTAAGTGTGTACTAGATACTGCCTCCGGAGGAGCAACCCAATGTAGACCAGAGCAGAAAGGATGCACACCCCTGCCCTTGACAGCCTTGTGCTGTGGCTGTCTTCAGATTCACTGTTGAAGGCATGGTCACTGAGACTCTTGCTTCAAAGTGCTGGCTAAAATCTCGAGGGAGAAGTATCTGAAAAGCTACAAGCAGGTCTCAATAACACAGCCTTATTGCTCAGCTGCTGAGGCACGTTCCTGTTCTCTATTCTGGTTAATTTCTATGCATGTATCTCTGTCTAAAGAGGTGCAGGCATTTTTACTTCCCTTCTCCAAGCTGCTAATTCTTCTGCTGACTTCTGAGACCTGTGCTGTACAAAGGAATACATTTGTTGTACTGCAGAGATAAGCACAGCTATTTGCTGTACAGGGCAGTCAGGAGGAGTTAAGGTGAAAATACAGACTGTTCCTCAGGGATTTGCTATGAGAATATTTTAAAGGGAATGATATGAGAGCTGCCTCATTAAAGAAAAATCTCTTCAGCGTATGAATTCAGTAAAACATTGAGATCTGACCATTTAGAACATCTATGTAGATCAAAACCACATCGCACATTTAAAGGTCAACACTGTTAATTTATAACAACACACACACAATCATCCTTTGGATTTTGTTTCATCAAAAGTTGTAACATAACACACAGCAAAACTATTGAAAAACCCCACACTTGATCACATGTACGAGATGCATAAGACAAAGCAGATTATTAGGGTGCTCTCTGTACACTAGCTGGAAAATCAAACATGGCTCTTGACATTTCATGGGCTGACACCATCTATGCAGGGGTTCAGAATCCAGATCAGTTTATGGAAACCTGGGGACAGATGTCAAATAACCAAGTGTTACCCACAGGTGTCTCTCTCCTTGGCATGTCCCAACACAGCTCTGGAAGAAACCAGAACAACAAATAGGGAAAAGTCAAATGACTAGGCTTACACTTTGAGATAACGTGCTGTGCTGGGATACCCAGATAAGGAAGAGATGAAGAGTAAGGCTGTAAATTACAGGAAGTTAAATTTAACATATTTGAAGAATTAGAAACTCTCTTTTCCTTTCTCCTCCTAGTCTGCAGTCACTTATTCCTTGCAAAGAACAAGGCACAATAGGAACCTCAGAACACACAGATCCTGCAGCACCTGGGAGTTTCATATACTTGAAATTCTTTGACTAGGTATATACTAGATCCCAGTACTGTGGGATGGAGAGAGTGCACTCAATTTACGTGAGGCAAAGCATTGCCCTTGAAGACTCACAGCAGTAATGGTATCAAGTGTCATGGGAACACAAGTGGTGTGCTGGCTGACGCCAACGGCACACAAAAACCCCCTGGAAATACCTACACTCTCCTTCATTTGGTGCCCAGTGTCTCAACTCCCTGCAGAGCATGAAGCATTAGGGCAAGAAAGTAACACTGACAAGCCTAATTCCATCACCTCCAGCAAATTAAGTTAAAAAGACAAAAAAACCCAAACAAACAAAAAGCAGAGACTGCCCTGTGCCCAAAGTATAAAGCAAATATTCTTCAGTTCAGTTCATCTTAATCACCTTAATAGTTGCTAACAAGACAGAAAGAACAAGCGGTCACTGTATCGTAATGATGCGTCAAAGGAAGAAAAGGCACAGGAATAACATTAGGTCACTCCCCCTGATCCTGGTGGGCTGCACTTGAGGCCTCTGCACTGCATCTGGGACTATCTGGTTCACTTTTCTTGGTGTTCTCATGTACATATAAACCTGCTTCCATCTACCCTCCATGCTCCCTTTGTTGAAGGCAAGAAGCCCGGTGGTCCCTTACCATTACTCTTACTGAAATGAGGCACCCAGGGTGCATTGGTAAAGGTTACTTTGACAGGACAAAAACATGTGGGCATCAATAAAATATTTCCCCCCTCATCCGTTTTGCCCAAAACAGCAGCAGCAATAGATGGAAATGATTACCTGGTCAGAGGCCTCACACTCAGACAGGTTCCTCCAGGGCACAGTTGAGTTCTCCTTCAGCAGCCATGTCCCCTCAGGGGTGCAGAACCGATACACCTGCCCATGAAGCACTGTCAGAAGCAAAATGAAGCATGGGGTTAGGTGAACAAGATAAGAGCCTTCTTGAGGGGCAAGGTACACAGAGCAGCCTGAAGCTTGGTGCAACCCTTCTTCCTCACCGATTGCTCTCCTGGCTGGAGGGAGAAGCAGCAGTGTTGCTGCTGCAGTGTTTTGCCTACTCCCAGCCTGCAGTAGACACTGGTGCTTGTCCTCAGGGCCAGGAAGCTTGGGAGGACACTGCTACAAAGGGGTCAAGACAGCACATCATCCAGAAGAACTGCTAACAGTTCAGCAGCCACAATAGCCTGAAAGATCTGCTGTCATCTCTGTGTGGATTTTACATGCACATGTTCCAGTTAACCAAAATACTAGATTCTAAAACAGATTTTGGGAACAAAGCCTCAGCTACAAAATTCACAGGAAAAAGGAAACACACAGAGTAAATGTGGTTGGTTTATTTTCCCCTGAGATCATGCAGACCCCGAGACAGAGAAGCTTCAGAAAAGGTATGCTAACACAGGCTCCCCAAAACATAAATGCTTATACAAACATCTGTGCTACAAAATGAGGCTGTAAATCTTTGCCTAAAATACTCATATACTCTTTACTCCTTCTGTCTACGTGTTTGAATAACAAAACTAGCAGTAAATAAGATGGCTTGCCAAAGCAGGCAGCAGGTAGATCTTGTAAAAATGGGCATGATGACCTAGCTCATAATAGAATTACAGCAGATTGAAGCATCAACATAAAGTACAAAGGGGAAGGAGTACTCAACCACGGCATATCAAAAGAAACCCTCCCTCTGGCATCTGAAGTGTTAGGAATGTCTAACAACTTTTACAGCTGTACGTACATAAGCAATATGGAGATGCCCCTGTATCAGAGAACAGAACAGAACACAACAGGTTGGAAGAGATCTTCAAGATCATTGTGTCCAACCCATCACTTAACACCATCTAATCAACTAAACCATGGCACCAAGCACCCCATCCAGTCTCTTCCTAAACACGTCCAGGGATGGTGTGGCAGCACATTCCAATGGCAAATCACTCTTTCTGTGAAGGACTTCTTCCTAACATCGAGCCTAAACCTCCCCTGGTGCAGCTCGAGACTGTGTCCACTTGTTCTGGTGCTGGTTGTCTGGGATCAACCCCCACCTGTCTACCTCCTCTTCTCCAAAAGTAACCATGTAAGCTACCTAGCAAGAGAAGTTTTTTTACTAACCACATTTCTGACTGTAAACAAACCTACTCCATGTTATGAAGCTACCCCTCAAAACACAGTACTGGGCCAGCCCCTCAACTAGGGCTAACCTCTACCAAGGCAAGGTTTGGAAACAGTTGTATAGCATTTTGATGCATGAGAATTTGATTTAGGAAGCTTCAGCTCTACACAGGTTTTAAAGTACTTCCCAGTTAGAGCTTTTGCTCACGCTCATCTCTGACTGCTGCAACTTCATTCTGTTGTCAGCTCTCTCATCACTGCAAACTAGAACTGAGTATTTCTGCTCAAGAGGAAAACATTAAAACTTATCTGAAATTATAACAGCTCAGTAGGCTATTTGCAGATTAGTTGACAACTGGCCACTTGTTTGATAACTGTCAGTGGTAGACTAACAGTAGGTACTCCAAGTAAAGAATGATGTTTAAAAAATAACACAGACATTCTTTTTCTAATAAGCCATTTCCAATGAGTATGCCAAATGGCAACCAGTAACAGCTTTGGTAGGAATAATCTGTTTGCTTTTGTAGTTGGTGGACTGAATATACCAGTAAGAGATAATATAAAGATGATATAAAAATTAAGTTATGCCTGATAAAGGTCTTTCCTTACTATTAAGGATGTCTGTTTGCCCATCCTGACAGAAAACAGGAGAGATATGGTCAGCACATGCAACATATACATTCACATCCATTGAATGCTATGAACATTTTGTCACAAGATCTTGTCTACCTTTGGTTAGGATGTTGCTACAGTAATGCTGAGGACCTCAGACCTGATGGAGGGCAGCAAGCAGGAAAGCATCTTCTCCCCACCCCCCCACCCCTCAGGATTAATAGACAGTACACTGAAGTAAGCCATTCTAAACACCTATGCAAAGGCAGCTCCAGGAATCCAGAATCAGTAAAGATTGTGCATTAGAAGCCAATGAAGGTAAAATCCAGAGGATTAAAGTCCAGAAGGTCACAGGACTCAAAATTCAGTCTGGCTGTCATAGTGTGAGCTGTAATCAAGAAGTATTACAGGACAAAAATGATATGAGAAACAATCACAGAATCACCAAGGTTGGAAGAGACCTCAAAGATTATCTGTCTACAGTCCTCATGACTAAACCATGGCACAAAGTGCCACATCCAATCCCCTCTTGAACACCTCCAGAGATGGTGACTCCAACACCTCCCTGTGCAGCCCATTCCAATGGCCAACAACTCTCCCTGTGAAGAACTTTCTCCTCACCTCGAGCCTAAACTTTCCCTGGCGCAGCTTGAGACTGTCCTCTCACACAAAAAGTAACTGTGCTATATTCCTGAAGAAAGACAGACAGAAAGTCAGACAGACTTGCAAAGGGAGAATTGATCCCTGCCCCAGTAGTCCTTACTGTCAAAGTCTAATTGGGATGAAAGCTTAGCCTCAGTGTATTTATTTCTCTTCAAATCATCATGGCACATTTTAATTTTCTTATTATTTCAAAAGAAGTATTATCAATAAAAATGAGGAAAATCTATTGTCTGATGTAGCCTGGCATGTATTAGAGAGAGGCAGAGTTTATAGTACCTGAAATTTACCTTTGGACAGAAAGACAAGACAATTAATTTAGATATGAAGAAAACCAAAATGTAACTCTATTACACTGGAGAGCTCCTGCCACATCCAGAGTCACAAACACTCAAACTGGAATGATGGCTCTTATGGCCCCCTAGGTAGCCACAAGCCAGCTGTGTCAGGTTGTCACAGCCTCACTCTTGCAAAAACATTCTTTTCAATTACGTGTGGAACACCACAGAACTCGCACAGCATCAGCTGAAGGGCTGTGAAGGGCTCATTGATAGATATACGCCACACAAGAGACCCTTCACACCCTGCAGCTGGACACCAGGCAGACAGCCTCTGTACACTTAGTCTAAGGCAAACAGACTCCACACAAGCAGCTACTTGCTACCACCAAAACATAAGAAAAAGGCTGTTGATGGCTGACTGCTTAGAAGAGGTATTACCTGCACTAAATGGTCTTCTGTGGTTTTCCCTCACAGAAGAGGGGTTTGGAGCACAAGCTCTATGAGGAGAGGCTGAGGGAGCTGGGGTTGCTTAGCCTGGAAAAGAGGAAGCTCAGGGGAGACCTCATTGCCCTCTACAACTACTTGAAGGGAGGGTGTAGACAGGTGGGGTTGGTCTCTTCTCCCAGGCACCCAGCACCAGAACAAGAGGACACAGTCTCAAGCTGCACCAGGGGAAGTTTAGGCTGGATGTTAGGAAGAAATTCTTCCCAGAAAGAGAGACTGGCCATGGGAATGTGCTGCCCAGGGAGGTGGTGGAGTCCCCATCCCTGGAAGTGTTTAGAAAGAGCCTGGATGAGGCACTTAGTGCCACAGTTGATTTGATTAGATGGTGTTGGGTGATAGGTTGGACTTGATGATCTCTGAGGTCTTTTCCAACCTGGTCTGCTCCTTTCCATTCCAAGAAAGGAATGGAGAACAGTCTCAGAGTCAGAAACTCTGTTCAACTGTGTCTCCAAAATAAAACCTGAAATGGTGATTTTAGACATTCTTTTGGTTTACATACAAGCCAAACTCTTATCTTTGCTCAATGAATGTAATTTCAACTAAATTTCAAAGGGATCCAATGTCTTTTCATTAGGGACATTTTGATTCAAGCACTGCAAATATCTTACCATTCTTACTCATTGAAGAACAGCTCATGCTACCTACATCAGAGCTACCTACAAACATTCTTTAAAACAATCTTTTCACATGGAGGCTTTATGACTTCCTCTCTGCATAGCTGGTCATGGCTTAGAATGTCAGAGATCTTCAACCTCCTAAAATAAAGGGATAGTATTTGCATACATTCTGTCTTAGCTGGGGGTACAATTAAAAGCTCACCTAGGAACATAATTTCCTCAACTTTCACAGAATCACAGAATGTTAGGGGTTGGAAAGGACATCAAAATTATCATCTAATCCAACCCCTACAGTAAGTCAAAGAGGAACACATCCAGGCAGGTTCTGAGTATCTCCAGAGAAGATTCCACAACCTCTCTGGGCAGCCTGTTCCAGTGTTCTGTCACCCTCACAATGAAAAAGTTTTTCCTTGCATTTACATGGAACCAGCTTGCACCCATTGCCCCTTGTCCTATCATTGGACATCACCAAGAAGAGCCTGGTTCTGTCCTCCGGACACTCACCCTTTCCTTCATGAAGTGACTCCTCAGTCTCCTCTTCTCCAAGCTACACACCCAGCTCCCTCAGCCTTTCTTCATAAGGGAGATGTTCCACTCTGTCATCTTTGTGGCTCTGCACTGGACTCTTTCAAGCAGTTCCCTTAGGTCTTCCTTGAACTGAAGGGCCCAGAACAGGACACAGTAGTCCAAATGCGGCCTCACCGGGGCAGAGTAGAGGGGGAGGAGACCCTCTCTTGACCTACTAACAACACCCCTTCTAATACACCCCAGAATGGCATTGACCTTCTTGGCCACAAGAGCGCATTGGTGGCTCATGATTATCTTTCTGTCCATCAGGACCACCAGGTGCCTTTCTCCTACTCTGCTCTCCAACCGGTCAGTCCCCAGCCTATGGGGTTGTTCTTTCCTAGATGCAAGACTCGACACTTATCCTTGCTGTGGTTCATTAAACTTCTCCCCACCCCACTCTCCAGCCTGCCCAGGTCTCACTGAATGGCAGCACAGCCTTCTGATGCGTCAGCCATTTCAGTTATTAATACTGTATTTGGTTTGGCTGAGCTGGAGTAAATTCCTCCTAGAGCATCTTTCTAATGCTTTGGTTTGCAGTGCTGTAGCTGGGTGTTGATAATGCACCAGTGTTTTGGCTATTGCTGAACCAGGCCTGTACTTTTCCAACATTTCCCTAGCCCAAGATTACACTGAGGGGTGGGCAAGATGTTAGGAAGGGAGACAGCCCGGCCAGCTGACCTAAGAGGTATTCCATGTCCTATGACATCAGCTCAGAAACATAAGTTAAGTGAAAGAAGGAGGTGTGGGGACATTCACTGATGATCTGTCCTCCAGAGCAAGGGACACATTTGCAGGTGGTTTAGTCAGATATGATTCACATTAGCCCATGCCTGAATTATGCAGAATGACTCAGGACCTCTTACCTTCAGTGCAATGAAAATACCAAACAATACAAGTATCAGCTTCAGCTCTAATGGACCAGCATGACGCACAAGCTTTGTGCAGGTTTGAGTGGATGCTGATGTCCTTGCTCTCCTACAATACCTTTCTCCTGTCTTGCAATGCTTTGAGTTACCATACATTCAATGTTTCAAATCACATTGATTATTACATTTTAGAATTAGCTATCACCCTTTGGAAACAAACAGAGACTTACAGCCAATGCTTAGGGAACCTGACTTTATTTAACTGGTAGGGTAAATGTACTCACTCAAAGAGAGCAGCTTAATGATATCAGTTTGTTGGAACTGTGTCAATCACACCTCATTAGAATTACATAGAATAGAATAGAATAGAATAGAATAGAATAGAATAGAATAGAATAGAATAGAATAGACCAGACCAGACCAGACCAGACCAGGTTGGAAGAGACCTTCAAGATCATTGTGTCCAACCTAGCATCCAACACCACCTAATCAACTAAACCATGCAACCAAGCACCCTATCAAGTCTCCTCCTGAACACCTCCAGTGACGGCGACTCCACCACCTCCCTGGGCAGCCCATTCCAATTGGCAATCACTCTCTCTGTGTAAAGCTTCCTCCTAACCTCCAGCTTAAACCTGTTAAAACCCAAAATGTCTGTAAATTGATGAAAGACAGAGGTGAACCCAAGAGTTGATACTGAAGTTAATAAAATCTATCTTGTTCTCTGATGAGCTTGTAAGTCAAATAAAACGTTATAACTACCTAAATAGCTTTATATATGGAGAAAATGCTATCACATGGGCAGAAGGCTCACAAATATTTCCTTATTAGCCTCTTTTTACTAGAAATAAAACCAAAATTAAATTACTTCTCTGCTTAAAACAACCAACCAGACATATTTTACGACATAAGGGTGTCAAGGTCAGCGTGAGATTACTCACCCAGTGGTCCCTGAGGATAAACCGGAACATTATTCATTGTAAAAACAAATAACAGCACATTCTATCAAATCAATTCCATTCAGGCAGAGAGATGAGAGAAAAAAGAACAAGAGAGACTGCTTTTATCTGTCTGCTGTGTATCAAGTATTAGAGACCTCTCCTCTGTTAATACCTATTCTCTAGTTCCAGCAGGGGAAATATTTGGAAAAGTAACAATTTTTTCCATAAAACAGGGACTCTCTAGTAGAAGAGTATCATGATAACCTTCAAAGCAGACTAGGTTGTTCAAGAAATGCCCTTTGATGGGGGTCAACAATTTATCAGAATTTAGGAGGTTGCACGTCCAGCAGCAGCTCTGTTCAGTTATCATTTGGTGTGACTTGGGCAGCATTCACCCAAAAGGAGCCACCTTTGGCTGTAAAAGAATGCTGTGTGCCACTCACTCCCAGTCTTGGTGCTGCTTTACTTACAGTGAAGATATTTTAAACCCAAGACTTGTGCACTTGTCCATGAGTGTGCAGCTGGAAACGAAACATGAAGGAAGCAAACTGATCACAAAGCCTCTGGGAAGCAGGAGGAGCTCAGCCTGCTCTACTGTCCAAGAAACACATTTATCAAAACACACACTTAGGCTGGGCTCACTGCCACATCATTCGAAATTATATTACCTCAACAGGCAGTTTAACTAGTAGTACTTTATTTAGTATCCCTTCCCACAATTCCTCCTCTCTCGCTGCATATTAGTCATCCTAACTTCTCTGCTTTAGTAATGATATAAAAACATAAATTGAAAAGCAGCATTTTGCCTTGAAGGCAGAAAGATTGGTGGTCACTTTGAGTGCTTGCAGCAGGAAGAGCTTAATTTTCAGTTCTAGTCTATGGTTTGGGTAAGAGGTGGGGAAACAGAACTGAACATCCCTAGTCTGAATTCTCTCCACCAAGAGGTCCTAGCTTGAAAGATCCATGAATCCCTTTAGCCCCTTACAAAAAAATAAAATATATAACTGCAAAGAAGAGTTTTGAGAGAGAGACATGCACCCACACTCCTACCAAGAGATGGATGTGAGGAGAGGCTGAATTGGGGTTCCTTAGCCTGGAGAAGAGGAGGCTCAGGGGAGACCTTATTGCTCTCTACAACTACCTGAAGGGAGGTTGTAGACAGGTGGGGGTTGGTCTCTTCTCCCAGGCAACCAGCGCCAGAACAAGAGGACATAGTCTCAAGCTACACCAGGGGAGGTTTAGGCTGTATGTCAGGAAAAAGTTCTTCATAGAGAGAGTGATTGGCCATCGGAATGGGCTGCCCGGGGAGGTGGTGGAGTCACCATCATTGGAGGTGTTTAGGAAGGGGCTGGATGGGGTGTTTGGTGCCATGGTTTAGTTGATTAGATAGTGTTGGATGATAGGTTGGACACGATGATCTCAAAGTTCTCTTCCAACCTGGTCCATTCCATTCCATTCCATTCCATTCCATTCCATTCCATTCCATTCCATAGACCTAACAGGTGCATTTGCAGGGTACAAGGGGAGATCCATTTAAGTGAGAGCAGACCATGCTACAGGCTGCACAAGCCCACCCTGCGTGTCCTGGATATCCTCAGTGCCTGATTTCTGTGCTGTGCTATCAAAGTCACAAAGTCAGAGACTCTGCATATAGAGATTATGATGTTTGGCGTCATCCAAAGAGTGTTACCTGCACATAAATTCTTATTAGTTTTGGAATTAAAATGAACACCACAAAACTAAGCATTCAAGAATTAGGCAGTGCTAAGCTAAAGCTACTTATGTGATGTTGAGTTCCAACCAGTAACACTGTTTTGATGAACAGTCACACATTTTTATCCAACAGAATCCACTGTTTATTCAGGATACAGAGTAGAGGGAGATTATTTAATTGGAAATTATTCACCTCATACTACTATGAGATACCAATTATATTTAAGCATAATGAACCAAATCTATTCCTAAAACAGTTTTTTTTTTCATTTTTACCATCCAAAGACCACTAATTCAAACTCTACAATGAAGACTAAGTGCTTGTGGTGGTTTGAGCCTTAACTGGTACTTAAGAGCTCATATGGGGGCAAGGCTGAGACTCTCTCCTCCACTCTCCCCTCCTCCCTCCCAACAGAGAGGGAATAAAAAGGAAGGAGCAAATCCACCAAACAATAATTTGGAGTTGGCTTGGAAGTAGAGAGGTAAAGAGTTTTCTTTAAACAATATATAAAACAATAATAGGAAAGGTTCACAAGGGCAAGGAACAAGGATGGGTGGGAGGGGGAACTAAAAGAGAATAATACAAAACCAGTCTTTCTCTGAAGAGGCGCAGAGGCGGCTGGGAGAAGGATCAGGTCCGACCACGTGGCAGAGGAGCAGGAGGGCAGCTGCAGTAGCTCTCATCCAGGAGAGGCAGGAGCCAAAAGGAGCTAATAGCTGCTGTGCCCTGCTTTTTATACCCTAGCTGGGCAGGGAGGGGGGAGTGGAACAGACTCAGATTTCCCTGGGGGGGAAAACACCCTGCAGGGAGTGCAGAGTACCCACAAGCCCTCCACCCCATTTTGGTTTTTGTTTTCAGAATGGGCATTAACCCACCACAGTGCTATTAACATAGAATCATAGAATCAATAAGGTTGGAAAAGACCTCAAAGATCATCAAGTCCAACTTGTCACCCAACACCTCATAACTACTAAACCATGGCACCAAGTGCCACGGCCAATCCCCTCTTGGACACCTCCAGGGTTGGTGACTCCACCACCTCCTTGGGCAGCCCATTCCAATGGCTAACAACTCTCTGTGTGAAGACCTTTCTCCTCACCCCAAGCCTAAACTTCTCCTGATACAGCTTGAGACTGTGTCCTCTTGTTCTGGTGCTGATTATCTCATATGTGTATACAGATGATCCAAAAAACAAAGAAGCTGTTCTAGTCACATAGTAAAGCCAGATGTATGCAATGAAGAAAATTATGCAGCCACAGAAATTTGTTCTTCACAGACATTCAGTACTCTGGGTGCAGAGATCATCATTGCTAGCTCTGCAATATCTTGCCTCTCAGCACAAGCTCCCACAGTTAATGAGGCAATGATCCTGCAGAGAAGAGCCCTCCTTTACTCCTTATCTCCCAAGCAGATCCATTCTGCATAGTGAAAGAATATGAAATCTGTGAAAAAATAATAGAATGTAGTTTCACAATAAAAAAACTGCTTGCATAACGGTGGCCAGCAAAGGTTGTGTGAGCACAGTAAGTCATACCAGATCACAAAACACTAAGTTGTGGCCTCATACATTGTTTGTTGGAAGTCAATCTCATAAAAAAATTAAAATATCTTCCTGAAAAGCAATACTGATTTTTAACACAGAGTATTACCCTACAAGGAGTTATACTGCTCAAGTATTTCAGCTGAGTAGCTTGTATTGAGAAAGACCTGCATTAGCTATGCTAGACCACACTGAAATCAACACAACTTCTGCAAATACACTGCAGAAACCAGCTTATAAAAATGCATGCATGTGTGTATTATGTTTAATAGAAAGTGTTTATGAACTGTAAAAGATATGTGAGTTAATGCAATAAAAGAGGATTGTTTATGATAAATACTCACAAGAACAGTGAAGATTGATGAAGGTTTCAGTAAGTTACCAAAAAGCATCGTTAAAAGTTTTGTTCAGAATAAATAAAAGTGGGTTGGAATAAATTTATTGCAACAACAAATATGACTGGCATTTTAATGCATAATAAACTTGTGAAAGCAGCGTTAAGAGGTTTTGTGTTTTGATCTTATTGGATCGGTTAACATAATTAATAGGAGACATCTTATTAGGGAACATTTAAATAGAGACAAAAATTATGCAACAGTTTTCCTAAAAGGCTGCAAACGACAACTAAAGTCTTCCCAGAGCAGAGGAAGAAATCTGTTTTACCATGTCCATACTCCAGGGTCTTATAAAAATAAGCAAAAACCACCCAAACCCAACCAACAAAAAAAAAACTCCACAATCCCAAAAGAACAACAAAAAAACCCACAAACAAATCATGCAGACAAGGAAATAAAAACAAGCTAGGAGAAATGGAAACAGCCAAACACAGATTGGTTTAATGCTTGCTGAGCTAAAGCAAAAGAAAACAACTTTGAGGAAAGAAAATGTATAACTAGTATATTGCAAATGTATAGCTAGGAGTAAGAGGAAAATACATGCAAATAAACACCAGTTGTTTGATGCAGCTTCTGAGCAAAACAAGAAGCCCCCTAAAATGATTCTATTCTATTCTATTCTATCCTATCCTATTCTATTCTATTCTATTCTATCCTATCCTATCCTATTCTATTCTATCCTATCCTATTCTATTCTATTCTATTCTATCCTATCCTATTCTATTCTATCCTATCCTATTCTATTATATTCTATCCTATCCTATCCTATTCTATTATATTCTATTCTAGCCTAGCCTATCCTATTCTATCCTAGCCTAGCCTATGCTATCCTATCCTGCCTAAAACCAGTGCCACATGCTGCAAACAAACTGCCAGTGTTTTGCAACAGAGAAATTCACGGTATTTGCTCATCCTCAAAGACAATGGTGTAAAGAATCATTGATTCAGTAATCCTAATTCATCACCTCTCACAACAGTTGTAGAGATTAACAAAAAAATCCTAAATGACTAGAAGCTTTCAGCACTGGCAACTGCAAAATATACTATGCCCAAATAATCAGATTTCATTTAGAGATTACTATAATTCCACAAGCATTACCCACTATCTACAGAAAGCAGAAGGAAGTGGATACTTCAAAGCAGAACAAATACAAGGAGGCATCTCATGTGTTTCAAAGAGCGAAGATACCCATTTTCATTGAGCAAGCTGTGCACTCCAATCTTGGTAAAGGGTTATTACCTCTGTATACATGTGCTAAAGCATCTGTAGCCACATGGGAAAATTACATCAGCTGGTAAAGACTTTACTACAGACATCACCATTGTACTCTGTGCAGACCTAGCATTACAGATACAAGCTGCATCTGCATGGTAAATTGTAGTACGACGCAACAAAACCAAATCCAGCTAGCTCAGGTATAAGAAGAAATACAGCTCAGTACACTGCCCTGTGCCATAGCATCCCTGTGCTTTGCCAGCTATTTCTCCACTACACAAAAGGATACCAATTTTGGGTTTCAAACTTCACAGCTCCACTAACATTTCTCTCCCTTCCCCTTCCAGTTCCTCCTCCTTCTCACTGCCTTCCCATGCCTTCTCCTTTCACTACAGTCATATCATTCTTCTTCCTCTACCACATGGACTTCCCTCCATGGTTCTCTTCAGCTTTATACTTTCAACCCTCCCTTGTTGCTGTGATGTTTATTTCTGTGCTGCTGATCTACCTACTCGCTGCTGACTTCACCCTGCACTTTCTTAACTCCTCTCAGCTTCTTCTCTGATTCACCATTTAAAAAACCCAAACAAACACAAAAAACCCAAACCACACCAAAAAACCCACAGTATAACGGAACCAAATTGCAACCTGACACCAGTGTCTCACACTTCCTTTAGCAAACACATCCCAGAAGCAACTCCAAACAGTAAGAACAGCAAAATCAATGAAGTGCCACAGCTCTCTGATCTGAAACCTGCTGTAGCTGGAAGTGCACAAGAAGTCCTGCTTGGTCTGTGCACAAAAAAGCACATCTGGCCTGAGTCCCACAGGATTTGAAGAAAAAGTCATCTAAAGAACACACACATGGAATTCACCCCCTGTGATAGGTTATGCCCATCCTGAAAGCAGGGAGGGAGGGCTTGTGAGGGCATTGCCCTCCCTGGAGGGGGTTTTCCCCCTGGGAAACTGAGTTAGTCTGTTCCACTCCCCCTCTCTGTCCAGCAAGCCTACAAAAGGAGGACACTGCAGCCATTAGCTCTTGGCCCCTGCCTTTGCCACCTTCATTGGAGGTATTCAAGAAGAGGCTTGATGGGGTGCTTGGTGCCAGGGTTTAGGTTTTTTTAGTTGTTTAGGTGGGTTGTATGTACTGTATTGTACTGTATTGTACTCTTTTGTACTGTATTGTACTGTATGGTACTGTATTGTATTTTAGGTGGGTTGGATTGGTTGATGGGTTGGACGTGATGATCTTGAAGGTCTCTTCCAACCTGGTGTATTGTATTGTATTGTATTGTATTGCCTGGACGAGAGGACTGCTGGCTCCCTGCTTCTCTGCCACACGGTCCTCCCTGCTACATCCATGCCTCTTCAAAGAGACTGGTTTTGTATTGTTATATTTTCCCCATCCACCCTTGTGAACCCTTCCTGTTATTGTTTTATATATATATTGTTTAAAGAAAATTCTTTACCTCTCTACCTCCAAGTCGACTCCAAATCATTTCTTGGTGGATTTGCTCCTTCCCTTTCTTTTCCTCTCTACTGGGAAAGAGGAGGGGCGGAGCGGGGGAGGGATTCTCAGCCTTGCCCCCATCTGAGCTCTTAAGTCCCAGTTAAGGCTCAAACCATCACACCCCCATAAGCTGCAAGAAGCATATCACCAATACCATAGGATCAGCCTTCCTCAGCCACATGCTGAAATGTAGGACAAGAGTTTGACAAAACATTTATGATCCTTAAACCAGACTTCTGCTGTGTTGAATCTCAAAGTTCTACAAATCCCAAAGTTACTAAATAAAAGCTGTTATTGAAGCTGCAGTTATGTCTGGATTTACCTCACCACTATAAAGCCAATCTTGCCACCAATCTGATTCTTACCCTCCAGAAACTAGGACCTACCCACAATCCCAAAAAAAGAGGATCTCTTTCACCATTGCATTGCTAATCTTCCCCAAGTTTTTGATGCCATTTTTGTTTTCATTCCATTTTCATTGCATAGATGGAATTTGGACAGACATACAGACTTGTCTTTTCCTACCAATAGCCACTGCCGGTATAACCCAAGCTTAAAAAGAAACAACAAACAAAACACCCAGAAAAAGAGCAACAAAAAAAATCTCCCAAACAACAACAACCCTCTCCCCACCCCCCAAAAAAAAAAAACCACAAACTTAGAGGCCCACTGTCATTCACAAGACAAAAACCAATGTTTTCCCCATTCTTGCCCATGCTCTGACTCTATTTGCAGGAAACTGCTGATACCCTGCATCATTAAGCTCCAGGATAACAATCATGCAGGCTTTGCATGTAGAAGACAGGGGTTTATTTTTTCTTCCAGAAGAAATATACTGATGAGCACTTGATCCATTTCAAGCTTAATTCATTTCTGCCTATTCCAATTGTCAAAAAATAAATTAGTTCCAGAAAGGTCAGATGAGTCTGGCCAGGTGCCAACCACCATTATTCATTATGATTGCCATTGAAGTAGGCACGTACCCAGATTCTCTCATACACATGCTACCCAGAAAAACTTTGTTCTTACCCAAAGAAAATTTTAAGTGACATATGGGAATACTAATACTTAATGTTTTGAACATGTTCGAGAAGGATTAGTCATACTTTCAAAATTCACACACTCAAGACCTGAGTTTCTTCAGACAAAAAATGATCTGTTCCAGAAAACTCTCAAGGGGGAAAGTTACCAGCAAAACTCTAGAGAGAGTAGGATAGGATAGGATAGACCAAACCAGACCGGAAGAGACCTTTGAGATCACCGAGTCCAACCTATCATCCAACACCATCTAATCAACTAAACCATGGCACCAAGCACCCCATCCAGTCTATTCCTAAATACCTCCAGTGATGGTGACTCCACCACCTCCCTGGACAGCACATTCCAATGGCCAATCACTCTTTCTGGGAAGAACTTCCTAACATTCAGCCTAAACCTCCCCTGGCACAGCTTGAGACTATGTCCTCTTGTTCTGGTGCTGGTTGCCTCAGAGAAGAGACCAACCCCCACCTGGCTACACCCTCCCTTCAGGTAGTTGTAGACAGCAAGAAGGTCTCCTCTGAGCCTCCTCTTCTCCAGGCTTAGTTTGGATTAGTTGATTAGATAGTGTTGGGTGATAGGTTGGACTCCATGATCTCAAAGGTCTTTTCCAACCTGGTTAATTCTATTCTCTTGCACTCAAGATGACCTGTTCTACAGTCTTGCCTGGCACTGAGGTCAGGCTGACAGGTCTGTAATTCCCTGGTTCCTTCTTCTGGCCCTTCTTGAGGTTGGGCATCACGTTGGCCAGGCTCCAGTCATCTGGGACCTCTCCAGTGATCCAGGACTGCTGAAAAATGATGGAGAGTAGCTTGAACAGCTCATCTGCCAGCTCTCTCAGCACCCTAGGATGGATCCCATTCGGTTCCATAGACTTCTGGGGATCCAAGTGGCTGAGCAGGTCTCTACCTGCTTCCTCCTGGATTACAGGGGGACTACACTGCTCCCTGACTCCATCTGCCAGCTCAGGAGGCCAGTTGTCCTGAAGACAACCTATCCTGCTAGTAAAAATTGAGGCAAAGAAGGCGGTAAGCACCTCTGCCTTTTCCTCATCTTTTGTTACAACATTCCCCTCCATCTCCACTAAGGAGTGGAGGTTGTCCTTGCCCCTCCTTTTGCCATTAATATATTTATAAAAGCATTTTATGTTATCCTGCACAGAAGTGGCCAGTCTAAGCTGTAAATGGGCTTTTGCCTCTCTTTTTCCTACATTCCTACCAGATAATCTAGTGTAGGTCACACAGAAATGCATCCAGACAGGTCTGAAAGTCTCCAGTAAAGGAAACTCCACAACCTCTCTGGAGAGCCTGCTCCATAACCCTTACAGTAAAGAAGTTCTTCCTCATGTTGAGGTGGAATTTCCTGTGCTGTAGTTTACATCCATTGTCCCTTGTCCTATCACAGGGTGCAAGTGAGAAGAAGCTGTCCCTTCCTGCCTGACACTAAGCCCTCATATTTATATACATTTATTAAATCCCTTCCTCCAGACTGAAAGGCCCCAGGTCTCTCAGCCTTTCCTTACAGGGCACGTGCTCCAGTCCACCAGCCTGGCAGTCCTCCACTGGACTCTCTCAAGTAGATCCTTCTCCCCCTTGAACTGGGGAAGCCCAAAACTGAATTAAATTTTCCAGGTGGGGCCTCACTAGGACAGAGTAGAGGGGAAAAAAGAACCTCCCTTGATCTGCTGGACACACTCCTCTTACTGCACATTGCTGCCCCATGGATAACTTGTTATCTACCAGGACTCTCAGGTCCTTCTCCCAGAGCTGCTGTCTAGCAGATCACCTCCAAACCTGTACTGGTTCAGTTTATTGCTCCTTCCCAGTTGCAGGACTCAACACTTATCCTTGATGAACCTCATTAGGTTCCTCTCTGCCCAGCTCTGCAGTCTGTCCAGGTTTTGCAGCCTGGCTGCACAGCCTTCAGATGCATCAGCCAAGCCTCCCAGTTTGGTATCGTCAGCAAACTTACTAAGACAACACTCTGTCCATCCTGTCATCAATGTCATTGATAAAGATATTGAACAGGACTGACCCAGCAGTGACCTGGGGGACTCCACTAGTTACAGCTCTCCAACTGGTCTTGGCACATTGATCTTTCCACTCTATGTGTAACCCTTCTTAATCCACCATCTCACTGTCTGTTCATCTATCCCCCACTTCCTGAGCTTACTCACAAGGATGTCATGGGAGACAGTGTCAAAAGCCTACTAAGGTCAGGGTAGACTAGATCCACTGGTCTCCCTCCACCTACCCATTCATTTACACATCAGAAAATGCTCTCATATTAGTCAAGCATGATTTCCTCTTGGTAAATCCTATCCTTGGTACTTGGGAACTTAAAAGCAAACAAACAAAATCCCGACCCTAATGCTTTCCAAATTAGTAACATTTAATAAGCCAGAGAACTGAGCTGTTTCCAGCAAAGGATTTAGTTATTTAGAACATGAAAACACTAAATTTGTTCAGGTCCTTCAGTAGTTCAGTTTACTCTTTGTCCTGCAATTAAAACCTGCAAGTTCTTATGTACAAGTAACATGACACCTTGAGTCCTGTGTCCAGTTCTGGGCCCCTCAGTTTAGGAGGACATCGAGACTCTTGAATGTGTCCAGAGAAGGCACAAGGCTGGGGAGAGGCCATCGAGCACAAGCCCTATGAGGAGAGGCTGAGGGAGCTGGGGTTGTTTAGCCTGGAGAAGAGGAGGCTCAGGGAGACCTCATTGCTCTCTACAACTACCTGAAAGGTGGTTGTAGCCAGGAGGGGTTTGGTCTCTTCTCCAGGCAAGCACCATAGAACAAGGGACACAGTCTCAAGCTGCACCAGGGGAATTTAGGCTCGAAAAGAGAAAAGTTCTTCACTGAGAGAGTCATTTGTCATTGGAATATGCTGCCCAGGGAGGTGGTGGAGTCACCATCCCTGGAGGTGTTCAAGAGGGGATTGATGTGGCACTTGGTGCCATGGTCTAGTCATGAGGTCTGTGGTGACAGGTTGGACTCGATCTTTGAGGTCTCTTCCAACCTTGGTAACACTGTGACACTGTGTGAAGGGAGGTTTGAGATCCCTACATTGTAGTACAGTATACCCTGTTAAAACAAATAAAAGTAGGTAAATAATATAAATTTCAGTTGGGCAAGACCAGTAATGAGAGCACAGATGAACTTTAAGACAATTAGTGAGCACAAACATGTTGGAAGGTAAGCTACCCACCAGACTAGCACAGGAAAAGTACAAAGGTAGCCCAGTAGCTTCCTTGCAGCTGAACATAACAATGTTTATTTCTCACTTAAACATTTTATTTGCAGATCAGCTGGAGGCAGCTTCAGGCAGTCACAAACTGAGGCTCAGCTCTGCCTCTGCAGAGCTGTGCCTTGATATGCTTGACAGTACATGTCAGGAATTACACTTCAGAAAACAAAAACATCATAGTTACAGTGGAAAAATTGCTGGAAAACATTCAGTCTTGCTAACTACTCCAGCTCCTGCAGACACAGTCACAGCATTCATGCTAGGTCCAGCAACGCAGAAACAAAAATTCTTCCTGGAGAGAGATCCTCAGGTACCCGACATGAACACAAGCAGCTGCTCCCATCACCCGGTATGCACTTCAATGTCTAGCCACATGCAAAGTCTCCTTCTGTTCCTATTAAACACCTAATGAGGAGTGCCTAAGATTGGCAGCAGCAGCAGCAGAGAAACTGGAGCACACAGCTTTCCAGAGTCCTAAAGTAAGTACAAAAACATCTCACCCCAGCTGAAAGTTCATCAGCCATTGCTCTGTTTTATGTACCTCAATCCAAAGTTAATCAGCAACTAAAAAAAATTTATTTCTTTTGTTTAAGCAAATGCAATTGATAAAATGGAGAATGATATTGTCACATGGTCCACAGTAGATGCATGTTAACAACTTATCTATTAATGATGCCAACAATTATTTCTTCCAATAGCCCTTATATCTAATGAGCAGTGTTTGTTCTATCTCACCTTGAGAGGAGCAGCCTTTGTTCTATCTCACCTTGAGAGGAGCAGCCTTTGTTCTATCTCACCTTGAGAGGAGCAGCCTTTGTTCTATCTCACCTTGAGGGAGCAGCCTTTGTTCTATCTCACCTTGAGAGGAGCACCTTTGTTCTATCTCCCTTGAGAGGAGCAGCATTTGTTCTATCTCACCTTGAGAGGAGCAGCCTTTGTTCTATCTCACCTTGAGAGGAGCAGCATTTGTTCTATCTAACCTTGAGAGGAGCAGCCTTTGTTCTAGAGTTCTCTGGTGTACTACCAGGTGAGACTAACAAAAAGAGGCAAGAAGTGAACTTGAAATACCAGGGGTGTTTTATTATTAAGCACACTGAAACTGCTAATTAGCTTCAGACATCTTTCAGTGCAAGCAAGTATAAATTTTGAATTGGTGTGTGTTTTGAGCCGCATAGTATTCCCTACTACCAGAATCACTAATTTCCTGTGGTTACAGCCGTAGGGCATTACCACCCCCAGACAGAAGATTCGCAGGCTCTTTCTCACCTTCTAGTCCTTGAGGGGTGGCTGCGCTTTCATCTGGTACAGGATTCCAACAGGTACTCCTTTCCCTTTTGTTCTCTATATATCACAGAATCACCAAGGTTGGAAGAGACCCAAAGATCAAGTCCACCCTGTCACCCCACAGCTCATGACTAAACCATGGCACCAAGTGCCATGTCCAATCCCCTCTTGAACACCTCCAGGAGGTGACTCCACCACTCCCTGGGCAGCACATTCCAATGGCCAACAACTCTCTCTGTGAAGAACTTTCTTTTCACCTCACCTCAACCTAAACTTGGTGCAGCTTGAGACTGTGTCCTCTTGTTCTGGTGCTGCTTGACCTCGGAGAAGAGACCACCCCCCCACCTAGCTGCAGCCTCCTTTCAGGTAGTTGGAGACAGCAATAAGGTCTTCCCTGAGCCTCCTCTCTCTCCAGGCTAAGAACCCCAGCTCTCTCTGCCTCTCCTCATAGGGCTTGTGCTCGAGGCCTCTCCCCAGCCTTGTTGCCCTTCTCTGGACACGTTCAAGTGTCTCAATATCCTTCTTATATTGAGGGTCCCAGAACTGGACACAGGTCATAAGATGTGACCTAACCAGTGCTGAGTCCAGGGCACAATGACTTCCCTGCTCCTGCTGGCCACATTATCCTGATGCAGGCAGGATGCCATTGCCTGGAGGATCCCTCCCGGGCACACTGCTGGCTCATGTTTCAGCCAGCTGTCACCAGTACCCCCAGGTCCCTTTCCTGCTGGCTCCTCTCCAGCTACTCCCACCCCAGCCTGTAGCAAACTAGATTTATTAGAACAAAGATGACAAGAAGCCTATAAATGTCTAATCATCTTCATTGTATCAATATCTGAAATGAAATGTATTTTCTCTCATGTTACAAGACAGGCAGTTTAGCTCTATGCTCATGCAATCATCTACTGCCTTTGTTCTAAGATCCTGAACTGCAAGAGTGGATGGTTAAACAAAAAGAGATGAAAACCAGACAAGGTTTAAGCTGGTTGTCCAAACCAAATGTTCCATCCATACATGCACTTCAAAACTGTTCAAAGGAAAGCTCTCACACAGACTTCTGTTTCCTCAGCTTATAGGGCTTTCCACCGAGCCACCTGGAAACAAAATGTGTTGTTTACTTCAGTCTTCCTTGCACAGACAACAGCAGTGTTTCACCACCCCCACATCATTACCCAAGGAGGTCTGACAAACAACAGCAAGCATTTTCTTTCTGTTTCTTTTTGTTTGTGGCACTATGCTGCTCTGTACCTAAATGCCCTCCCACTCCAAGTGCAGCAAGCCCAGAGATAGGCAGCCCGTGGAAAAAAAAGAAACAGGACAGTGCAATTACTTGAACATTGGCCTTTCACGACCATTTCTGATGCCATAGGGGAGGCACTAAATGAGTTTTAGGTAAAGGCTGGCTCCAAAGCATTCCATAGCCCAGGGACTAGTGCACCACACTTCTCATGGTTACAGCTGGGATAAATGTGAAAGAGTTGATCTGGATACATCTTTGCACTTAAAGGTACTGTGGAGCAGCAACTCTGTCTTTGGCCTCTGCATTACCACACCACATCCCAAAACTTCCCTAGAACTTCCTTCATGCAATCACTGTGACTGGGAAAATTTGTGTGAAGTGCAGCTGTGGTCCTAGATCTCCAAGATGCCCTTCAGCTCACTGCATCTCTAGTAGACAGAGGTAGCCACACTGTAACTATGAGAGACCATCTGATATTACTGCTGGATTATTCTACTACCAGAGAGACTTTAATGTCTTTCACATCACAGGCTAAAAAGCTAATATTGTGCCAAGGGGCCCCCAGGCTGCACTTTGCCTGATCTTCTGGGAGAATAAATAAACAGGTGTCACCATTGCAACACAATTATTAAAGACAGCATCATAGAGAATGTAAAGTGAAGTACAAGAGACAGGTGACTCAAACAAAGGTGAGTGACAACAAAAGTTATTAGTTAAAGAAAGTATCTCAGACTAGGAAGAAGGTGGAGGTAGAGAGCACCAAGCATTGAGGACTCATGGTAAACAACAGTTAAGGGCATACAAGCCCTCTGGACCTTTACCTGGTACAAGAAGTGTTCAGGATTTAAGAGCTTGGTAGGCCAGTATTCCTCCATGAACTGTGTACAGCCATAGTGAAAGATTTCATAGAATTGCAACAGTACAGGAAAGACACTGAGGTCCTAGATCACCTCCAGAGACAAGCAATGAGGCTGGTGAGGGGTTAGAGGGCATGTTGTACAAGGAGTACTGAGGGAACTAGGCCATTTGTCTGGGAGAGAGAAAGCTAAGGGGAGATCTTATTGCTCTCTACAACTACCTGAAAAAAGGTCATAGTGAGGCTGGTGTTGGTCTCTTCTCCCAAGTAACTAGCAAGAAGATGAGAGGAAATGGGTTTAACTTGTGCTACAGGAGGCTTAGACTGGACATCAGGAAAGCTTCTTTCTGAGAGTGGTGAGGCATTGGAACAAGCTGCCAGGGGAGGTGGTGAAGTTGCCATCAAACATGTAGATGTGATGCCTCAGGATATAGTTTAGTCATCATAGTAGTTGGGTTACTATTGGACTTGATGATTTTAAAGGTCTCTTCCAACTTCAATGAATCTGTGCTATGACACACCATTAGATCTTATGTCTCCATCCAGGACTAAAGAGAAACAACACACCCCTGAGGCACAGCTTCTGGTTTACAGTTTCCCCCAAGAAAGAGACTCCAAAACTGCTGACAGTAATTCAAAGCAAGCAGAATAACCACATTCCTCAAGATTCACTACAGTACCAGGATTAGATATACAATATACAATACAATACACCAGGTTGGAAGAGACCTTCAAGATCATTGCGTCCAACCTATCAACCAATCCAACCCACCTAAACAACTAAACCATGGCACCAAGCACCCCATCAAGTCTCCTCCTGAACACCTCCAATGAAGGTGACTCCACCACCTCCCCAGGCAGTCCATTCCAATGGCCAATCACTCTCTCTGTATAGAACTTCTTCCTAACATCCAGCCTAAACCTCCCCTGACGCAGCTTGAGACTGTACCAATATAGATACAGGCAGGACACCCCCAAAACCAGAGACAGGTCCCAAGATGAAAAAACACCAAACAACCAAACCAAAGAAACCAAACCCACAAAAAAACCCACCACAACAACCAAAACCAAAACCCATCCCAACCCACAAACATCCAAAGAGTTCAGAAGACTGAGCGGAGATCAGCCACATCACCGTTAGCACAAGTTTGCAGCCTACCTCTGTGCAGCCAGTGCATATAGGAACAACTAAAACTGCTGCCTCTGGAAGGTTTTTTATTAAAAGGGATTTAGTGCTATTAAACAATAAAATATCAGAACCCCAGAGGAGGCATAATTGCAAGATGAATTGTGCAGCCCCACAGTTTCCAAATCCACATGGTGTTATTGGCAGCTGGCCTTCAATTACAAGAAGGTAACAAGAAAAAGCACACAGCCAGTGACAGTGAGGTGAGGTACCCACCATCCCTTAAAGAAATACTGCTGCTCTTGAAGGTTTCTGTGTTGATTGGTCTTCATCACAGCTGCTGCCCTGGTATAACTCATGGTAATCTCACAATGTGGATAGCAAGATGTGCAAAGTTTACCCCATATTAACATCAATGCTACCATAAATGGAGTAGGGTTTCTGGGTTTTCACTAAAGGCAAGGTTTGGCCCTAGACACATGAGAGCAGAAGCTTTGACCCAGCCAGACAGCAGTACATGAAATAAGCCTTCAACAAGCTTTGGCCACGGTCCAAACTCTGTGCTGGCAACTTCACAGAAGTTCAAGTTGCACCAGGGGAGGTTTAGGCTGGATGTTGGGAAGAAATTCTTCATAGAGGGAGTAATTGGCCATTGGAATGGGCTGCCTGGGGAGGTGGTGGAGTCACCATCACTGGAGGTGTTTAGGAGGAGACTTGATGGGGTGCTTGGTGCCATGGTTTAGTTGATTAGATGGTGTTGGATGATGGGTTGGACACAATGATCTCAAAGGTCTCTTCCAACCTGGTTTATTCTATTCTATATCCCTTTAGCAATAGCCTCCCTCCCGCTACTTCAGCATCCACATCTTTACCACAAAGACCTGCCCAACAATAGGCACCGTGTAAGAAAAAAGGGAAGCAAAATAGAGCTGGAGCAAAACAACCCAAACAGCTTTGAAACTACTGTTGTTTGCTCCTTCAAGAGATTGGAAGCTGCCTAAAACCAGATTTGATTTGTTCTGATGGGTTTTGGGGAGGAGTTTTTTTGTTTGGTTGGTTTTGTTTGGAGGGTTTTTTTGGGGGAGGGGAGAAGAGAAGGTAAGAAAGACACAGTAGAAATAAAGCCTGTGCTTGCTGATAATCTAGACATTTTCCTTTATATTTTCAATGCACAACTTGGAAAGAAAATTTATTAATTTTACTACAGAGCCCTCAGAAGAAAGCTAAGTCTGGCCAAATTTAGATTCTCCTCCACTTCTGCTTGCCCCATGACACTGCTTCTTCTTGTCTCAAAGGGCTTCCTCACTATGTGCACAAAGATATTTTTTATGGCACTAGACAGACAGAGATGACTTTATGAACTTCTACCTTGCAGTTGCAGCCCTGCAATGTCTGGGTTCCTTATTTGCCACAATACTAAACCCTGGCACTGTGCTGAGATATATTTGGCCATCTATTTCTGATTCTAGTGACAATAGTTCAGCCTGCATTGAAGCAAGGCTACTCTAAACCTCAGATCCTCTGGCTTCAGTGTGATACTTATTACCCAGGTACCTATAATATCCTTATTCACACAACTCCTGTTAGTCAATGACCAATATCTTTGAACCACATGACTGCTACTAAAACTGCAATCACAGCAACCAGAACTAGGTCTGTATGAGCAAGGGGCTGAGGAGTGTGTGGGAAGAAAAAAAGAAAGGCTCAAAAGAATGAGGATAAGCCCTCACATTTCAGTGGGATGAATTCCCAATCCCATTTGCTGCACAGCTACAGAGAGAAAAAGGCTGTAGTGAAGGGCCACTAAAGAAACATGGATAACCACCCTTCAGGCCACATCTCAAAAGTGTGCCTGTAACCCAGTGTACAGAATTAGAACACTAGTTTCATTTTCAAGTTTTGCAGTGACAGATTCCCATCTCCTTGCAGTTGCTCTTGTACATTAAGGTAAGGGAAAGGTCTGGACAAAGTATTACTGCTGAACCCATGCCCACAGTGTAGGCCCTGATTTAGAAGCTGCCAAATTAGAAATCAAGAAAAAAGTTACACCTCAGTGAGCACCTCTGTAGCAGCAAGCAGACAAGAACCTCCCTACACCATGTGAGGTTGGACTAGTGACACTGCACATACCTGCTGAGCAGGTAAAAAGTTCCATCTATCTATCTAGCTATTTTGGTTTGGCACTCTACTAGGCAACCTGCTGAGCTACATCTGCTGTTGAGATTTTCAGAAACACAGGCTCAAGACTGACAGCCACCAGTAGAAGAGTGGGACACACCAAGAAGAGAAGCTGTTAAGCATAAGGCTTGCAAAACCTGTACCTGATCAAGGAATGCTCCAGCATTACAAACTCTTCCCCAAAAAATATTTTCCCTGTCTCCTAACCTGGCTGACTCCACCAGAAAGTTTAACACCTGACATTAACTAGTTCCCAAGATCCTCCTGCTCCATTCAGCAGAGACCCAAATTTACTCTTATATCTACTTAGAAGCCCTCTTTGTTGCCCTTCAGATATATTTGTCAGATTCTGGGTGGGTTTTGGCTCTCCTAATACTATCCTTGAACAGTGGTTCTGTATGCCTCCTGGGCCACCTATCCTTGCTTCCTACTCTCTTCTATGCTTTCCACACAAACAGTCATAAAAAGACTCACACTCAATGTTTGCTCCATTTCAGTACCCATTCAGCTCCATTCAGGCTTCTAAACTGCTTAAGTGGCACTAGGGTTGGATGATAGGTCGGACTCAACCTCAAAGGTCTTTTCCAACCTGGTTAATTCTATTCTAATACAAACTTCTTGTTTCCTATAAGACAATGAAAGGCCTCATTGTTCCATTTATCCATGTTCCTCACTGACAAAACAGTGACTGAGATATATGCACAGTCTGCACAGCAAGGGAACACATCCAGGTCTAATGACTTTCTGAAGTACTTCTGCAATCCTCTCTAGCAAGGGGTTACACAAAATGCTGCTGTTCTTCCCACTGAAACAAATACTGTTTTCAGGATAATTAATTAAAAAAAAAAACCACCCAAAATAAAATAAAACTTATTTGCAGAAGTATGAAAGATATTGCACACTCCAGTAATTTATTAATCTGCAGTACTGAGTTAAACCTCGGCTTTCTCCAGCAGTGATGTTCCAAGGGCAGCTGGAAGCCAAATAACTGTGTCCAGGGTTTTTAGAGCAACAAGGAAACAAGTTTAGAGGAAAGAAGAGCCAGCAGTGTGCCCAGGTGGCCAAGAAGGCCAACGGCATCTGGCCTGTATCAGGAATAGTGTGGCCAGCAGGAGCAGGGAAGTTATTGTGCCCCTGGACTCAGCACTGGTTAGGCCAGGCCTTGAGTCCTGTGTCCAGTTCTGGGCCCCTCAGTTTAGGAAGGATGTTGAGTTGCTGGAAGGTGTCCAGAGAAGGGCAACAAAGCTGGGGAGCAGTTTGGAACACAAGCCCTATGAGTACAGACTGGGGGAACTGGGGTTGCTTAGCCTGCAGAAGAGGAGGCTCGGGGAGACCTTCTTGCTGTCTACAACGCCCTGAAGGGAGGTTGTGGCCAGGTGGGGGTTGGCCTTTTCTCCCAGGCAACCAGTACCGGAGAAACGAGAGGACACAGTCTCAAGCTGCACCAGGGATTTTAGCTGGATGTTAGGAAAAGTTCTTCATAGAAAGGGAAACTGGCCATTGGAATGTGCTGCCCAGGGAGGTGGTGGAGTCACCATCACTGGAGGTGTTTAGAAAGAGACTGGATGGGGTGCTAGGTGCCATGGTTTAGTTGATTAGACAGTGTTGGATGATAGGTTGGATGATAGGTTGGATGTGATGATCTCAAAGGTCTCTTCCAACCTGGTTAATTCTATTCCAAGTTTAATCCTGTGAACAGTTTCAGATGATCAGTAACCACTAGCATTATTGGAAAAAAAATTTCTGTGGCATTTAATAGTTATGTCAGTTCATGATGAGGTGAATATTTATTACATTTATCCATTCTACAAGCACAACATCTGTATGAAGAGTCTGAAGAAGATTAGCAAACAGCATTTTATCTTCAGAGGTTATCAAATCAGCAGTTGCTATCAAGACACTTTAGATAATACAAAAGATAATATAAAATTTAGAAGTACAAACATAGCAGCATAATATTCACCTAGCAGGATACAGAGCAATACATCTTGAAGGAGAAAGTCACCTCAACATAGATCTTAAGCACAGCCAAGAGGAATGAAATTGCCAACACACGCAGGTCACTTAGCCAAGCAGACAAGGCTGAGGAGGTTACCAAGTGGCAGCAGGATCTCAGAACAAGGGGCAGAAAAAGTGGAGCAATCATCTCCCCTTGAGTTTCCTTAAACACTAATATGCCACAATGCTGGTTCTCACTCTCTTACCTTGAAACCTTAGTATAAAAAAAATATTTAATAAAAAGATACATCAAATTAAGCAAAAGCAGCAATCCAGGGCAGCATTTTGCTTTAGGTACCTCTGAGACAAGCTTAAAGAGCCAGAAAGTTAAAGGGCTGCAATAGCTGACCGACGTTTCCCCACACACCATCGAATCGGCACATTCCAAGCCCCTCAACAGCAAGACCTGTTAAGTGCTACAGCAGGCTGCATGTGTACTGGGTATCGTGTGTAGGTGTTTGCAGTAGGACAGCAGGGTGGCCTCTACACGAGGCTGGAGCCGCACTGTGCTGAACACAGTTGGTTCCAATGGACCCACTGCAGCCACAGCTGACCCCCCAGTCAAGATGGTACCACCTCAGGGTAAATGTAGGTAAGAAAGGGCCAAACACTGCATGGCAGCGAGAGTGAGCACAGCCCTGCAAGCACTGAGCCAGAAAAGAATTGAGGGGAAGAAATGCAGTCATCAAAGCAGATGTCCTTGCAGCCCCTGAAATACCATGGTGATGGGATGAGTCTACCCAGCTGGCTGGCAAGTGCCCATCTGGTCATTTCCCCACTCCCTCCTCAACAGAATGGAGAGAAAATACGACAGAAAAGCTATTGGTCAAGATAGACAGTCCCTGGGAGAGCTAACCATCAAAATGGGGAACTGGATTTGCCAGAGAAATAATAGTTGTGGTAGATATTTTGTGGCTGTAAATTGGTAAAGCACAAGGGATGAAGTTTTAGCGTGTGGTGTAAATCAGCATTGTGATGGCATTTTGATTTGGTGTCAGAAATATCCATTCAACACCACCACTCCTTCAAGATGACAGTTTACTGAGAAAAAGGTGCATGTGCAAGCAAAGTAAAAGAAAGAATTTATCAACTGTTCTACAGCAGACAGATGCCCAGCCATTTGTTGGGAGCAGGGACCTCAGAACACACACATTACTTGGGAAGGCAAATACCTGCCTCTACCCACTTCTCCTTTCCACAAACTTTATTGCTAACTACAAGTGTTGTATAGTAGGGAATATCCCTTTGGTAATATCAGGTCAGGTTCCCCATTCTGTCACCTCCCAGATTCCTGCAGACCCCTCATCTAACGACCTAGGTCAGAGAAGGAGCTTTGATGTTGTACAGGCACTGTCCAGCAACAGCCACCCACTAGGGTATTATCTACACTTCGAGCCGTAAATACAAAGAACAGCACCCTGTGAGCTGCTGTGAGGGAAAGTTATCTCCATCCCAGCCAGTCTCAGTACAATTCCACCCTTATTCCTTACCTTTTGCATCATGCTCAGGTTCACACATGATCCAATGCACCTAAGTACCACCTGACCATCCCATTTTCTTCTTATTCATCAAATCCTTTCACGCCAACACTTACAAAACACACTCCATGCTTAAACCGTCTTTATGCCAGCAGTCAGATTTTACATCCTCACAAACAGTATCCTTAAGAGAGGCTAAAGCTACTTTGCCACATGAAGAGAGCTGGTTAATATGTTGTTTCATTTAGACTTCAAAATACAGAAAGGTCTTCACCAAGAGCAAACAGTACAAGTCACTAATTCCCAAAGACAAAACAAACTTAGCATACATTGTCATGATAAGCGGCATCAGAAGCACCTGTATATAAGGGTGTAAATTCTCAAGGTGACACTCAGTCCTCCAGAGGAAAGCCTTTGAAATCATTGACAATGCCTTAATCTTGCAGCATTCTGAGATGGAAGTTTATTTCAGGAAGCAGCACACAAAACACCTTCATTATAGACCTTTCTGTCTTTATCTACTACAGGATGAATAGCATGTAGCTTGCTACTTTATCAGTTTCTAACTACACCAATATTATTGGTAGATGATCTGCATCACACACCCCAGTACTCTTCTATTAAGTCACCACTATTCAAACCACAAAACCAGATGGGAGCACAAAAATCCAGGACAAATGCAACCCTTAAGAACAATCTCTTGTCTCATATCATTTTCTTCTGCTACATGCACATACTGAGCCCCATTCCTGCAGTATGTTGCAGAGAACTGACTGTACTCAACCAATCTTATCCTTGTTGAGATTACACAGGAAAACAAGGTTGATTTAAACCTGTGCCTGTAGGGAAAGGTTCTTACCTGTGTTAGCCAGGGGAGATACCAGGGGCAGCTGACATTCACATAGGTGCCAGGCAGTCCATATGGCCAGCAGGCATAATTGTCAAATGTTCTGTTGCAGAACTTGCCTTTGCAGAGAGACAGAAGGGAAGGTCATGGTACTACTTAGTATTAATACTGCAAGGAGGAACCAAAAGACTGAAGAGCAAAAGGTAAGAGAAAGAATATGGACATGTGTGTTTAAGCCATACAGCATTACACAATTAACTTTGATGTGGAGTTAAATGAGATTTGTCCAAAAAGCTTATCCACATACAACGGGGAAACTATGGTTTCAGGAGGGAACTGAAGAACAGATTAGGGTCTTGACTAAATCAAGGGAAAATAACAGTAAATCAATAATGATCCATTTCCATCTTTTCTCTATACACTCATACATGTCTCAGCTTAATTTAAAATCATTTTTGCTATGAATATTTGCATTACAGCTTAATCTACCTGAGAATACTTCAGCTTCAGATCTAGCAAGCTTTCAGAGGGCAGCACTCAACCACTCAACAAGATAATGGAACAGGCAGACAACATTTCCCTGCATGGTTGTCATCAGCTACTGCTCTTCACTGCTATAAATATGCAGTTAAAAAGAAGGAAATTTAAGTTTTGAAACAATTCCAACAAATACAACTCTAAACTGAAAGCACTGAAGCACAGAAGAGCTGCACTGTGTCCAGTTGTGAGCATCATTGACAAGCCACCGGTGTCCTCTAATGTCATGATGCTGGCACATCAAAACTCCTCTCAGCAATTGCAGCAGCTCAACTTTAAACACAAGTTACCTTTTCATGAAGAAACTTACTGCTTGATTCTGTTTTGGTCTTGGTTTTCTTCATTTTCTTTCCCCCCTTTGGTTGGTAGCATTGTGGTGTTTTGAGGTTAGGTTTGTAGGGCTTTGTTTGGGTTGTTGGTTTCAGGTTTATGTTCAGGTTTTTTTATTGTTTTGGGTTTAGTGGGTGGTTTGGGGTGGTGGTGGGTTTGGGTTTGTTTATTTTGGAGTGCAGGGGTTTGGGCTTATTCTGGGGATTTTTTTGGTGAGGGTGTGTGGTAGGTTTGGGGTTTATTTGGACTTTTTTTTTGTATGTGTGT
>CM037640.1:7968542-8032702 GCA_015227895.2 Colaptes auratus
AAGATCATTCAGTCCAACCTGTCACCACAGACCCCATGACTACCCATGGCACCAAGTGCCACATCCATCCCCTCTTAAACACCTCCAGGGATGGTGACTCCACCACCTCCCTGGGCAGCACATTCCAGTGGCGAATGACTCTCTCGGTGAAGAACTTTCTCCTCACCTCCAGCCTGAACTTCCCCTGGCACAGCTTGAGACTGAGTCCTTGTGTTCTGGTGCTGGTTGCTAGAGAGAAGAGACCAACCCTTCCTGGCTACAACCACCTTTCAGGTAGTTGTGAGAGCAATGAGGTCACCCTGGCCTCCTCTTCTCCAGGCTAAACAACCCCAGCTCCCTCAGCCTCTCCTCACAGGGCTTGTACTCAAGGCCTCTCCCCAGCCTTGTTGCCCTTCTCTGGACACATTCAAGTGTCTCGATGTGTCTACCAAAATCATCTCATTTAGTGTGCTCCAAAAGGACATTAGCCTTTTCACTGCTGCTTTATGTGAGTTGCTCTTACCATCAAAAATCTGATTAAACATCACACTTCTTCTCTTTCTCCTGCATTCCTATTTGTTTCAAAGACCAACAGCAAGTACAGCAAAGCAGTTCACTGCATAGGGTGGCTGTTGTGGCATCTTCTGCACCACCACAGGGCTTGTGTGATACATGTTGTATTCTGGTCCACTTTCCTAAATGCACACACTAGTTAAATGGATTATTTCACAAGATTTATGTATTTCAGAAGTGCATTACTCCCCTGCAATAAAGAATTAGCTTTCTCAGTATCCCTACATTGACAGGTACTTGTGGTTATATGTAAATTTGAGAGGGGAAATTCACATAGTTTTGATACAAAACAACCAGAAGAGAATAACTTTTGCATAGCATCAGTGTGACCTCACCTGCACTACTGCACCAGCTCTCAAGCCCTCAGCACAGGAAAGAAATGACCTCTAGCAGCAGTCCAGAGGAGGGCCACAAAATCAGAGGGCTGGAACACCTTTGCTATGAAGAAAGGCTGAGAGATTGGGTTGTTCAGGCTGAGAAGAGAAGCCTCCAGGAAGACCTTACTGCAGCCTTTCAGGACTTAAAAGGTGTCTGTAATGAAGATGGGGACAGTTTTCTTCAGCTGGGTCTTTTGTGACAGGACAAGGGGAAGCAGTTTTAAAAGAGGGTAGATTTGGTCTAGATAGAAGGAAGAAGTTTTTTACACTGAGGGTAGTGAAACACTGGATCATGTTGCTCAGATGTGGCAGATGCCCTGTCCATGGAAACATTCAAGGTCAGGTTGTATGGGCTTCTGAAGCAACCTGGTCTAGAGGATGATGTCCCTGCTCACTGCAGGGAGTTTGAATAGAATAGAATAGAATAGAATAGAATAGAATAGCACAGAATAGAACAGAATAGGACCTTTAAAAGTCCCTTCCAAGTCAAAACACTGTATGGTTCTATGATACTCAGCTAGAGAAGGAAACAAACATTTGTATTGAGATTTAAAAAGTAATAAATTAACCCCCACCCCAAAACCTGGCCATCAGGATATTGATTTGACAGTTGGCAGACACAACAGTTTGGCACTGGTAGAAAGCATACCCAAAGCTCTAAATTAGGTAATAGATGTAGAACTCCTGTAGGTCAGAGAAATAAATCCATCTGTTTCCTGGGTCAGCTGCAGAAAAGATCAGCGTGTTTAACACAGCATGTTCAAAAGGTGACAAGACTCAAGAAACGAGGGCATGGTTTTATAGTAGAGAATCCATTCAGAAACACAATCTGAATGCTGATCACAGAGCAGCCAGCTTTTTTCAGTGGCCTGTGGATGGACATTCCATGCCTCTGCCTAAACCTCCCCTGGTGCAGCTCTAGTCTGTGTCCTCTCGTTCTGGTGCTGGTTGCCTGGGAGAAGAGACCAACCGCCTCCCGGCTACAACTGCCTTTTAGGTAGTTGTAGACAACAATAAGGTCTCCCCTGAGCCTCCTCTTCTCCAGGCTAAACAATCCCAGCTCCCTCACCCTCTCCTCATAGGGCTTGTGCTCAAGGCCTCTCCCCAGCCTCGTTGCCCTTATCTGGACATTTTCAAGAGTCTCAATGTCCCTATAAACTGAGGGGCCCAGAACTGGACACAGGACTCAAGGTGTGGTGTAAACCAGTGCTGAGCACAGGGCACAATGACTTCCCTGCTCATGATGGCCACACTATTCCTGATGCAGGCCAGGATGCATTGGCCTTCTTGGCCACCTAGCTCACTGCTGGCTCATGTTCAGCCAGCTGTCATCAGTACCCCAGGTCCCTTTCTGCCTGGCTGCTCTCCAGCCACTCTGACCCCAGCCTGTAGCTCTGCATGGGGTTGTTGTGACCAATGTGCAGCACCCAGCACTTGGACTTGTAATGCCATCCTGTTGGACTCTGCCCATCTGTTCAGCCTGTCAAGGTCCCTCTGGAGAGCCCTTCTACCCTCTAATAGATCAACATCTTCTTCCAACTTGTGTCATCTGTAACTTACTATGGTGGACTCAATCCCCTCATCTAGATCATCAATAAAGATTTGAACAGGATTGGGTCCAGCACTGATCCCTGGGGTACACCACTAGTGCCTGGCTGCCAGCTGATGTGGCACCATTCACCACACTCTCTGGGCTCGGCCCTCCACCATTCCTAACCCATGAAGCATTTATTTGAGGAAGCTGTATCAGTCCATTTGAATGGAGGATACAGTTCCCCAGGACCTGAAGGTGAAGTATCTGATCTCAGCATCTTACAAAGTTAAATGAGACCCACAGGGATGTGCAGTCTCAGACCAACAAGTGCCTGAAAGCTTGGAAGACCTGAAGAGCAGGTGAAACAGAAAACTGAAGGTCATAGACATTACAGAAAGGTGAAGACAAAACTTCAGTGACATCTTCAGAAAATTTTCAACCTGCCAAATGCAACAGAAGAGAATGACCAAGAAGCAGCAGAGTGCTGACTATTGCAAACTGGCCTGCCAGCTACACTGTCCATTCATGTCTAATGAATACCACTGGAAAGCTAAGAGCCATGACTAACAGTACAGAAGTTAGAATAAGATTAATTGCACAGGGGGGTTTATTTGTTTGTGATTTACTTGTTTGTTATTCTTGTGTTGGTGGTTTGTGTTTTATTCTTGGCTGTGTTTTTAATTTAAGTCTACACATACATAAGATTGAAGTGCACATTTCCTACAAAGCACTTGAAAGTTTTTCAAACACATGCTCTTTCTCACAGTGGGCTAAGGGGAAAGTATAAGGTTTTGACCTTCAGCTGGTCAAAGATATATAAAAGAATTATTGAAGAAAATTAACTTAGAGTTGAGAAGAGCCAGAGCTGAGCTTTTAGATGCTTCTTCAGTTTGAATTACAGCCTGCTTCTGGACTGCATGAGATCACAAGGAGGAAGAGTGAAATATTACCTGAAAGGATTACATTCAAGTGAACTCAGACACCCCACTCTTCATGGCCTGCAGACAAGTGACTGAGAAGTGATCTGCTGTAACCTTTGCCATGGGTTGGTTTGGTTATAGAACAGACTATAACACTACACAGCTAGGAAGCTGAACAAACAGAGTGCCTGGCTTATGAGAGGACTGTACTACAAATGCAGGACTACCCGTCCAGAGAGAGGCTTTTAATGCTACCCTGCCCCTACACAAAATTTATACCACTGTTCGTTTCCTCTCCTTCCGACATTTCCATTTATTTACAGAATACATAAGCAAAGCACCACTGAGCACTCAGGAAGCACTTCCTTTGCTGATGATGACAAGCCTTCTTCCAGGTAGCAGCTGAATCCTGAGAACCTCTCTCTCAGGTTCATGTTTCAAATAAATCTGCCTACTTCTGTGGACTTTTCTTGGCTGCTGCTGTCCCAGATTCACACTCCCATAGAAAAATCAGCAAAAGCTTTTTTTTTATTCACCTGCTCATAAACTCTGCCTACAAATCTCCCAACATCTTTGACCTTCATATGAGAGCTATACTTTGCACAGTGATGCTTGGTATTGCATCTGTGCCAGAAGAGCCATGTAACTCTTTTACACTTACGTTGAGTTTCATCTAACTCTCTTGCTGCTGTTTTTTCCCCACTGACTCTGATTGTGCTCTCCCCCAAGTCACACACCATTTCTGATGACTGACTAAAAGGCAAGGCAGAAGACCATCTCCTTTTCACCTGTACTCACCGCTATGGCTATCTTCTGCACACGAGTAAAGGCGACAATTCTGGTCTCAGACTTGAATCTAGAGTCGAGGAAAGTTATGTGTTCTCTTTTCTTTGAAAAGTGAACATCTGGACACAGACCAGGAACCAGAACTACTGGAGTTATGCAGAGCCGAATTAATCCCTTTCCAGGCCCCTTACCCCCTCACTACAACCTTGGGAAAGCTCGAATTCAAGCTTGATTTCTAGGTACAATACGAGTCAAGGCCACAAAGTGCAAACTTGCAACTAAAGGTGCTTTGAATACACAACATTTTTCCCAGATGGTAATTTCCTCCAGTATTATTTTTAATTTTCCATTTCCTAACATTCAAATAGCAAAGAATACATCCAAGCATACACAGCTTTGAAGAAAGCAGTTAAGCAAGGACTAAACTGGGAAAGAACACTTGGCCTTCTGCAATATGGCCATTACATTAACTCCTCTGAGAGCTGGTCTTTTGAATCCACAGAGTTTGTTATTTTAAAGTCACTAATGATTACCAGAGGAAAAAATAAATTGTTGGGAAAATCTTGGTTTATTCACTGACCAACATAGCATTAACTCCATCCCAAGCTTTCTGTATCATGATACGTTGCAATATGATGGTATGCTGTACTCTGAGGGTCAGCTTCCTGGGCCAGGAAAAAAACAGTCACCCAGAACTGGAGTTCAAAGGAAAAGCACGGCTAGTTCTTGGAACAGAGTGACTGGTGGGCACACAGCATTGGGGTTAAACTCTGTCAGTTTTTTGTTTTTAGTTATAAACTAATTCTATGTAAAAGTTTAAATAAGCAACATCTCTTTAGGCTGTTCTGTGGGCTCCAGAACCTACAAGCCCCGTTTTTCAGAGCAGCATTATAGAAAAAATAATCTATTCAAGAAGCCCTAAAGATATGCAGATAAAACTCTCTACTACCTCAGCATCCTGCCTCATTTACCACTAAACACCAGGGAGGAAAATGGAGAAAATCAAAAAAACCCAAACCATTTTTTGGGATCCTTCCAGAGCAAGTTTTATATATCAGCTATGGAAACACAGATCTCCCTCTTTTAAGACAAGATTGCTCCAGCTGAAAGCTTTTCACTGTCTGCAGTTTGATCAGAACAGTATAGCAAAGGGGCAGCAGCCAATGTAATGCAGCCCTAAGTGTAACTTGAGGTTTTGCCAGTGTTACTTTCTGAGAGGACAAGTGCTTTAGTGTCACCCAAGCCCAAGTTTTCAAATTAGCTTCAACTGTGACCCTTCTTTAACCCGAAGTGAGGTACAAGTAGCAAGACTTAGTGCCGGCAGTACCGCCAATGTCCAGGAGAAGAGGCCACGCTCTTTTCCAAGCTGACAAATACAGAAGGAAGCCCTGTAACCTTTGACAAAGGCAAAAATGTTACATGGAAATATAAACTTAGCTGTGTTTCTGAGCATAGCACCCCAGTAAAACATGCTTGCAAGCAGAAAACCTCAGCTAGGGTAAGTTATAATGATTTCAGTAACTGGATGATTCTGCAATGCCAGGGCTACATTTAACTGTGCTTTACAAAATGGTTACAGAGCCAAAGGGGGTTCTCCTCCACCCTGTGTGCTTCTGCCAGCCTAGCAGTAATTGCTGCTTCATTTGGTACTACAACATATGACAGTGGGAAGGAGGAAAAACACAGGTGAATTTGTCATGAAATCATGTTAGGGAGGAAAAAGCATTTCCTTCTCTTTTCAGAGTGTTTCTAATTTCTTTTTCTTTGGTCTTTTTATTACAGTACAGTTTGTTTTAAATATTGGCAAATGTCATTCCCAGGGTGAGGTGAAACTGAAATCCTGAAAAGTTCCTCTGATCTTGGCCCATCAGTGAAAGCAGTTTGAAATGTCTGCTCCTACTAAATGTTTGTTTGGGTAACTTCCACTAGGGATTAAGTCCTAATGCTTTATTTCCATTAGAATGTCCTTGAACAAGATTTTGTAAAAGCTTTAATGAAATGAGAAAACACTTAGGTCAGAACTTGTTCATAGCAATGTTTCTTCAGGACTTTATTAGCCTGGGATTGAATGAACTGTATTGTATCAGATGACAAACAGTAAATAAGAGTCCAAGTAGTTCTGTCTTTTTTTTCTAGTTCAGTGACCCTTTCACAGCAAGCCTAGCAAGGAAGCTTGGTAAGCAAGAATGTGAAATTGTTCACTGAGAGACAGTCAGAAAAGGGCATGGATGCTTGCTGGTACAGATACAGCTGTGCATACACAGTACCTCAGAATACAGTCAGCTGAAAATAAGTGTAGCAGATTTTGCAGTCTGTGGGCCAGATTTTGTTCACATGTAGACAGGACATCTGTAATTCCATTGCATTGAAAAACACAACTAAACCTTTAGCTGGATCAATAAAAACACTGTCTGAGCGTCTGAATCCAGCAAAGAGAATCAAAAGGCAGTTGAAAGTGTTTGAAAAGAAAATCCTTCTCCTTTAGCACTTCATTGTATGGATTAACAAACAACAAAAACTCCTAGTAGGCAAGTATGAGAGGACAACACCCTCCCCATACCACATAGTCTAAACCTTAATCCAATCTCTACCTACATATGTCCTGGAGCATGAATTGTCCTGCCCTCTCTAACCTTTTGTTAGTGTTATTTGTTGCACCTCCTCTGATACCCCTTTCTCTTTCGATGGTGGGCTGAAAAGAAGTGAGGAACACAAAAATACTCCTGAGGCCACAGCAGGCCTTAAAAAGCCCCTGGTAGAAAGCGTTTTCCTGTGAGATGCTCCACGTGGTTTTCAGCACATGGACAAGACAGGGAACCGAAGCAGTGATCTCCAAAAGGGGCAGTTATGTCAGGAGAAATATGCTGGCAGAGTACATGTGCTTTCAGACAGCAGTGAAGAGGTTAACAGTGACAGCATCAGAGTGAATGAGTCCATGGTTACAGCCCTGAAAATTTGTCTTACTATAAAAGGGTCTCTATATTTCTGCTTACATTGTAATCTGCAGTGGAAAAAAAAGTTACTCCCCTGATTTGCAGTAAATTACAGCCCCAGGCAAAAACTTCACCAGAAGAGAAATATTTCTGACCATCTACTTTTATCTATACACAAGATACAATCAGTGTCTGTTGCAGAAAGTCTCCAGCACATTCAGTTATCATTTCATCCAAGGTTAACTGGCACCCCCCACCCCCACTGCCCCAAACCCTGGACTTGTTCTGGAGATGCAGTGTCACTCTGGAACATGCTGGTGATTTTCCACTATCTGCACAACACACAGCCTCTGATGTTTCTTAGGTGTCTTAGCTACAAAGCTCAGGTTTTTCAAACCAAACAATTCATTTATTCGTGGCACATCATGCTTAAAACTTTGCCCTCTTCAGATTAAGCTGCAGGTTCTCATCTCTGAAAATTGTCCTACCTCTTTGGTTGTTTTTTTTCTTCATCCCAAGGAAATAAGCTATTAATGATTTATTAAAATAGCTTCCCCTTGCCTTTTGTAGGCTTTCTTTAATTATTCATCTGAAGTCTTTGCAAAAATAACTTTTGGTTACCTGTAAGTGGCTAAAGGAAAATATTTTGTAGGCCATATTTAAACAAGTGAGGATTGTGAGCGTGGCTCAGTTTTTGTTGGTTAGAGGTTAAATCCTGCATGAGAAATTTGAGACTGTCTGCTTGGATGGCAGGAAAAAAAAGGTCATTAAACAGAGATCCCTGTCATACAGCCTCCTCTTCCCCATACTTGTCTTCCCCTTCCCCTCCCAGCCTTTAGCAGCCTCCAGAAAGGCATCCCGCTCTTTAGAAAGGGAACCAAGCTCAGCTCGTTTTGGCTCTTTGTTTTCACATCCCATCCTGGCACCACAGTCTCTTTTCAGCCCCAGTTTCTTCTCTCATCCAGCACAGTTTCTCAGCTGGACAATTCAACGTTACAATCAGCCACACCCCTTCTTGCCAGATTTCTGATTGTAGGCAAAGGTGAAGAAATTAACTAAAGGTGAAGGAATTAACTCAGCTGTCAGGCTAAACACTGTCCTAACAACACGACTTTCAGATAAACAGGTAAATTCAGTTACCATTGCCTTCTACCTGTACTGTTTGCATTCATGCCAAGTGCCTGCAAAACAGCTGCCAGCAGCTGCAGAGGGAAGCTGGTTGTGCAGTGCAATGCCCCTGACTAACCACTGTTCAGAGACATACCACCCAGGAATTCCTCCAAATCCCTCCAAAAAGCAACATGAAGCATCTCCTCTGGACAAGGGCAAGGGGTATACACAAAGCTTATTTACAATCTCAAATCAGCTGCATTTCCTACTTCATTTGTCTTCATCAGGCACAATATGGTCCAGACAGAGACTTCTAGCTGCAGTTCCCATACAGGACAAGTGTTTGCCAAAGGCAGAACTCAGAAGTCTTGTTGGAATCAGCTGGGCCAGTTTTCTTCCTCATCAGTGCAGAAATCTTGTACAACCTAACTGCTGGATTTTTTTTTCCCCAACATTCCCCAATCTGCCTCAAACTTCAATAGTATCTTTGAACAATCAGATGTGTCTTCTCTAACCCTCTAGTAAGGGCCCCAGGAGCTAGTGAGGAAGATAACCTGACCAGCATCCTCATGTTTTTCCAGATTGTCCTGAGCAGCTTACAGAACCTGAGCTTATCAGATGCTAAAAACATTTTAACTGTTCCGAGTTCAGAGGCACAAACTTAAGATGTCGTTTATTTGTTTATTAAACAGTATTATGATGTCCTGGGAAACTTTTTAAGTTGCTTATATCCTATCAAGTGACATCACTGAAATGAAAGCGCGGGTCACAGTGTCACAGCTGGAAACGTTGAGTCCATCATAACAAGATCTCCAAGTGTCCAAGTCAAAAGCTCTGGAGTGCTCAAGTATTTTTCCTCCTAAGGCTATTTAACTCAGATTCTGCTTTCCATGGTTCACTGTGAATAGGTTTTGGTACTAAGCTATTGATAGGATATCTTCTGGAAACCCTAGCTCTGAGAGCACTGTTTGTGGAGAAATGCAGTGTCAGAAGCTATGGTACAGTCCTGTCCAGCCCCAAAGACAGGGTTACATTGCCATGTTGCCATGACATGGGGTATTTACAAGCTTCAGAAGTGTATGAAATACAGGTAAACAGCCCAAGTTTGATGGTGGATAAGCACAGGCTTGGCTGAGGGAGTAAATGTATGACACAGACATTAATTGCACATGGTAGAGCAGGAATGACAGACACAGGATCAAACAAGATATCTAGAAGGATAACTGAGAAGAGGATCTGTGTTATGAAGATGTTCATTGAGGCAGAGGATGAAGAAAACCCATGGAAGAGGTCTCATACATAAACATCTTCTGTTTCCACTCTTTCCTATTTGATCAATGGAATTCAACATTCTTACATCTCCATGATGTGGATGAGTGGTGACATGAGTGGTAGAAGAATAGTATTGAAGCAGTTTTGACTCAAGGACTCAAGCCTTGAGATTTTTCAGAAAGAGGTTGAACTTGAGCAACACTGCATACAGTTTCTACAAATGCTTCTGGACAGGGAAGGAAGTTGAGCCTGTCTAGCATCAGTTCTCTAAGTAGTCTCTTCTGTACTGAGACTGCTTTAAGAACAAACCCAAATAATCATCAACAGCAAAAACAAATGAACAAACTATCAAGGTTTAGAAATACCTTCCAAATATAAACATGATTTCCTGCGTGGCTTGCTGGCCCACCTAGAATTAATCAGCCTGAAGCAGAAAGATGATTAAACTTTCTTACAATACAATACAATACACCAGGTTGAAAGAGACCTTCAAGATCATCTCATCCAACCCATCAACCAATCCAACCCACCTAAACAACTAGACCATGGCACCAAGCACCCCATCAAGTCTCCTCCTGGACACCTCCAGTGATGATGACTCCACCACCTCCCCGGGCAGCCCATTCCAATGGGCAATCACTCTCTCTGTGTAGAACTTCTTCCTAACATCCAGCCTAAACCTGCCCTGGCACAGCCTGAGACTGTGTCCTCTTGTTCTGGTGCTGGCTGCCTGGGAGAAGAGACCAACCTCTACCTGTCTACAACCTCCCTTCAGGTAGTTGTAGACAGCAAGAAGGTCACCCCTGAGTCTCCTCTTCTCCAGGCTAAGCAACCCCAGCTCCCTCAGCCTCTCCTCATAGGGCTTGTGCTCCAAACCCCTGACCAACTTTGTTGCCCTTCTCTGGACTCCTTCCAGCAAGTCAACATCCTTCCTAAACTGAGGGGCCCAGAACTGGACACAGGACTCAAGGTGTGGCCTAACCAGTGCAGTGTACAGGGGCAGAATGACCTCCCTGCTCCTGCTGGCCACACTGTTCCTGATGCAGGCCAGGATGCCATTGGCCTTCTTGGCTGCCTGGGCACCATGAAAACTACTTGAGACATTTCAGCATGATTTGGAGGAAGAAAAGTTAAGTAATGAGTATTCTTACCCCCACATCCAAAATACAAAGGATTATTTCTTAAGGACACAAGCCACAAGAGCAATTGTTTTAGTGCCAGCCCTAGCTGTCTGGAGAACAAGGAGTAACCTGATACAATCTTGAGCCTGATAGTCAGCTCCCCAGTTGTTGTTATTTTTTATAGCCGTGTGGGACACGCCTCAGTGAAACAAAAAGAGGGAGATGATGGGAATTGAAGGTGGCTTTTCAAGGAAGGAGAAGAAACGTTAAGCAGCCAGGGTGACTCACATGAAGTTACCCAAGAAATTTTAAACAGAAGGAAGGAATCGTGTCAGCTCTGCTTCAGTGTTAGTGACGGGGAAGAACAGCAACCTCTCATCTCATAGTTTCATAGTTTCATAGTTTCAGTTAGGGTTGGAAGGGACCACAAGGATCAGCTAGTTCCAACCCCCCTGCCATGGGCAGGGACACTCTACCCTAGATCAGGCTGGACAGAGCCTCGTCCAGCCTGGTCTTAAACACCTCAAGGGACGGGGCCTCAACCACCTCCCTGGACAACCCATTCCAGGCCTTCACCACCCTCATGGTGAAGAACTTCCTCCTCATGTCCAGCCTGAATCTCCCCACCTCCAGCTTCATTCCATTCCCCCTAGTCCTATCACTCCCTGATAGTCTGAAAAGTCCCTCCCCAGCCTTCTTGTAGGCCCCCTTCAGATACTGGAAGGCCACAATGAGGTCACCTCGGAGCCTTCTCTTCTCCAGACTGAACAGCCCCAACTCCTTCAGTCTGTCCTCATAGGAGAGGTGCTCCAGCCCTCTGATCATCCTCGTGGCCCTTCTCTGGACACCTTCCAGCACCTCCAGATCCCTCTTGGAATAGGGGCTCCAGAACTGGAGGCAGTACTCCAGGTGGGGTCTCACCAGGGCTGAGGAGACGGGGAGAATCCCCTCCCTTGACCTGCTGGCCACACTTCTCCTGATGCAGCCCAGGATCTGATTGGCTTTCCGGGCTGCAAGTGCACATTGAGAGCTCCTATTGAGCTTCTCGTCCACCAGCACCCCCCAAGTCTCTCTCCTCTGGGCTGCTCCCCAGCCAGTCACTGCCCAGCCTGGATTTGTGCCTGGGATTGCCTCGACCCCAGCTGCAGGACCCTGCACTTGGTCTTGTTGAAGCTCATGAGGTTGTCTTGTGCCCACCTCTCCAGCCTGTCCAGGTCCCTCTGGATGGCATCCCTTCCCTCCAGCCTGTCTGCTGCACCACACAGCTTGTGTGTCACCCCTCTGTATCTGAAACACTGGCATCAGGACTCGTTATGGACCAGCAGAGGATTTTGGCTGTGGAAAACTCCATGAGGAAAACCAGTTAAAACTCTCTGTTGTTCAATACAGTGCAGCACTGGGGGAGGGGTTTAAAAAAACCTACAAATCCTCCCCTACAAAATCCTTAAAGACATTTTCTTCAAGAACTGCACAGCATTCTACCCCTCTGAAAGCTATCAAGAGAGTATGAAGTAAAATCTCTTCCCAGCATTTCACTCTCTCTCATATAACACTTTTAATGAGAAACAACCCAGTTGTAGAGGCCAGTGATGATCCTCTGAACAATCTCTCTTTTCATCAGAATCCAAACTGGCTTTAAAAAAAAAAAACAGCTGCTTGGAACTGGCTATTTCTGTTCCACAGCAGTACAGTCATGGAAAGTTTTCCATGTACCACAGCAAGGCCACAGAGCAAACAGTTTATCACTGGAGTGTCTAAGGTTGCATGATGAAAAACAAACAGCGAGTAATATATGTCAAAACCTTGAAAGTAGAATTTTAGACTCTAATTACCTGGTAAGGGGCTCCTTGGAATGGGTTCTGGAGGCTAATAGATTTCTTCTCTTTTTTTCTTTTTCTTTTGAGAACAAAAACAAGTCTTCTTTGTCTGGACCTTAATCTTGGGTTAATAGCTGATCGTTATCAGGGTGCTCTTCCCCTGTAATTTAGTTTCTCTGCACAGATTTAAAAGAATAAGTCGTTTTCTATTTGTTCACCTGACGTAGCTGCTCCTGTGCAGTTTTTGCCCATATTTGGGGTGAAGGGCAACTGGCTTGGTTTTTGCTTATGCTTCGGTTTTCTTTGGCTTTCTGGCAAGGAGAGCCTGCAGAATACCTGCAGAAAGCTTCCTTCAGTAGCACTGAGCTGATGTTGAGCTTTTACCTATTTTTCCCTCTCCTGTTCTACTGTGCAAAGATTTCAGTGGGAAGCCATTGGACGCATGCCCTGTACCTTCAGAGAGCTCTCAGATGAGAGCTCAGAGTAGTTCACAGGCAGAACCGTGGTTCAGAGAGATCACTTGGTAGGTCTGGCAAGCAGCTGTGCTCAAGATTAAATGAGCAAATTCAAGTTCAGTGGTATTTGCTATGCCACATCTCACAGCTGAGGACCTGTAAAGTTCACAGTTGCCCACTGGTATACCTTCACTGGTCAGTTGCCACAGCACCAGTGTGGGGACAACATTAGAGCTATGGCATGGCTGCTTTCAAGACATAATGTCTTTAAAACATGATGAACAGTGGGAATTAGGATGTCAGATTTGCCTCCTTTTTACCCAAATCCAGAGGAATTGCAGAAACCAAGGATGACTTGCCCCACTTCAGATTGCAGAGGACACCAAGCTGGGGGCAGGTGTTGATCTGTTAGAAGGTACAAGAGCTCTGCAGAGGGACCTCGACAGGCTGGACAGATGGGCAGAGTCCAAGGGCATGAGATTTAACACATCTAAGTGCCAGATTCTACACATTGGCCACAACAACCCCAGGCAGTGCTACAGGCTGGGATCAGAGTGGCTGGAGAGCAGCCAGGCAGAAAGGGAACTGGGGGTGCTGGTTGAGAGTAGGCTGAACATGAGCCTGCAGTGTGCCCAGGTGGCCAAGAAGGCCAATGGCATCCTGGCCTGTATTAGGAACAGTGTGGCCAGCAGGAGCAGGGAGATCATTCTGCCCCTGGACTCAGCATTGATTAAGCCACACCTTGAGTCCTGTGTCCAGTTCTGAGTCCCTCAGTTTAGGAAAGATGCTGAGTTGCTGGAACGTGTCCAGAGAAGGGCAACAAATCTGGGGAGGGATTTGGAGCACAAGCTCTATGAGGAGAGGCTGAGGGAGCTGGGGTTGCTTAGGCTGGAGAAGAGGAGGCACAGGGGAGACCTTCTTGCTGTCTACAATTACCTGAAGGGAGGTTGTAGCCAAGTGGGGGTTGGTCTCTTCTCCCAGGCAAGCAGCACCAGAACAAGAGGACACAGTCTCAAGCTGCACCAGGGGAGGTTTAGGCTGGGTGTTAGGAAGAAGTTCTTCACAGAGAGAGTGATTGGCCATTGGAATGTGCTGCCCAGGGAGGTGGTGGAGTCACCATCCCTGGTGGTGTTTGGGAAGAGACTGGATGGGGTGCTTGGTGCCATGGTTTAGTTGATTAGATGGTGTTAGATGATAGGTTGGACTCAATGATCTTAAAGGTCTTTTCCATCCTGGTTAATTCTATTCTAGTCTAGTCTAGTCTAGTCTAGTCTAGTCTCCACCTTAAGGACATATGGAGGACCAATGGCCTCTTGTTTTCATGCATCTCACCACAGCCTTTCCATGCCTTCCACTTATTTTCTACGCTAACCTCACTGAAGTCTTTAGGCAGGATCAACTTGATCACTCTGTGATCATGTTATCACAAACATATAACTTCCCCAAAAGAACACATGTGCCAAACCAGCCAGATGATACTGAGCTGAATGGAAAGTACACACTGATCCAATATTTACTGTGGCTGCTGGAGAGGGAGTTCACAGGTGGTGCTTCCATGACATTTCGCTCCTGCAAAGGCAATAACTGTTCTGTAACCTCTGCAGGTCCCTTGAAACCTCACACCAGAAGCAAATTGAGAGATTTAGAAAGGATAAGGTTATTTATTCTCAGGCTGTGGTGTCACACATGAATAAGACTTTTTAGTTAAAGCTATTAACAAATGACTCCTCACGATGATTATGAGAAATAACTGTTCACCACAAAAGAATCTGCAGATTAAGGGCAGGATGGAATAGCAACTCAATGCAAGGTTCTCTCTCTCTGTCCTGTTGTAATAGGCACATGTGGTTAGCTGAAAGTTTATTTTTAAAGGCATACTCATATTCCAAAAGTCAGCTGAGCTTAATAGTCTACAAACTAGGTGATTCCATATCATCCATTGGCCAGAACTCCCCAAACACTCTATATGAATCTGTCATTTGTCATCCCTTATGAAAGCTGTTATTAGAGATGTGGTCTGAGGTACAGGCTGGTTGGACCTGCATGGGAAGAGAGGGGGAACAAGAAATGTAAAACATGTGCTATGTTCAAGGAGGTAGCAGTGTAAAGACTCAGAATACAGATTAAATGTTCAGCACAAGAGATTAAAATAGGTCTGGCACCTGATTTTTCTGTCAGAACAGAAAGCAAATTTGTCTCTGTTAAACATCTGCAAATGGCCACCTCCTGAAGCATCTCTCTTCATCCCCTTCTCTGCTCCTTTGCAACCCTGTGGGATACAGTGAATGTATGCAAACATCTTCTGTGATTCTGTAATCTTATCAGGCATCACAAAATACCTCAGTTCTATCTAGTTCTTCTCTCTAGGAAAAGTGCAAGACTGCTACTTATACTACATTTATTAACATTTTGCCTCACACCATTTTAGAATGTGCCAAGGGGTTTGAAGCCCTATGGTTTGAAGCCCTATGAGGAGAGGCTGAGGGAGCTGGGGTTGCTTAGCCTGGTGAAGAGGAGACTCAGGGGTGACCTTACTGCTCTCTACAACTACCTGAAGGGAGGTTGTAGACAGGCAGAGGTTGGTCTCTTCTCCCAGGCAGCCAGCACCAGAACAAGAGGACACAGTCTCAAGATGCACCAGGGGAGGTTCAGGCTGGGTGTTAGGAAGAAGTTCTAAACAGAGAGGGTGATTGGCCATTGGAATGGTCTGCCCGGGGAGGTGGTGGAGTCACCATCACTGGAGGTGTTCAGGAAGAGGCTTGCTGGGGTGCTGGGTGCCATGGTTTAGTTGTTTAGGTGGGTTGGATTGGTTGATGGGTTGGACGCAATGATCTTGAAGGTCTCTTCCAACCCGGTTTATTGTATTGCATTGTATTGCATTGTATTGTATTGTATTGTATTGCATTGTATTGTATTGTATTGCATTGTATTGAAACAATAAGAAGGGTCATCATGGAGGAGAATTCAGTGCCCTTAGTAAATGGACCTGTGTAAAGTCATAACAGAATGCTTCTACTAAGGGAGGAAATCAGTTGAGGGGGGATAAAGGCAAAAATACCCCCAAACCAAAACAACAACAACCCCCCCCCAACCCTCCAAAACCTCTCTCAAAATAAGAACTACTCCACAAGACCATAACAATAATCAGAAGAATAAATAGTAATAACAATCTGTTCACCAGTGATCATATTTCACCTGCAGCCTGTGAAAACTACAGGTTGGTTTAAATGGTGCATAGTTTTGTGATAGATGCAGACTCCAGCTATCCTTTTATAGCTTATTTTGTTCTCATCAAGTAAAGCATAATTGTTACAGCGCAGAAAAGAAAGGGGGTGACTTCATACCCCTGTTTCTACTCTACAGTCCTGTGCTTCCATGTTCCTGCAGAGATGCATAATTTATCAGAGTGGACAAAGTGCTTTTAAAAATTGCTGTTAAGGAAATGTGAGTCCTACACTGTGATTTCCCTGAATTTACGTCCTCTGTGAGATGAACAATTACCAGAACAAGAGGACACCGTCTCAAGCTGCGCCAGGGGAGGTTTAGGCTAGATATTAGGAAGAAATTCTTCATAGAAAGAGTGATTGGCCATTGGAATGTGCTGCCCAGGGAGGTGGTGGAGTCACCATCACTGGAGGTGTTTAGGAAGAGACTGGATGGGGTGCTTGGTGCCATGGTTTAGTTGATTAGATGGTGCTAGATGATAGGTTGGACTCGATGATCTCAAAGGTCTTTTCTAATCTGGTCTATTCTATTCTATTCTATTCTATTCTATTCTATTCTATTCTATTCTATTCTATTCTATTCTATTCTATTCTATTCTATTCTATCCTGTTCTGTTCTGTTCTGTTCTACATACAATTGCTTTCATTCTGCAGACTGGAAGAAGGCAACAAGACAAACACTAAAGAAAGATTCTAGATCACCATTTCAGATGCTGCCTACTCTCAGAAGTCCAATCCACTTCCACCTTGTGAACATCCCAGTTTTTAGAAGAGCATCATCAAATTGCAGTAAAAGTAAAATCAAACACCCCCAGTCCCCCCTCAAACAGATACATTGAAGTATTTCTCCTGCACTAAACTAACACCACACTACAGACCATCCATTTTTCCTTAACATTTTCCAAGCAAGCGTATACATTCCCCCAAGCTTGTGCACATACTATGTAGTTGCTTTTATGGACACCTGATTTAAATGTGACCACTAACTTCTGGAGGCTTCTTTAAAATGAAGATTAGAAAACTATTTCTTTCTTGTCACTTTGTTGTTGTTGCATTTGAAGACTCTTCCCTCTGGGAATTTGCTGTGGTCAGAAGCCTTCATCACAAATTCACTCTATTACATTTTCAGTAAAAAAACAAGTGGTCAGTGGCTTCTCCATTTCCTTTTCAAGAACCATGATTTATGATGTTTTAATCTCCTCTTAGCTTGACAATTCAAGAAGCAATTTGAACATGCTTTCACTGCTTTATTGACACAATTTCAAAGACATGGTCACAGTATCACAGTATCACTAAGGTTGGAAGAGACCTCGAAGATCATTGAGTCCAACCTGTCACCACAGACCTCATGACTAGACCATGGCACCAAGTGCCACGTCCAATCCCCTCTTGAACACCTCCAGGGATGGTGATTCTACCACCTCCCTGGGCAGCACATTCCAATGACAAATGACTCAGTGAAGAACTTCCTCCTCACCTCCAGCCTAAACTTCCCCTGGTGCAGCTTGAGACTGTGTCCTCTTGTTCTGGTGCTGGTTACCTGGTAGAAGAGGCCAACCCCCTCCTGGCTACAACCATCCTTCAGGTAGTTGTAGAGCGCAATGAGGTCTCCCCTGAGCCTCCTCTTCTCCAGGCTAAACAATCCCAGCTCCCTCAGCCTCTCCTCATAGGGTTTGTGCTCAAGGCCTCTCCCCAGCCTTGTTGCCCTTCTCTGGACACATTCAAGTGTCTCAATGTCCTTCTTAAACTGAGAGGCCCAGAACTGGACACAGGACTCAAGGTGTGGCCTAACCAATGCAGAGTACAGAGGCACAATGACTTCCCTGCTCCTGCCGGCCACACTATTCCTAACAGGCCAGGATGCCATTGGCCCTCCTGGCCACCTGGGCACACTGCTGGCTCATGTTTAGGTGGCTGTCAATCAGCACCCCCAGGTCCCTCTCTTTTTGGCAGCTCTCCAGCCACTCCGACCCCAGCCTGTAGCTCTGCATGGGGCTGTTGTGGCCAAAGTGCAGCACCTGGCACTTGGACTTGTTGAATGCCATCCCATTGGACTCCGCCCATCTGTCCAGTCAGTCAAGGTCCCTCTGCAGAGCCAATCAACCCTCTAACTGACTAACACCTGCTCTGAACTTGGTGTCATCTGCAAATTTGCTGATGACTGTCTCAATGCTCTCATCCAGATCATCAGTGAAGATGTTAAAGAGGATGGGGCCCAGCACTGATCCCTGAGGGATGTCACTGGTGACTGGCCGCCAGCTGGATGTGGCACCATTCACCACCACATGGTCATTGCTACAAGAGCCTGGGTGCTTGTTACATATCCCAAGACGGGTTCAATTCTGGATGCATCATGTGGCAGCCTCTTTTTCTTTCTTAAGAAGGTCCCACAACACAGAGATATTTAAAAAGCATTACAAGAGCAGAGACTGAACTCTCCTCATTAGAAGATCCTGAGAGCTCCAAGTAAAACAAAGGCAACTCTAGCTGTACCACGGAATAAAAGCCAATTGTTTCAAAATCAGTGTTGAGACAGCTTTGTTATTTGCAAGAGATGATTTATAGCAAAACTTACAGTGGTAACAAGGATGTAGAGAATGCCTAGCCCAGTCAAGGCTCAAAGCTCAAGAATGGATGAGAAAGAGACCCTAGTGTTTCAGATAAAAGTGAGAAACAAAACCAAACAGAACAAAACAAACCAAAACCCCAAATGAAACCAAACCAAATCCCCAAAACACCCAAACCTAAAGCAAATGAAAAAAAAAATGGATCCAACTGCATAATCTGATAGCAGAATTACCAATGGGCTAGAGGAAGCCTATCACTTTTTAGTTTCCCAAGAGTCAGAAGTATTTGGCAGGCACTTGAGACAGGAAACAAGTACATTTCACTTGAGGCCTCAAACATTACTTATGAAAATGTCGACCCATAGCAATCTTCCATGAAAACCTCATACTATCACAGCTGTCAAATGTGCATTTTAAGATATCACTTTAGAGTTTCAGAGCTCCCTGAACCATCTACATGGTTCATCTCTCATGTGTGTATATATATATGTGTCTGTGTAGGTATATATGTGCCAGTAAAGTAATTTGTTTGTCTTTAAAATATGTTTCTTGTTAAGTCAAAACTCGCTCCTGATTATTTAAACCAAACAATATAGTGCATTGATCTCTAGGTCACTGATAAACAGTGCTTTTGTGGGCTTGGGAAAGCTGCAAATATCTGCACTTCAAAAATCCCTCATTACAGAAAAAAAGTGTTTCAGCAATCAAGAAAAGCCATGTTTCAGCAGTCAATAACATGGCCCATTCCCTAGGGCTGATTCACTGTAGCTAAGCCCCCCAAAGAATAGCCAGTGGATGATTGCCAGTAGTAGCATATTCTAGAAAGGTTAAAACAAGCCCTGCAAACATAAATAGTTGCTGTTTAAAACAAGTTGTGCACAAGTACCATTCAGTCTGTAAGACAATGTTACGCCATAGACCAGGCATAGATTAAGTTTCCTCCTGACAAATACAAATGCTCCTATTAGGTATTCTCAGCCAAAGCAATAAAAACCAAATCAAGGCCAGAGAGAAGTGGTCCATCCTTGGCTGAATTTAATCTCTTCTGGGGCCCACGTTCTGAGAACTCCATGTCCTGCTTGCTCCCGCTAACTAGGTGGGACAGAAGATCCCCACCTGCAAGGGTATGTGCAGCCTTCTGCAGGACTAGGCTTCCCCATTACATTTGCCACCTTTGTCAGTCATTGACAAGGGAGGGGGTTTTGTCATCAGTTTTGCAGATCATACGAGGGCTGGCTAGTCCAGTGCTTCAGCATTTGAATGACTTCCAGCTACATCCTTTTGGCCCAGAGTGAGTACAGCTCAGTGCAACCTCAGCAATAGCATCTGATCTACAGTGGTGTAAGAACACAGCATCTGAAGCTTCTTACCGTAAGCCATATACCAAGAAACATGCTACAGATCCTTGGTAGCCATATAAGGAACAACCCTGGCACAGACCTGCTGTTCTTATTTAAGTCTCCCTCACCTCACATTGCTTCAGCATAGCTTCTGCCTGTACAGACTCCCACAGACTTCTGTGTTGCACAACCCTGCATCACAAAAACAGGAGCAGATGAACCCAGTAACTCGATGACCAGTTTTAGAATCTGCAACAAAATGAAATGACAAAACAGAACAAGCCCCCACAACTGTACTCAGTTCTTAGCCCTGCTGCATTTTGTCCACACACCTCTAAAGCCAGAGAGTTCATGGCAAGGGATGCCTTCTCTACAAAGAATACCAACAAAGAGTAACTCTATTGCTCTCTAATCCTCACTGGATCATCCCCCAGAAGCACTTGTGGTACAAGTATTCCTGCATCCCTAGGTCCCCTCATTGTAGCAGGATGGCTCCAAACTGAGACCAGCTTGGGCTGAAGCTGCTTTCCTGCAACTCCTCCTGTTCCAACCTGCCCAAACAGGTCCTGAAGAGCTTGTTCCTCTGCTTGGTTTCCATACAAGAGAGAAGCTAGTTTTGCAAAACAGACTTAATCAGGATGAATTCTACCTGGCCTGCACATGCATAGGGTAGCATGAGTTATAGATATGACTGGTTCTTCCAAGGAAAGAGTGCTATTTTTAACTCCTGGAGGTCCAAACATGAAGAAACTGCCATGGCAAAGGACAGCAGAAGTTCCTGCCATGTTTGAAGTAATTCTTACACCTGCCTTTCCTGAAAGGGGAAAAGTCCTCATGAGCTGTGGCATCTCATGTTCAGTCCCTCCTGGAAATGACCGAAGTAGCAATGGTAGCACAACTGTAAGCAGAAGCCCAGGATTTTTTCTCAGTAGAGAATATCAGTAAATATATCTGCTGGAAACAGAGGCTGTTCAAGCTGTTTCTGTTGGCACTGACATTGTGTAAAATGAAGTTGTCCTCCTTAGAAACACTTCATGATAAGGTGAACCTCTGTGCTGTCGTCAGGATGAATACTGCTGAGAAGGGCACAACTGAATGAATCTGGGTCATGAACTACAGAATGTGAAAGAATGCTTCTGTTTATACCAGAGAAATGACGTATTTGCAGCTCTGCTTACAGTTTTAAACAAGCAGCCAAGTCGTCTTTTCTCCTGCATGAGAGGCAGACAAGGAAGAACTTGAGTTTATTAATTTTTAATGTTTTTTTTTTTTTCAGATGGTCAGAGGTTGGGAGAAGTACTTTAACCAGCTGAAGTCTGAACTACTCTAGGTCTGGAAAAATACTTATCTCCCATATTTGATCAGGGTGGCCATATAAAAGGACATGAAGGTCTAATTTTTCAGTGCTTCCAGGCAGTCTTGTTTGTGAGTGTCCCAGTTCCACAGAACAGTTTTGATCCCCCAGAGTATCCTTCCCATTGGTCAGTTTCCATACTCCTCTATTTCCAGACCTAGACATCCATTTTCTCTTCAAAATCAATTTTTGCCAGACTACAGCAAAACTACTCTCTGTGTTTGTGTGCCTTTCTCTGCTTCCAGCCTATCTCACCTGGATGCATGCATAGCCTACACTGTTATCACGCTGTCGAACTCACAGGATGAATGTGAGCTAACCTGTGTCTTAGGAGGTGTCTGCTGCTGGGACCTGAGGTCCTTCTTATGCTTGTCTTAATGAACTATTGCCATCACTGTTTTATTATTTGTTCCCTCCATCATATTTGCAGTTTTTCCTTTTTAGCCTCCCTGTCTTTACAAATGAGACAGCCTTAAACACAGCTCAAGTGTGCAATACCATTAATAAAGTAAATCATCAAGTGAAAGAAAATCATCAAGTGAAAGAAAACCTTTTCAGCAGAAAACAAAGCAACATGTGGCTTATTTCTACATTAATGGCAGCCAATGCCTAATAATGCTTGATATATAGAATAGAATAGAATAGAATAGAATAGAATAGAATAGAATAGAATAGAATAAGCCAGGTTGGAAAAGACCATTCAGATCATCATTCCAACACCATCTAATCAACTAAATCATGGCACCAAGCACCTCATCCAGTCTCTTCCCAAACACCTCCAGTGATGGTGACTCTACCACCCCCCTGGGCAGCACATTCCAATGGCCAATCACTCTTCTGTGAAGAACTTCTTCCTAACACCCAGCCTAAACCTCCCCTGGGACAGCTTGAGACTGTGTCCTCTTGTTCTGGTGCTACTTGCCTGGTAGAAGAGACCAGCCCCCACCTGGCTACAACCTCCCTTAAGGTAGTTGTAGAGAGCAATAAGATCTCCCCTGAACCTCCTCTTCTCCAGGCTAAGCAACCCCAGCTCCCTCAGCCTCTCCTCACAGGGCTTGTGCTCCAAATCCCTCCCCAGCTTTGTTGCCCTTCTCTGGGCATGTTCCAGCAACTCAGCATCTTTCCTAAACTGAGGGGCCCAGAACTGGACACAGGACTCAAGGTGTGGCTTAATCAGTGCTGAGTCCAGGGGCAAAATGACCTCCCTGCTCCTGCTGGCCACACTGTTCCTCATACAGGCCAGGATGCCATTGGCCTTCTTAGCCACCTGGGCATACTGCTGGCTCATGTTCAGCCTACTCTCAACCAGCACCCCCAGTTCCCTTTCTGCCTGGCCACTCTCCAGCCACTCTGACCCCAGCCTGTAGCACTGCCTGGGGTTGTTGTGGCCAATGTGTAGAACCCGGCACTTGGATGTGTTAAATGACATTTATAAACATTAATGAGGTCACCCCTCAGGCTCCTCTTCTGCAAGCTAAAGAAACCCAGCTCCCTCAGCCTCTCCTCATAACAGAGATGTTCTGCTTTCTTAATCATCTTTGTGGCTCTGTAGCAGACTCTTTCTGCCATTAAAAACCTGGCAATATTTTTCACAGCTTTTCTTTTTTCTAGTCTGCTTTTATTTTGAAAAATCATCTAGGTTCTTTTTTTTGCTTGACACAATACAATGAACACAATGCTTTGTTAACAAATACCTGTGCCCAGTCTCAAGCTGTCCCAGGGGAGGTTCAGGCTGGATGTTAGGAAGAAGCTCTTTGCAGAAAGAGTGATTGGCCATTGGAATGTGCTGCCCAGGGAGGTGGTGGAGTCACCATCCCTGGAGGTGTTTAGGAGGAGTCTGGATGGGGTGCTTGGTGCCATGGTTTAGTTGATTAGATAGTGTTGGATGACAGGTTAGACTTGATGATCTCGAAGGTCTTTTCCAACCTGGATAATTCCATTCCATTCCATTCCATTCCATTCCATTCCATTCCATTCCATTCCATTCCATTCCATTCCATTCCATTCCACTCAATTCAATTCAATTCAATTCAATTCAATTCAATTCAATTCAATCCTGTTCTATTCTATTCTATTCTATTCTATTCTATTCTATTCTATTCTATTCTATTCTATTCTATTCTATTCTAAAGAAACAGTCCACAGGGAGTGAAGTTTTAGCTTTCTCTCTGCCTCTCCTTGTTTCCACCCAACCCACATATTTACAAAAAGTATAATTTTGACCTGTTTTAATTTTTCTTGTATTATTGTTTACTTCCTTGTGGTTCCTGTAAGCTGACCTGCCTTATTACCAACATTCCTAATGGCGCTGCTGAACTGGGAAAATAATTTCCCCATCAAGCACCTACACACACAAAAATGCCCTTCGGAGAAGAGTCAAAACCCTGAGATGGTGAAGGACAAAAATCAAATCCCTAGCACATAATTGCTCAGCAAATCTATTTGGGGTTTTGTGGTGTAAAAGTGACATGACTTTTCTGTCTTTAGTGCACTGATGCTCTGCCAGCCTAAAGCACTGACAAATGACCTGAAGAGCAGCTTCTAAATGAATAAGGAAGTGATAACTTAGTAGTAGATGAAAACTAATTGAGCAATATGAGACACAGTGTCCCAACCACAAGACTGCCATCAAATGTCATTTCTTGTCATCCTTTGACCCACTTAAAGAGGTTGTTATGAAAAACATGAAGGTCTTGTAATCCTCTTCCCCATGAAGCTGAAATCCATTTACTGGGGGCCTGGATGACAGAGGAGCTAATGCTGAGTGTTTATAGCATCAGACTACTTAGGAAAAATAAACTAATGCTAACTTCCCCTGTTCAAGACTTTATGATGAAAGGTTTAAGTCGAGCCTCCTTAAAGTTAGAGTCGCTCCATGAAAAGAGACTGAGCCATGCCAGCCGTTTCAAGCTCGCTGCACCTGAGACTCACAGTGTCAGTGACCACTTCAGAAAACTTGCTGTATTTCACATCTTGTTCTTCTGCAAAACAAAGAGAAATGGGTTGGATTATTATTAATGTTTTTTTTTCCCCCTGAAATGGAGCTGTCAGGATTTCAACACAGGAGAAAGCCCCTGCAGAAGCGTGGGGGTATGCACAACATCAAGAAATCATGTCGAGGCAGCTGAATTTTCACATGCCACGTCTATGATGAGAAGAGAGCAGGACGGAAAACTTACAGGACTGTGAGCCTTGCATGCTATTTTTCACACCCTGAAAATTGCTCTGAAATGTGCATAAGAAGGGTGGGTAAATACCAAGTGAATGGCTTTTTGTGTCTTTTCCAGTCATGAGCTGAGGCCAAAGTCAACACAAGGAGCTAGCTTTAGTCATCAAACCCCTCAGTCTGTCTCAGCAGCTTGTTTTTTTGGTTTGGGGTTTTGTGGTGTTTTCTTCTGTTTCTTGTGGGCTTTTTTCCACCCTCTTTCTGATTTTCCCCCTCTTTCTGATTTTTCTCCCCTTCTTCTTAGTAATGCTGTTGTTATGTGCAACAAAGAAAGATTTGATTCAGTTTGCTTAAATATTAACGATTTACAATTTGAAGAGAAAAGGCTAACCACAGGCTTTGTACAAATATTTTGCTGCTATATGCCAGTGAATGGACATAGCCTCTCTGTTGAAAGGACATTGGGGTTACTCCTTCTCAGCAGTGTGCAGAGAGTCACAACTATTTGGCTAGTAGGAAGATTTGCTTTGTGGAATGGAATAGAATGGAATGGAATGGAATGGAATGGAATGGAATGGAATGGAATGGAATGGAATGGAATGGAATAGAATAGAATGGAATGGAATGGAATGGAATGGAATGGAATGGAATGGAATAGAATAGAATAGAATAGAATAGAATAGAATAGAATAGAATAGAATAGAATAGAATAGAATAGAATAGAATAGAATAGAATTAACCAGCTTGGAAAAGAACTTCGAGATCATCAAGTCCAACCTATCAACCAACACTATCTAATCAAATAAACCATAGCACAAAGAGTCTCTTTTTAAACACCTCCAGTGATGGTGACTCCACCACCTCCCTGGGCAGCACATTCCAACAGCAAATCACTCTTTCTGGGAAGAACTTCTTCCTAACCTCCAGCCTAAACCTTCCCTGGCGCAGCTTGAGACTGTGTCCTCTTGTTCTGGTGCTGGCTGCCTGGGAGAAGAGACCAACCCCCTCCTGGCTACAACCTCCCTTAAGGTAGTTGAAGAGAGCAAGAAGGTCTCCCCTGAGCCTCCTCTTCTCCAGGCTAAGCAACCCCAGCTCCCTCAGTCTCTCCTCATAGGGCTTGTGCTCCAAACCCCTCCCCAACTTTGTTGCCCTTCTCTGGACACCTTCCAGCAACTCGACATCTTATAATCCTATGAAGGTGAAAATGAGAACATTACAGTAACATGATATGCTAAAATGTAACATAATTCACAAAATTAATTAAAAACAAAACAAAACAACAACAACAAACGTCTCCATGCCTAGACCAAAAGCTTTAAAATCTCAATGGAGAAAATGGAGTGGTTGCAGCCTCTGTGAAGTCTTCACAGAAAAGAGAAGGAACTTGTCTAAACCTCCCTGGGAAAAAAAAACAACCTGATGCATTTCCAGTCTTTACTGAAATTCAGGAGGAGACATTTGAACCAATGAGAAACATTTGTGCTGCACTATTACCTTTACCATGTGACAACTGCTGCAGGGACATCTAATTTGGGGAGTTAATCTATTCCTGTTATCACCAAGCATGAAAGTACAGAGTTGAAACAGCCTCTTCCTTTGTATTACCTGAATTGGAATCGCTTGAGTGATTATTTACAGCAACAATTCAGGGTCCTTTTCCCTCCATCCAAATACAGATCTGGTGATGCAGGCTACTGGAGGTGTTTAGGAAGAGACTGGATGGGGTGCTTGGTGACTTGGTTTAGTTGATTAGATGGTATCCTATCCTATCCTATCCTATCCTATCCTATCCTATCCTATCCTATCCTATCCTATCCTATCCTATCCTCTAACCAAAGACTTCAGATTCTTTACAACAATACAGTTACTTGCATTTCTTCAGGTTTAAATTACTTTTCTTCCAAACAAGAGAGATCTCTTTTTGTGCTGATAGACTTGTATCATGTTTCTGTCCATCAGCATTTTACATTTTACTTTACCATGTCCAGTTCTGGACCCCTCAGTTTAGGAAGGACATCAAGACACTTGAATGTGTCCAGAGAAGGGCAACAAGCCTGGGGAGAGGCCTTGAGCACAAGCCCTGTGAGGAGAGGCTGAGGGAGCTGGGATTGCTTAGCCTGCAGAAGAGGAGGCTCAGGGGAGACCTCATTGCTCTCTACAACTACCTGAAGGCTGGTTGTAGCCAGGAAGGGGTTGGTCTCTTCTCCCAGGCAACCAGCACCAGAACAAGAGGACACAGTCTCAAGCTGCACCAGGGGAAGTTTAGGCTTGAGGTGAGGAGAAAGTTCTTCACTGAGTCATTCATCATTGGAATGTGCTGCCCAGGGAGGTGGTGGAGTCACCATCCCTGGAGGTGTTCAAGAGGGGACTGGATGTGGCACTTGGTGCCATGGTCTAGTCATGAGGTCTGTGGTGACAGTTTGGACTCAATGATCTTCAAGGTCTCTTCCAACCTTAGTGATACTGTGATAGTGTGATACTGTAACATGTTAATTTATTGAACTTCCCTTCCATTCTGTTTACTGAACACAAGAAAAGTCAACAAAGATATTCCACAAATTAGTGTTTCCATAATTTAAGGTGTCTAAATTGTACATCAGTGGAATGGGTATTTTTGTGATATTTGTTTGCAGTTTTGTTAGTGAGCTGCTGTCCACAGCAGGGGCAATTCCCTGTTTTGTCATACCACTATCTTAACATACACTAAAACAGGATTAATATCTTAACATACCCTGAAACAGGATTAATACTACAGGCACATGGTGAAGAATCGCTGATGATTTTGTGTATTTTTTGATCCTTGTTCTCACACAGCATTTGGGCATCAGTCAGTTGCAAACGTTGTGCAAGTGTTTGGCAGCCCTGTGTTAAGGGTCCTCTCAGGCAGTGAGGGCTATTGCCATTCCCCGTTGTAGCCTCTGTTTGTTTAACGTAGTGATCGAAAGGCACAATTGTATTGCTACCAAACCCTGAGTCACCCTCCCCAAGGAACAATCACCCTTTCTTTCCATTTGGGTGGAGATGAGGGAGTGGTGATCTCAATCCCAAAATTTCTTGATAAAATGTTGTAAGTTGGAGTCAGAGAAAAGGAGACTTATTGCATACATGCCAGTAAGCTTTTGTCATTGCACTACTAAGAGCACAGCAGCAGTTTAGCGTTTCTCTTTTCCCTAGCGCATTCACAGAGGCAAAGGGAAGGAGCATCAGTATAGGTGGTGTTGTAAAACATCTGGCAGATCCCATCTGTAGCAAAGGAGCAGAAACAGCTCTCACTCTTTTCTCAGACTGCCTGTGCACAGCTCACTTTCGAATGGGGACATCCTTCTGCAGAACAACCAGGTTTTACCTTCCTTTCTTTTTGTGGTTAGGAAGATGCAGCAACATCAGGATGTGACAGTGACTCTTTGCCTGCTGTGGGCAACAGCACATGGGTAGCAGGAGGAAATAGGGGGAGGTGGCTGTGAAGTGCTAAGGGATGGGATTTAAGCATGAGAAGGATTGGTTTATGCTGTGTTGGAGAAGGTCAAGCAGAAGACTTTGCAGCTGGATGCCACTTTAGAATAGAATAGAATAGCATAGGATAGGATAGGATAGGATAGGATAGGATAGGATAGGATAGGATAGGATAGGATAGGAATAGGAAAAGGAATAGATGCCACTTTAGAATAGCATAGCATAGCATAGCATAGCATAGAATAGAATAGAATAGAATAGAATAGAATAGAATAGAATAGAATAGAATAGAATAGAAAGGAATAAGAATAGGAATAGGAATAGGAATAGGAATAGGAAAAGGAATAGGAAAAGGAATAGGAATAGGAATAGGAATAGGAATAGGAATAGGAATAGGAATAGGAATAGAATTAACCAGGTTGGAAAAGACCTTTGAGATCATCAAGTCCAACCACTTTTTTATGCCCCAAGATGAAAAGCAGAAGGAAGGAAGGAGAGGAAGGGCAGGATTCATAGCCAGAGGTATGGTTAAACCCACCCTGGTGAGCTCCCCATTTCATTCCTAGTAGGAACTATAACCCTCCCAGCTGTCTGGTCAGGGAAGGAGGAAAGAGAAGGGCAACTAAATAAAAGCACAGGGGGATGTAGGGTGGCACATCAGAAATTTGCTGGAATTGGTCAGTTGGGCTGGAATGTGGTGGAGCTCTGGAGAGTTACTCATAGCACAAAGTTTTGAAATATGTGCAGCTCATGCTCAAAAAATGGCTTGTGTCTGAGGGTGGAGAGTGTTTTTCCTCAGCCCCCGCTTGCAAAACAAATAGGGGGAAAAAATTACTACAGAGAACTGTTTGTTTACATAAAGATAATTGCACCAAGGTTTGTTCAGGTAATGCTTATTTTTGCTGCCTGGTTCCTAGAGATTGTCCAAGGCACGTACCTGAGGACACAGTTGGATCCTACTGGGGCAAAAAAAATTGTGTGCCTGGAAGCCTGAGTCTGAGCTTGGCCTTTGGGAGGTTTAAGTAGGCTTTCTTATGATTTAGATAAAAGGGATGATGAGTATCAGGAACAGTTTGGCCAGCAGGAGCAGAGAAGTCATTCTGCCCCTGTACTCAGTGCTGGTTAGGCCACACCTTGAGTCCTGTGCCCAGTTCTGGGCCCCTCAGTTTAGGAAGGATGTTGAGTTGCTGGAAGTTGTCCAGAGAAGGGCAACAAAGCTGGGGAGGGGTTTGGAGCACAAGCCCTAAGGGAGAAGGCTGAGGGAGCTGGGGGTGCTTAGTCTGGAGAAGAGGAGGCTCAGGGCAGACCTTACTGCTCTCTGCAGCTACCTGAAGGGAGGTTGTAGCCAGGTGGGGGCTGGTCTCTTCTCCCAGGCAACCAACACCAGAACAAGAGGACACAGTCTCATGCTGCGCCAGGGAAGGTTTAGGCTGGATGTTAGGAAGAAGTTCTTCCCAGAAAGAGTGATTGGCCATTGGAATGTGCTGCCCAGGGAGGTGTTGGAGTCACCATCACTGGAGGTGTTTAGGAAGAGACTGGATGGGGTGCTTGGTGCCATGGTTTAGTTGATTAGATACTGTTGGATGATGGGTTGGACTTGATGATCTCAAAGGTCTTTTCCAACCCAGTTAATTCTATTCTATTCTATTCTATTCTATTCTATTCTATTCTATTCTATTCTATTCTATTCTATTCTATTCTATTCTATGTTGGATTTTTTAAAGTTTTATTTTATTTTTTAAGATTGCAGTCAGAAAGGTTATTAATTTACTTCAGCCACAAGGAAACACTAGCTGATAACTGCTGTTAACAGACTGGGGTTTTTTTAGTGTGAATTTTTGCTTGATTCCCAAATGTATGAAAGCAGGAATCTCCTCATACACAGCCACACTTCTGCATTGTCTTTATACCAAAAAAAAGCTACTTAGATCAATGGCAGCAAATTGTTCTGACATTTGATATCAAATTTCTTGTTAATAATTATTGGATCTTATGGCTGCTCCAGCTTTTTGCCCGTGCTAAACTGGATACCAGTGCCAGTGCTTTACCATCACTGACTTGGAGTGATCCTCTCAAAGGTATTTCTGAATAGATACCTCTTGAGTGCTGCAAATAATTAAACTCTGACAATCCTTGTGTGACATGGACAGAGGCATTGAGTGCACCCTCAGCAAGTTTGCTGAAGACACCAAGCTGTGTGGTGCAGCAGACAGGCTGGAGGGAAGGGATGCCATCCAGAGGGACCTTGACAGGCTGGAGAGTGGGCACAAGCCAACCTCATGAGCTTCAACATGACCAAGGGCAGGGTCCTGCATCTGGGTCGAGGCAATCCCAGGCACAAATACAGACTGGGCAGTGACTGGCTGGAGAGCAGCCCTGAGGAGAGAGACTTGGGGGTGCTGGTGGATGAGAAGCTCAACAGGAGCTCTCAATGTGCAATTGCAGCCCAGGAAGCCAATCAGATCCTGGGCTGCATCAGGAGAAGTGTGGCCAGCAGGTCAAGGGAGGTGATTCTCCCCCTCTACTCAACTCTGGTGAGACCCCACCTGGAGTACTGCCTCCAGTTCTGGAGCCCCTATTCCAAGAGGGATCTGGAGGTGCTGGAAGGTGTCCAGAGAAGGGCCACGAGGATGATCAGAGGGCTGGAGCACCTCTCCTATGAGGACAGACTGAAGGAGTTGGGGCTGTTCAGTCTGGAGAAGAGAAAGCTCAGACGTGACCTCATTGTGGCCTTCCAGTATCTGAAGGGGGCCTACAAGAAGGCTGGGGAGGGACTTCTCAGGATCTCAGGTAGTGATAGGACTAGGGGGAATGGAATGAAGCTGGACATGAGGAGGAAGTTCTTCCCCATGAGAGTGGTGAAGCCCTGGAATGGGTTGTCCAGGGAGGTGGTTGAGGCCCCATCCCTGGAGGTGTTTAAGCCCAGGCTGGATGAGGCTTTGGCCAGCCTGATCTAGTGTGGGGTATCCCTGCCCATGGCAGGGGGGTTGGAACTAGATGACCCTTGTGGTCCCTTCCAACCCTGACCGATGCTGTGATCCTGTGACTCTGGTAGGACTGACAGTGACCAGTTACCTAGATTTCTCGTTGTTGCAGAAGACAAAGTGACAGAACCTTGTTTCAGCCTGGTGGGAGGAAAGATTCTTCCCAACCTGTCCAACTTCAAAAAGATCTTTGCTTGCTCAGCTGTGTATCAAGTCACTCTGACCTGCTACAATTAGATGACTATAAATACATTCTACAAAAGGAAATACTTGCTCTACAGGTCAATTCATTTGTCATACTCATTGGGATAATACAACACTGGGTGCACACACTATTTATTCCTTTGATTATTCAGAGCACTGTTCTAAATCACTTGGTGCTCAGAATCTCATCTGAAGTGGAGATGCAAACTGACAGGTGCTTTTGCCACCTCTGTCTCTGGTTCTCCCCCTTCCATTTCCTTCTGTCTTCATCTGATAAAATATGTGGTACTGGCCATACCTTCTCTGCCAGTCCAGGAGATAGGGACAACAAGCAATCAGAAATTAGCAATACCATAAAAGGATTTTGCCTACATAGTAGAGTGATAATATTGCTCTTGGCTTTGAAACTCTTTTGATCAGTTAGACTTGATAACCTTTAAAGGTTCCTTCCTTCTGTGATTCTGTGATCTCAAAGCACTTCAAACCAGGTAGACATTGGAGTGCTTTACTCCTTTTTCAGCTGGGACTGATGGCACAAAGCTGTACCAGAGCATGTTATAACTTACCTGGTAAGACAGACAGGACTTCTGAGACAGGGCTTAGTGCATCCAACACTCCAAACAGTGCTTACTTTCTCTATTGATTAAGATAATGTAAGGTGGGTAACTCAGTTCGAGAGATGCATTAAAGGAAACAACCTTAGTCCTTTGCAAGAGTCACATATGCAGTAAAAAGGCCTTTATATGAGCTCTGTGTGAGCTGGCATCTCATTTCAAGCTTTATGACAGTCTCTCCAAATATTTCTTCTTGTGAATGCTTTGAAACATATATCCAAACATGCCTAATAAGTGTCTTCATGGTGGATGCAGTTCTTTCGAATCATAGAATCAAGAAGGTTGGAAAAGACCTCAAAGATCATCTTAGGAGACTTAAAGCAAATTCTTCACTCTTGAAACTGTTTCAGACTTGAAATCCTATGTAGAAATAAAGACCTGTTGCAATCAGAGATGGAAAGATATACCAGATATACCAGACTGATCCAGCATGGGCTAAACCCAACACTCAGATTAACTCAGTGATAAGTTTTGGGTTGTGTTTCAGGGCAAAATACATTGTTGAATAATAGCATAGACAGGCACATATTTGAAGGCTTTCTCTTTGTTTGCAGAGGTTTGCACAGTGAACATTTTGGAGGGGAAAAGTTCCTGGTGGTGTTAAAAATTTCCACTGTAGCACCTTAGAAGTTTCCTTGCAGTAAGCATATTGAAGCAAAACCCAAACAAAACAGGAGGTTTCATGTATTTGCCTGTGAAATTCAGTTTTTATTTCTCACACTGGGGCCTCACAGAGCTGTAGTTCTTGTCATATACAGCTCTTTATGACAGTAAAATGATGGTCCATAACAATATCCAGCAAGCAGGGATGTTCCATCCTGTTTAATATCTCCCCTATGACCTGGATGAGGGGATTGAGACAGTCATCAGTAAATTTGCAGATGACAGCAAGTTTGGAGCAGATGTTGATCTGTTAGAGAGTAGAAGGTCTCTGCAGAGGAACCTTGACAGGCTGGACAGATTGGCAGAGTCCAACAGGATGGCATTCAACAAATCCAAGTGCCAGGTACGGCACTTTGGCCACAACAGCCCCACGCAGTGCTACAGGCAGGGGTCAGAGTGGCTGGAGAGCTGCCAAATAGAAAGGGACCTGGGGGTGCTGACTGACAGCTGGCTAAACATGAGCCAGCAGTGTGCACAGGTGGCCAAGAATGCCAATGGCATTCTGGCCTGTATTAGGAATAGTGTGGCCAGCAGGAGCAGGGAGGTCATTCTGCCCCTGGACTCAGCACTGGTTAGGTCACACCTTGAGTCCTGTGTCCAGTTCTGGGCCCTTCAGTTTAAGAAGGACATTGAGAGTCTTGAATGTGTCCAGAGAAGGGCAACAAGGCTGGTGAGAGGCCTTGAGCACAAGCCCTATGAGGAGAGGCTGAGGGAGCTGGGGTTGTTTAGCCTGGAAAAGAGGAGGCTCAGGGGAGACCTTTTTGCTGTCTACAACTACCTGAAGGGAGGTTGTAGCCAAGTGGGGGTTGGTCTCTTCTCTCAGGCAACCAGCACCAGAACAAGAGGACACAGTCTCAAGCTGCACCAGGGGAGGTTTAGGCTGGATGTTAGGAAGAAGCTCTTCACAGAGAGAGTTGTTAGCCATTGGAATGTGCTGCCCAGGAAGGTTGTGGAGTCACAGTCCCTGGAGGTGTTCAAGAGGGGTTGGACGTGGCACTTGAAGACATGGTTCAGTAGTCATGAGGTCTGTGGTGACAGGTTGGACTCGAAGATCTTTGAGGCAATTTACAACCTTATTGATTCTATGATTCTAAAAAGTCTTCAGCACAGAGATCTTGGCAGTGCAGTCATGCTGAATTTTTACTTAGACTCACTTGACAGCAAGGCATTTGGATTTGGGTCATATTAAACTGAAGGAGAAAATTCAGCTTCTGGTCAGAGTACAGAGTCTCAAGCTGCACCAGGGGAGGTTCAGGCTGGATGTCAGGAAGAAGTTCTTCACAGAAAGAGTGATTGCCATTGGAATGTGCTGCCCAGGGAGGTGGTGGAGTCACCATCCCTGGAGGTGTTTAGGAGGAGTCTGGATGGGGTGCTTGGTGCCATGGTTTAGTTGATTAGATGGTGTTGGGTGATAGGTTGGACTCGATGATCTCAAAGGTCTTTTCCAACCTTGTTAATTCTATTCTATTCTATTCTATTCTATTCTATTCTATTCTATTCTATTCTATTCTCTGAACTAAGCAAACACTAGAGAAATCTGGGAAAACACAGTTTCTATGCATAAGTGCCATTTGGTTCATAAACCCTTCCCATTTTCAAAATGTCATTGTGCTGCAAACCCAGGTTGAAAACATGAGAGAACTGCAGAACTATCAGAAGGAGGTATATCTGGAATGAGGACAGCATCTTACTGCAATGAAGAATGAGAGGCAGTGTGGGATGGGGATGATAAACAAGTCAGTTGGTTCTTCTGCAAAAGCCACTGATATTTCATTCTCATCACAAGGCACCAAAACTCATATGCCTGCTAGGGTGAGCAGAGTAATTTAGACTGCTGTTTTTCAGGTAGTAAATACCAGTACTGTTACCCTATTTTAGGGCTTTTCTCCAGGCTTGGGGGCTTTGGAGACTGCACAACAGGCACAACACCGCAGTTTGCAGTTATCAAAACACCAGTAAATGCTCTCTGCGATGTGACCCGTCTGGTGGACGTGGGGAGGCCTGTGGATGTAGTCTATCTGGACTTCAGCAAGGCCTTTGACACCGTCCCCCACAGTAAACTGCTGGCTAAACTGTCAGCTCGTGGTTTGGACCGCAACACTCTGTGCTGGGTTAGGAACTGGCTGGAGGGCCGAGCCCAGAGAGTGGTGGTGAATGGTGCCACGTCCGGCTGGCGGCCAGTCACCAGCGGCGTCCCCCAGGGATCGGTGCTGGGCCCCATCCTCTTTAACATCTTCATTGATGATATGGATGAGGGGGTTGAGTCAGTCATCAGCAAGTTTGCAGATGACACCAAGTTGGGAACAGATGTTAGTCAGTTAGAGGGTAGAAAGGCTCTGCAGAGGGACCTCGACCGACTGGACAGATGGGCGGAGTCCAATGGGATGGCATTTAATAAGTCCAAGTGCCGGGTGCTGCACTTTGGTCACAACAACCCCATGCAGAGCTACAGGCTGGGGTCAGAGTGGCTGGAGAGCTGCCAAACAGAGAGGGACCTGGGGGTGCTGATTGACACCCACCTAAACATGAGCCAACAGTGTGCACAGGTGGCCAAGAAGGCCAATGGCATCCTGGCCTGTATTGGGAATAGTGTGGCCAGCAGGAGCAGGGAGGTCATTCTGCCCCTGTACTCTGCATTGGTTAGGCCACACCTTGAGTACTGTGTCCAGTTCTGGGCCCCTCAGTTTAAGAAGGACATCGAGATACTTGAACGTGTCCAGAAAAGGGCAACAAGGCTGGTGAGAGGCCTTGAGCACAAGCCCTATGAGGAGAGGCTGAGGGAGCTGGGATTGTTTAGCCTGGAGAAGAGAAGGATCAGAGGTGACCTCATTGCCCTCTACAACTACCTGAAAGGTGGTTGTAGACAGGAGGGGGTTGGTCTCTTCTCCCAGGCAACCAGCACCAGAACAAGGGGACACAGTCTCAAGCTGTGCCAGGGGAGGTTTAGACTCGAGGTGAGGAGGAAGTTCTTCACTGAGCAAGTCATTCGTCATTGGAATGGGCTGCCCAGGGAGGTGGTGGAGTCACCATCCCTGGAGGTGTTCAAGGGGAGATTGGACGTGGCACTTGGTGCCATGGTCTAGTTGTGAGGTCTGTTGGGACAGGTTGGACTTGATGATCTTCGAGGTCTCTTCCAACCTTGGTTATACTGTGATACTGTGATACTGTGATACTGTGAAACTATACAAGAAAGGAAGACAGTTCTTAACTATTCATCTGCATCCAGGGATTTTGTAGTTATAGACACTGTGGATTTCCCTCCCCCATTCCTAACTGAGACACAAACCATTTTCTTTTCCAGAGGAAATCTAATCTTGGTTTTAATCTCTCCTGCATTTTGTGGAATACATAGGGTTTGGTTTTGTTCTCCTACAGAAGCTTTGCAAAGTCCAAGCTGTATTCTGAGTTAAAGCTCATCTAAAATGTGACATCAGTTCCTGAAGTCTGATTCAAACACACTGAAGTCTGTTTAAAATACAGTGTGAATCATTAAAAAGCAAGTGGCTCTGGGTCCAGGATTATGGTTCTAACTGGAAAAAAATGCCAGCCAGTAAACTAATGCCTCAAAATGTACTTTAGCCTTCATCCATTTTCAGGGTACCTTGAAAGGGGTGATGAAAGAACTAACTGCATCAGTCGGTCACATTATGAACATTTAATACAGTAGAATTTATTGCTGTTGATAAAGTAGCAATAGTATAAATAGCCAAGAGCTTACAACTCAATATAGTTTTCCTTGCTACACTTCTTGGAGTGAGAAGAATCTTTATTTGATGAGCTTTAATCTAAAATACCTGACTACACACAGAAGAGAGGAGAGGAAAAGGGAAAGGCAATATACTCATTAAGGAGAAGATAAAGCACATTGGCTGTTTAGTCTAGCAAAATAAGGACAAATGAACAGAGTGGGGAAGCAAGTAAATATACCAGGACATGACACTGGGAAAGGAAGAGAATACTTAAGATAAAGAACAATCTTAGCTTACTAAAAATAGGTAAGAACTGGTCAAGAATAAACATGTGATGAAAATCAGGTTTCCACATTGCAATGGAATGAGAAATCGGAGTAGCTTTATCTAGGGCTAAAATCCCAAGCTAGATTTAAAAGGAAGCTGGTCTCCAAGCTGGTGCAGTGTGGGTTTGATGGATGGACCATTCAGTGGATAAAGAACTGGCCTGATGGCCACACCCAAAGAGTGGCTGTCAATGGGTCCATGTCCCAGGGAGGCCAGTGACAAGAGGAGTCCCTCAGGGATCAGTCCTGGGACCAATCTTGTTTAACATCTTTGTTGGTGCCATGGACAGTGGCATCGAGTGCACCCTCAGCAAGTTTGCTGACAACACCAAGCTGTGTGGTGCAGCAGACATGCTGGAGGGAAGGGATCCATCTGGAGGAACCTTGACAGGCTGGAGAGGTGGGCCCATGACAACCTCATGAGGTTCAACAAGACCAAGTGCAAGGCCCTGCGCCTGGGTCAGGGCAATCCCAAGCACCAATATAGGCTGGGCAGGGACTGGCTTGAGAGCAGCCCTGAAGAAAAGGACTTGGGGGATGCTGGTGGATGAGAAGCTCAGCTGGGGGCAGGTGTTGATCTGCTGGAGAGTAGAGAGCCTTTGCAGAGGGACCTCGACAGGCTGGACAGATGGGCAGAGTCCAAGGGCAGGAGATTGAACACATCCAAGTGCGGGTTCTGCACATTGGCCACAGCAACCCCAGGCAGTGCTACAGGCTGGGGTCAGAGTGGCTGGAGAGCAGCCAGGCAGAGAGGGAACTGGGGGTACTGGTCAATGGTAGGCTCAATATGAGCCTGCAGTGTGCCCAGGCTGCCAGTGGCATCCTGGCCTGCATCAGAAACAGTGTAGCCAGCAGGAGCAGGGAGGTCATTCTGCCCCTGTACACTGCACTGGTTAGCCCACTCCTTGAGTCCTGTGTCCAGTTCTGGGCTCCTCAGTTTAGGAAGGATGTTGAGTTGCTGGAACATGTCCAGAGAAAGGCAACGAAGTTGGTGAGGGGTTTGGAACACAAACCCTATGAGGAGAGACTAAGGGAGCTGGGGTTGCTTCTATTCTATTCTATGAGCAACCAGTGTGCACTTGCAGCCCAGAAAGCCAATCACATCCTGGGGCACATCAAGAGAAGTGTAGCCAGCAGGTCGAGGGAGGTGGTTCTCCCCCTGTACTCCACTCTGATGAGGTCCCACCTGGAGTACTGCATCCACTTCTGGAACCCCTATTACAGGAAAGATCTGGAGGGACTGGAACGTGTCCATAGAAGGGCCACGAGGATGATCAGAGGGCTGGAGCACCTCTCCTATGAGGACAGACTGAGAGAGTTGGGGCTATTCAGTCTGGAGATGAGAAGGCTCTGAGGAGACCATATTATGGCCTTCCAGTATGTTAAGGGAGACTACAAGAAGGCTGGGGAGGGATTTTTTAGGGTGTCAGGTAGTGATAGGAAAAGGGGGAATGGAAAAAAATAGAAATAGGTAGATTCAGATTGGATGTTAGGAAGAAGTTCTTCCCCATGAGGGTGGTGAGACACTGGAACATGTTGCCCAGGGAGGTGGTGGAAGCCTCATCCCTGGAGGTTTTTAAGGCCAGGCTGGATGTGGCTCTGGGCAACCTGCTCTAGTGTGAGGTGTCCCTGCCCATGCCAGGGGGGTTGGAACTAGATGATCCCTGAGGTCCCTTCCAACCCTAACAATTCTATGAGTTGTGAAAATGATTCCTGTGATACATGGAATACATCTGATCACGCAGGAGCTCCTCCCTTCTCTGACATTTTTATTTTCAGGCCTTGGTTTTGGAGGCAGCATGAGAAATCTCAGAAAGCACGCAGGTCAGACACTGTTGGATGACTTCACCATACAATCACAGAGCAGTACGAGTGCATCTCTTCCACATCTGTCAGAAGCAGCAGAAACATGACTTCACTCAAGTTCAGAGTTGCTATCAGTCAAACTAGACAGAAAAAAACCCCACATAGAATCTTCAACGAGTGAAAAGAGTTACTCCATACAGCACACTATTCTGTCCCCAAGGGAAGGAAGCCAGGAACATACTCTCGTAAGAGGGACGGAAAGGAGAGACCCTTATTGCTTTGGAAATTACCTTGCTGGATTCCTCCCAGACACCATTGTTTTACATCTATCAATCGCAAAGATTAAGTCAACACGGGCTTATAGGAGCACAAGCTATCCTCCTTAGTATGCACAGGCAGCAACAAGAGAAACAAAACACCTAATAATGGGAGCTGGGGCATTGGAAGGGCAGAGTCGTCAGTGGGGAATCAGGCCTGACAAACCTTTGCTACATCAGCCTGCTGAGGCTCAGTGCCTCGTGTTTTTCTGCTGCCAGCAGATTCCTCAGGCATCAGCTCGGGTGAGATCATTAGCCTGAAGAAGGTTCTCTCAGCAGAATAAAGTCACGGTCTCCAAACATTCAGACATCATGACTCAGGCCTCTTAGAAGCACAAGATTTATCTTTAAAAGGCCTTAGAATTGTTCAGTTTTTGTCTGTCTAATCTGATAGAACTTTAAAGGCCGGTTTAACGGTCTTTTGCATTAAAGATCAGGACAGATTAGGATGTGCCTAACCCTTAGTGTGAAAATCTGACGATGCTGCAGGCAGTGGGAGTTCTGCTAGTGACTTCCAACAGGCCAGATGCCTCTTTTGCTTTCATCTTGCTACAAGCCTCACTTGTGAATTACAGAGGAAAAAAATACTTCTTTGCCTTTGTAGTTGAAGAAATCGGTGACTAAAGGGTCAATTTGAAAGGAATTGTTGCCTGTACACGAACAGGGGGGAAATTTGCATACATCTTTTTTTTGCCCCAGCTGTTATTAAAACTAAATTACATTACCTAAGACGTCATTTCTTAGATCTTACAGGAGCAGGGCACATTTGGAGTTTACTGCAGAGAAGCAAACAAGAAATCCAGGTGTGGTTTCTTAGAAAAACATGATGATATTGTAACTAAGTTTTTTATTTGGCTATTGGACTACCTTGCTATGTAATTTGTTGCCTGCTGTGCTGCCTCTCCCATGAAAGCCCGGTAATTAACGCAAGCTCACCAGAAGCCTTAGATCTTTTCTGTGGTGAAACTTGATGCTATTATGCACATTCACATCCCAAAACAACTTCTCCGGTGCTGCTTCAATGCTGCAGAGAACACAGCAGCAAGGAAACCTGTCAGAGAACAGTGGGATCTTGACAGGAAGATCGCTAGGTTGAAAAGGTTGGGAGATCAGAAGCTGGACATAAGGACAAACGTGATGTTGATAGCTGAGCACCTGTATCCCATCACTGGTGGTTGACTTGCTGGAATGTGTCCAGAGAAGGGCAACAAAGTTGGTGAGGGGTTTGGATGGAGCACAAGCCCTGTGAGGAGAGGCTCATGTTCAGCCAGCTGTCAATCAGTACCCCCAGGTCCCTTTCTGCCTGACTGCTCTCCAGCCACTCTGACCCCAGCCTGTAGCACTGCATGGGGTTGTTGTGGCCAATATACAGAACCTGGTGCTTAGATGTGTTAAATCTCATGCCCTTGGACTCTGCCTATCTGTCCAGCCTGTCAAGAAAGATCCCTCCAATGCCTATAAGACAGGGATAAGTCAGCCTGAATATTTAAACTGTGTTCTAAATTTTCAGAAGTGGTGGTGTGTTCATCCCATTTACTTAATCTGTCACCAAACTAATCTGTCCACATATGTCAAGTGAATAAAATCTTTTTTGATACTTTGTCCTAAATGTCTACAAACTGTTGAGCAGCCACTTCATCCCAACCCAAAGCTGATTCCGGATCAAAAGTGATTCAGCATCAAAAATTCTATCTAAAACAACCAGCCTGCTCTCACATCCATGGTAGCCATTCAAGTAACTTTCTCTGAGTGCTCTTGCTCCCATTTACTGTGCTTGCAAACCAGCCAGAGTGCATTACACCCAGAAATGAGGGGAAGAAATACTAGGAAGAGCAATTAGCAGAGCCACCTCTCATTTTCTGGGCTGGCTTGTTCATAAATAACTTGAAATCAGATATTGCTGCGGAAAGTGACAAGATGTTCCCCTTGCAAAACACCAGATAGAGGAGAGGAATGGGTTGTCCTGCCCCATCTCATCAGGATATTACTGCTCCAGGAATTGCAGGAAGCCCCTCACTGAGCTTTCATGCAGGTTTGCTACTCACTCCAAAAGCACAGTCCCCTCACTGAGTGCAGGTAGTCTCTGTGTACCCTCTCCTCCTGTTTGGTGACTTTGAATTGCTGAAGTAATGGAGCTATTGTTTGATGTGCTTCTGTATTTCAATAGGATGCCAGTAGAGGGCAAAGATGACATTAGGCTTAACGTGAAAAATCATGCAGGTCAAACTGCAGAGGAGAAAAATTGCCTGACTGAAGGGAAATCATAAAAAGGAATAGGAATTTGTGCAAAAGAGTTGCCTCAGGATTGCTTTTCTTAGCTCTTTCTCCCATTTTGTGAGCAGAGGACCCCATGTGACACAACAAAGAACCATGACTCATGGTGGTGCTCCTGAGAGCATTGCAGGACCTAAAGAGCTGGTCAGCCTCAGACCCAGAGGTGCCCTTCTGTTCTCTATGGGACAGATGTGTCCCTGCTTGGCTGAGGTGCTTCCTGTCCCCAACATGCCTAGGAAAGGCATAGGCCTAGGTGCTGCATCCATTGTGAACAAAGGCCACTCTCTTACACTAGTTCAACCCTCGCTTCATCAGCTTTTCCCTCTGTCTTTCCTGCATGGCCTGATTAGCGTGGACTACAAGGAAGGGCCTTCCCTGGTATCACTTGGTACCTTGTGGCAGCTGCATATTGCCCATTTCTTTAGAACAGAATAGAATTAACCAGGTTGGAAAATACCTTTGAGATCATTGAGTCCAACCTATCATCCAACACCATCTAATCAACTAAACCATGGCACCAAGCGCCTCATCCAGTCTCTTCCTAAACACCTCCAGTGATGGTGACTCCACCACCTCCCTGGGCAGCACATTCCAATGGCCAATCACTCTTTCTGGGAAGAACTTCTTCCTAACATCCAGCCTAAACCTCCCCTGGTGCAGCTTGAGACTGTGTCCTCTTGTTCTGGTGCTGTTTGCCTGGGAGAAGAGACCAACCCCCACCCGGCTACAACCTCTCTTCAGGTAGTTGTAGAGAGCAAGAAGGTCTCCCCTGAGCCTCCTCTTCTCCAGGCTAAGCAACCCCCAGCTCCCTCAGCCTCTCCTCATAGGGCTTGTGCTCCAAACCCCTTCCCAGCTTTGTTGCCCTTCACTGGACACCTTCCAGCAACTCAACATCTTTCCTAAACTGAGGGGCCCAGAACTGGACACAGGACTCAAGGTGTGGCCAAACCCGTGCTGAGTCCAGGGGCAGAATGACCTCCCTGCTCCTGCTGTCCACACTATTCCTCATACAGGCCAGCTTCAACATAAGAGTAAATAACTTTTTTTTGGCTTTACTCTGGGGAAATGTAATTAGCTGCAATATAAACACTCTTTAATGATCCTGTAATCCAAATAAGCCAAGAAATTAAGACTCAGAAATGCAGGTCTTATTTAGATCCTTTCTAAATGTGTTCCAAAAGGGATTGGATGTGGCACTTGAAGCCATGGCTTAGTAGTCATGAGGTGTTGGGTGACAGGTTGGACTTGATGATCTTGGAGGTCTTTTCCAACCTTGTTGATTCGATGATTCTATGATTCACTGAGCTGAATAAAATCAGATCTGTGTTAGTATTTCAGATGGTCTCTAACATACCTTAGTAAAGTGATGTTTTTCTCTTCTCACTGTAATTGTAAAACATATGTCCAGCTGATTGGACTTGATGATCTTTGAGGTCTTTTCCAACCTCATTGATTCTATGATTCTATAACATGCTTCTTTTCTATACAGCAAATCCTAGGTGTCTGAGAGTATTTATTCCTCTCCTCCAGAAGAGACCATTTGTAAAATGCTAGGAGTCTATCTCAGCAGGTGGTGTAAAACCTTTCATATAAAAAAAAAAAGGGAAAAAAAAATCAGGGATAAAATTGGAAATGAATTGTAAATAAGCTTCTTGTTCTTTTTTCCTGAGAGAGCTGTTTTTATAGTGCTTCCCAACAGACAGAGGTTTTGGCAGTTCTCTCACTCAGGAGGGGAATGACATTCCTCTGAGACACCAGTTGTTACTTTCTAGCTGTGGCTGTGTAAAGCATCTGGAAGGCAAAGCTTTGAATGGAGATTCTTACCTCTTTTCCCACCCATTACATGAAACCATGGGGTAAATGAGCAGAGACCTGGTACACAGCAGTGAAAAGCCCCCAGATTCAGAATCCAGAGGATTGTAATAGTAGTAGACAAGGGAAGAGCCATACACCTTGATTTCAGTAAGGCTTTTGATACTGTCTCACACAATATGCTCATAGAAAAGCTCAAGAAATGCAGCATAGATAGCTGGTCTGTGGGGTGGATTGCAAACTGGCTCACCAACAGAGTTCAGAGGGCTGTTATCAGTGGCATAGCCAAGTAGGAGGCCTGTGGCCAGTGGTATTCCCCTGGGATCACTACTGGGTCCAGATTTGTTCAATATCTTTATCAATGACCTGGTTGAGAGGATTGAGTGTACCCTCAGCAAGTTCACTGATGATACAAAACTTGGGGAGGGGATGGGGAAGGGAAGGGAAGGGAAGGGAAGGGAAGGGAAGGGAAGGGAAGGGAAGGGAAGGGAAGGGAAGGGAAGGGAAGGGAAGGGAAGGGAAGGGAAGGGAAGGGAAGGAAGGGAAGGGAAGGGAAGGGAAGGGAAGGGAAGGGAAGGGAAGGGAAGGGAAGGGAAGGGAAGGGAAGGGATGCCCAACACCCCATCAGGCTGTGCAGCCATCCAATGAGATCTGGAGAGGCTGGAGAGATGGGTGAAGGCACACTACACAAAGTTCAATAAGGACAAGTGCAGGGTCCTGCTCCTGGGGAGGAATAAGAACATGTGCCAGTACAGGTTAGGGGCTGCCCTGCTGGAAAGCAGCTCCATGGAGAAACAACTTGGAGTCCTAATGGACAATGTGCTCTTGTGGCCAAGAGGGCCAATGGTATCCTGGGTGTGTCCAGCAGGTCTTCTCCCCCACTACTCTGCCTTGGTGAGACCACACCTGAAATACTGTGTCCAGTTTTGGGCTTCCCAGTTCAAGAGAGACAGGGCTCTGCTGGACAGAATCCAACAGTGAGCCACAAGGATGATTTGGTCACTCGAGCACCTCCCCTATGAAGAAAGACTGAGAGATTTGGGGCTGCTTAGTCTTGGGAAGAGAAGACTGAGGGTAGAGCTCATCAATGTCTATAAATATCTGAGGGGTGGGTATCGAGTGGAGGGGGCCAAGCTCTTTCTGGTGGTGAACAACAATGAGACAAGGAATGACTGGTACAAGCTTGAACATAGAAGATTTCAGCTCAACATGAGGAGAAACTTTTTTACAGTGAGGGTGATGGAGCACTGGAACAGGCTGCCCAGAGAGGTTGTGGAGTCTCCTTCTCTGGACACATTCAAAACCCACCTGGATGCATTCCTGTGCAGACTACCTTAGGTGATCCTGCTTTGACAGGGTGGTTGGACCCAATGATCCCTGGAGGTCCTTTCCAACTTCTAATGTACTGTGATAATTGAGATTACTTTTGTAACTTGACATGTGTGACCACAGATGTAAACTACATCCACTTCATCCAAGTTAGAAAAATCCATACCTGTGGTTGAAAAGCAATGACAGGTGAAAAAGGAGTGAAAGGGAAAGGTGGGAAAGGAGGACACACTGTTCAAGGAGAAGCTGCTTGATAATAAAAAGAAATTCCTTTTTTCTTTTCAAGAAGAAAAACAGATGGAACAGGCTGGTGTAGGCATAGCAAACTTACCCTTAACATCATTAAATGCAAACACTCAGCACTGCAAACAGTAGACAGAAAATGTAATAGAAGATCCCATACAACGTGTTTTTCCAATGGCTTTGACAACTAAGGAAGTTCAGAAAATAGAAATTATAGGAAGTCTCCTTGTCTTTTTGTTATCTACATGGTTACATTAATTTTTTTCTTTTCCCTGTTAGTAAATTTGAACCTTGAGTTCATTAGTGTGGGCAGTTTATCTTGGTAAGTGAAAGAGAACACTTTATTTATGGGGGGCTGGACTCGACGATCTCCAGAGGTCCGTTCCAACCCCTGTGATTCTGTGATCTCTAAGATGTGTACATCTAGTACATCTAATAGCTGAATAGCTGCAATTATACAACACAGAAATAATGTTAGGGAGTGACAAAAATATATCAGTCTCAGAAAAGGACACAAACCACAGAAGGGTAAGACCGAAAGGGACCTCGAGCCATTATACAAATCCACCCTCCTGTACTGAGGGCAGTAAATGTAGCAACACCACCTGACAGCTGTTTGCTTAAACTGTTCTCAAACCCTCCAATAGTTTGAAGTCTGTGTCCATCTAGGAGAGTTTATTGCTCTTACAGTTGGAAAGAATTTTGTGGCATGAATCTTTGTCTTGTTTCTCGAAGTGTGGACAGATGCCTTATTTTTACTTTCTCTCTAACAAGAGACAGTGTAGATCCCATTTAGCACTCTTCAGCAGTCTTTTGCTCCTAAACCCAGTGTGTACTTATCATTTTGTTTTCTTTTCTAGTTTGAATAAACCATTTTTCCCAGTCTTTTCTAATAGTTTTCTAAAATGTCATGCTTTCATAAAACATTTGCTTCTTGCTATGATACAGACTGCAGACTACTCTCAATTTATTTAGGGTTTCCTTAAAATCCGATAATCTGAGCCCACACTAGCCCCACCATCCAAGAGAGTAGAATTGTCATGGCAGGGCCAAATGAGCCCCAGCACAAACCCAGACAGACCTTCATGTGTCTAGGCATGGTCCCCCTCTCCCCCCTCCTTCCTGCAGAAAGCCAGGGTAAGGTGGGAAAAGGAACAAAGGGGACAGGACCATGTGTGTCTGGCAAACGACTCTCCTTCTGGGGTAAGAGCCGCCTGTACTGGCCACAGTTCTTGCCTGACCAGGCCTCTGCTTCTGCCTTTTATGACCACAGCCTGGCAGAACCCCTTCTCATTGGGGAACTATGAACTGGCTTCAGTTGCCCTGTTGGCCTAATTGGATCTCAGGCAAGATATATACAGGCCAATCTCTAGTCATCTTGCCTTGCTTAAGCCTTGACTTGCTTGAGCCTGCTTGGACCTGTCTGACTTGAAGTTGCCTCAAGTTGCATTGCCTCAAGTGCCTTGTCCAGAGCCTGGGGTAAAGCCATGAGCCTACACACTGCAAGCTATGAGAGAAGCCACAAGCCTTGGAGCCAGAGTCAAGCCTGCTTCTCCTTGCAACTGGAATTTTACCGTGCCTCAGTTTCCCCAGGACAAAGCAAGTGCCTGTCAGGAGAAGCGTCGTAACCAGGCCGCTGTCCACTGAAGCCAGATCAGCTATCGAAGGCCACGTGGCAATTCTTGCTGTCAACTGCCGTGCCTGGTGCATGAGAGCACTCCAAAGCCTCGAATACACAGCAGCAGCAGCACTCCCCACTTGGGTGGAACCAGCTGTGAGTAATTAATGCATTGCCTCTTTGGCTTAACGGTTCTTGCCGAGCCTCTCCCCGTGTGCTCAAGTGCTGGTTGGCTCCAGGGGTTCTCTCTGTTATTTCATAGTATCATAGTATCACAGTATCAGTCAGGGTTGGAAGGGACCACGAGGATCACCCAGTTCCAACCCCCCTGCCATGGGCAGGGACACCCCACACTAGATCAGGCTGGCCAGAGCCTCATCCAGCCTGGGCTTAAACACCTCCAGGGATGGGGCCCCAACCACCTCCCTGGACAACCCATTCCAGGGCTTCACCACTCTCATGGTGAAGAACTTCCTCCTCATGTCCAGCCTGAATCTCCCCACCTCCAGCTTCATTCCATTCCCCCTAGTCCTATCACTACCTGATAGCCTGAGAAGTCCCTCCCCAGCCTTCCTGTAGGCCCCCTTCAGATACTGGAAGGCCACAATGAGGTCACCTCGGAGCCTTCTCTTCTCCAGGCTGAACAGCCCCAACTCCTTCAGTCTGTCCTCATAGGAGAGGTGCTCCAGCCCTCTGCTCATCCTCGTGGCCCTTCTCTGGACACGCTCCAGCACCTCCAGATCCCTCCTGTAATAGGGACTCCAGAACTGGACGCAGTACTCCAGGTGGGGTCTCAGCAGAGCTGAGTAGAGGGGGAGAATCACCTCCCTTGACCTGCTGGGGAACTTTTGTAACTCCCTTGACCTGCTGGGGAACTTTTGTAACTCCCAAATCCTTCTATGCAGTAGCACTTCTGACACTATTCCAGATCTTTTATTTGATTCTAATTATCTTTGAAGTGTCTGGGGTGACTGTCTTGAGGTGGGAGGTTGGGATTTTAAGCATTTCCTCATATGGACTGTAACCTGATACATTTTGGCTTTTTTCTCATGAATTCTGTTGTTAGTTTCTTCCTGTTTTGCTGCCCAGAGGCCACTTGTACCCAGGGCAGTGAAAAATTAAAATGAAGATGAGAGTAAGAAATAATTGTTTTTAGTTGCTAATGAGAATAGAAAATGATAATGAAATTAAACTTCTAGAGAGTTGCATATTACACACACACAAAAGAAAATTTAGGGTACCTGCAAAAAACAAGGAGAAAGAATTGCCAAGAGATGTGATGTAAACACCACCAGCAGATCTTAACAAGGCTTACACTAGCTGTCTCCTTGTTGTCAGCATGCAGTTATACAGGTTTGCTTACTACAAAGAGTCACAAGTTAGGGCAGAAAGAGGTCATTTCACACTCTTTGTCCTTCCAAGACTATAAATAGCATTGAACAGCTGAGGGAAAGCTAAGCTTGTGTTAGGGATTCTGTGAAGGAGACCTACCTAGGTTCTGATCTGATCCTGAGGGAAACAGTAATACTGCCTCCCCTCTGAGGAAAAGGATGAATGATGAAGCAGCAAGACATGAGACAACTCATACACTGGAGCAAGAAGGAACAAGGTTATCTGGAGCAACAAGGAACAAGGTTATCTCCTCAGTAATTGTCAGCTGCCCAGTTGAAGAGTCTTCTCCACACATAAAGGTTGTACAATCCTCATGAAGCATCGGCACATTATTTCATAGTTTCATAGTTTCAGTCAGGGTTGGAAGGGACCACAAGGATCATCTAGTTCCAACCCCCCTGCCATGGGCAGGGACACTCTTTCTTGTTTGATTTCAACTAATGGAGACCTTCAGTATGAAGGTGTAGGCTTAGCTCCTTTTAACCCTTGAATACCATTGTGCTGAATCAACAGAGGAGAGAAAATACCTCTCTACTGTTTGCTTCTTGTGGTGATAATTTTTCCTTCCCCCAATTCCTTTTCCAGCAGATGGCATATGGAGGCACATCACCGTATCACAGTATCACAGTATCACCAAGCTTGGAAGAGACCTGCCCTCTTCTTTTGCAGACTCCTGTTATGGGAACATGCCACATCTGAGTCCAAGTGCGTAAGTATACTTGAAGAGAGGGCCTTCAGCTCCAGCAAGAGAAAGAAGAGAAAGTGTACTAAAGCTGTTTCATTCACCCAAACTCATATTCTTACCCTTCCCACTTCAAATATCAGCCAGGCTTAAACATAAGACAAAGCAAAGATCTGTTTAGCAGGACATGGAGATGTAGAAGTGTCATCTTCATCCACAGTTAACAAGACTTCCTATTTCCACTTGTTTCAAAGTATCTACTGTGTGCAGATGTTCTGGTCAGTGCATTGTCCTCTTCCCTAAAGCTCCAAATGATGACTGTCCTCATCTAGCCCTGTTTCTTGTTCTAGAGCTACATTTTGGTGTACAAATTTAATAACTTTGATGGTATCAGCTAATCCTGATACTTGGAGAAGACTCCTTTACCTCAATGAGCAGCCAGCCAAGAGATATACAAATTATGTGGGTGCCACAGAGAACTCCTCCCCGGGCTAGTGACACGTGCTATTCAAGGTCCATCCTTCTGTGTCTGTAATCAGCTGACTGTCCCTATCTGAAATGTTCCCTTTACACTTCCTGGCACCATAATATGCTAGAATTAGTTTCATAGTTTCATAGTTTCATAGTTTCATAGTTTCAGTTAGGGTTGGAAGGGACCACAAGGATCATCTAGTTCCAACCCCCCCGCCATGGGCAGGGACACTCTACCCTAGATCAGGCTGGCCAGAGCCTCATCCAGCCTGGGCTTAAACACCTCAAGGGACAGGGCCTCAACCACCTCCCTGGACAACCCATTCCAGGGCTTCACCACCCTCACGGTGAAGAACTTCCTCCTCATGTCCAGCCTGAATCTCCCCACCTCCAGCTTCATCCCATTCCCCCTAGTCCTATCACTCCCTGATAGCCTGTGTCTTACAGTACCAGCTACAACCATGCTGTGAGCTTGCTCTCTCATGTATTACTTTCTATAGACTCCTTGATAGCACAGATAGCCAATGTCTCAATAGGGGTTTCTCTACAGATGTGGTATGAGACCCTATTCCCACTTCCATCCTTTCATTGGTGTTCTGGGGCCACTTACATTCAAATACCCAAATGGTTCCTGACATCTGTGATATTTTTAAAGTCACAGTTTGGGCATTTGTTTGGAATAACTGTAGCTGGAAAAGTAGCACATATGGATTTCTCAAGTGCTTAAAAAAAACTCCATTGTGGGAGTTTTCTGTACCCTAAAGACTAAACATGTAGGTTGTCTAGGTTATATTGGTTGCCATCTGGCTCTCAGTCCCACTCTTTGTTTTTAGTCTCCAGGCCATTATGTCTTTAGTAAATAACCAAGCGTGTTTTGTTCTATTCAATGTCTTTTCTTCTGTTGAATTGTTGACTATGAGCCAGAGGTTTATTTAAACAGGTGATAACATTGCCGCTTACTTGGTACAACTAGAACATAGTTTTTGGTCACATCTACATGATAAATATAGTCATGTCAAGCAGTGTGAACGCACAGCAATAAGCTGGAGTATTTCTAAGGCTTTGGAAGCCTTCTGGAGAATTCCAGACTAACATAGCTAAGCTTTATACTCCCACTTCAGAGGCTGGAGCATCAGGGCAACTGCAGTAATCTGGCAGGTTTAGGCTGGATGTTAGGAAGATGTTCTATACAGAGAGAGTGATTGCCCATTGGAATCAGCTGCCCATGGAGGTGGTGGAGTCACCTTCATTGGAGGTGTTCAGGAGGAGACTTGATGGGGTGCTTGGTGCCATGGTTTAGTTGTTTAGGTGGGTTGGATTGGTTGATGGGTTGGACGCGATGATCTTGAAGGTCTCTTTCAACCTGGTGTATTGTATTGTATTTGTATTGTATTGTATTGTATTGTATTGAGGTGGGTTGGATTGGTTGATGGGTTGGACGCGATGATCTTGAAGGTCTCTTTCAACCTGGTGTATTGTATTGTATTTGTATTGTATTGTATTGTATTGTATTGTATTGTATTGTATTGTATTTAGGTGGGTTGGATTGGTTGATAGGTCGGACACGATGATCTTGAAGGTCTCTTCCAACCTGGTGTATTGTATTGTATTGTATTGTATTGTATTGTATTGTATTGTATTGTAATAAAGGGGGATTGGGGAGTGGAGGAGTGGCAGTGAATAGGAACGGGAGTGGGAGGAAGGGGAGGAGGAATATGGAGCTGTGTGCAATGACAAATCATGATAAGCATGGCTTCTTTCAAAAATTATATTGAATCCCAGCCTCACTAACAAGTCTGTGACTATTTGAATAGCCTTGGGTAGTCCACTGCATGGCCCTGTAGTGAAGCTCTACCCTTGTCCTTAGCGAACCACAGGCCTGCAAATCTAAATCTACAGCAGATATAAATAGCATGACTGAAAATATACAAAACACCTGAACTTGTTCACTGAAGGAAGCCACAACCACTTAGCTGGGTGCCTTAGTTGTTCAACCTCTGTCACCTCTAGCTGAAGCATTTCAGACCAGAACTAGAGAGAAGCCAAATCTATCTTCTGACAGTCAGCCTAAAATGCTAAGTGACCACTGTGTCCTGCCTGCAAGCAGTCATGATGTTCCTTGGGGGCCACAGGAACAGATGCAATGCAGCAGAGGAAAGGCAAAATCAAGACATATGTGTAAGGAGAAAAGTGGTGGGAGCCAGAACAGACATGTGTCTTTCTGTGACAAAATTATTTGGGTCATTACAGTACAGGTCTGAATAGAATAGCCTTTGAAACCAGTCACCTCTCTTCCCATCCTAAATCTTGTGGCTATTTTTTTAAAAAGAATGGCCAGTTTACAGTAAATAAACTGTGATAACACTAAAGCCTTTTCCTCCCTCTCTGTGCCTGAGGAAGCTAAGTTTATTCCAAGCACTTCCAAAATCAAACAGCATTTGAAGGCACAGTGGTCTATGGGGTTAGGAAGTGTTAAATAAAAGCCAGTTAGCACATCAATTATTTTTAACCTTATTTTTCATTTTTCTTGCATTCTCTCAAAGTGTGGCCAGCAGGTCAAGGGAGGTGATTCTCCCCCTCTACTCAGCTCTGCTGAGACCCCAGCTGGAGTACTGCGTCCAGTTCTGGAGCCCCTATTCCAAGAGGGATCTGGAGGTGCTGGAAGGTGTCCAGAGAAGGGCCACGAGGATGATCAGAGGGCTGGAGCACCTCTCCTATGAGGACAGACTGAAGGAGTTGGGGCTGTTCAGTCTGGAGAAGAGAAGGCTCCGAGGTGACCTCATTGTGGCCTTCCAGTATCTGAAGGGGGCCTACAAGAAGGCTGGGGAGGGACTTCTCAGACTTTTCAGGCTATCAGGGAGTGATAGGACTAGGGGGAATGGGATGAAGCTGGAGGTGGGGAGATTCAGGCTGGACATGAGGAGGAAGTTCTTCACCGTGAGGGTGGTGAAGGCCTGGAATGGGTTGTCCAGGGAGGTGGTTGAGGCCCCGTCCCTTGAGGTGTTTAAGACCAGGCTGGACGAGGCTCTGTCCAGCCTGATCTAGGGTAGAGTGTCCCTGCCCATGGCAGAGGGCTTGGAACTAGATGATCCTTGTGGTCCCTTCCAACCCTAACTGAAACTATGAAACTATGAAACTAAGTTTGTCTTAAGCCTACATACTTTAAGAGGCTGCCAGTTCTATCCGGCAAGTTTTGCAGCTTTCAGCTATTATGGTGCCATAAAATTCTACTTTTTCAAGTACTGATAAACATCACAGAGAGAAACTCCCTTAGAGAAGTCAATATCACTTGGCCACACGTCTTCAGAAAACTGCTTGAAATTATTTGCTAGGAAACTTATTTCCTAGTGTTTTAGAGCAAATCTCCCTACAAATTAGAATAGAATGGAATAGAATATAATGGAATGGAATGGAATGGAATGGAATAGAATAGAATAGAATAGAATAGAATAGAATAGAATAGAATAGAATAGAACAGACCAGACCAGGTTGGAAAAGACCTGTCCCCCAAATTAACAGATCTCTCAGCTACTATAGCTTTGGATCCCTGATTTCTTCATGTACTTGATAGAAAATTTGTTTCTTGAACTAAAAATGTTGTTCTCAAAATCCCTTTAACTTTGCTGAAGTGACATGCTGGGGTTATCAGAATGAGGGCTCTCTCTGCAATAAAAATGGCTGTAAAGGACAGAGAACTTGCACTACAGAACTACAAAGAATTTGAAGGTTCAAGTTAATACATTTGTGTTACCATCTTGCCTTCATCTGACCACTTTTGTACAGAGTCCAGTCTGATATTATAGATTAAGGACTTCACCACCATCATTGGAGGTGTTCAGGAGGAGACTTGATAAGGTGCTTGGTTGCATGGTTTAGTTGATTAGGTGGTGTTGGATGATAGGTTGGATGCGATGATCTTGAAAGTCTCTTCCAACCTGGTCTGGTCTGGTCTGGTCTGGTCTGGTCTGGTCTATTCTATTCTATTCTATTCTATTCTATTCTATTCTATTCTATTCTATTCTATTCTATTCTATTCTACTGCAGCACAGAATAAATTGTAAATCTGGGCCTTCTCCCTGCCATGCATGGTGACCCACTTGCAAGCCTTTCTCACCTGTTTTACATCATTTATTCAAAACTGAGAGCCACAAAACCAGCCAAAGAGGGCAGTGTCCCCCACAGATGTCCATGGCATATCGTTCTTGAATTAATTTCCCATGCTAATCAGCAATTAAAAAAGCAGACCAATTAACTCACTCTTTTTCCTTCCTTTCCAGCTGTGCCAGAGATGGACTTGGCAAAAGTCCTGGGCTGAGAGGAATAGAAAGTATCAAAGGAAGATGTCTGTGTCTCAAGTTTTGATTTCTTCCTCTATGTTTCACTAACTGCCGACATAAAACTTGTAAGTGTCAAATATGAAGGCTGCCATAGAAGAACAGCACAAAAGAGACTAGATGGGGTGCTTGGTGCCATGGTTTAGTTAAATAAATAGTGTTGGATGATAGGTTGGACTCGATGAACTCAAAGGTCTCTTCCAACCTGGTTAATTCTATTCTATTCCATTCTTTGCAGTGGTGCTCTGTGATGGGGCAAGGGCAACAGACACAAGCTGGAACCCAGGAGGGTCCCACCTCAGCATGACTAGGAACTTGTTTCCTATGAGGATGGCAGAGCTCTATGACAGGCTGCCCAGAATGATCATGGTGTCTCCTTTCCTGGAGACTTTCAAAACCTGCCTGGACGTGTTCCTGTGTGGCCTGCCCAGTGTGATCCTGCTTTGGCCGCGGGGTTGGACTTGATGATCTCCAGAGATCCCTTCCAACCTCTGACATTCATTCAAGATGAAGCTTGATGAATCTAGCTTCAGAATCTTGTGCCTTCACATTTGTATGCGCATATTTTGCAGTTCTGACCAGAAATCAGGAGTTGTTCATAGGAATGAGTGCTCCTCTGTGCCCAGTTTATTTTGTTTGGTACTGGTAGGGCTCAACCCACAAATGAGCACAGAAGAGGATTTTTTTCTCTCTGATCTCCTCAGCATTAGGAATTACAGATACATCCTCTATTTAAAAATACTCTAAAAACAGAAAACTAAGTCTTTTGTTCCCATTTTTTTCAGTTCAACTTATAAAATTGATCATTAAAGTATCCCCCCCCCCCGAAATTTTTCATATGTCAATATATTTATCATGCTTCTTATTCTCTTTTGGGTTTTTTTTTGGAGTCAGAAGGAATTCTGGCTTTGGGCTGTACTTGGAAGCTTGGTCATCAACGGTAGCTCTCCCAACTCTAGAGTGTTACCTGGTTTGCATTGTGCTTTTGTGTGGGCTAATGCCTCCAGTCCACCTCAACTGCCCCTTTCCAGATAAGCCCTTCTGATGTGAAAAAAAGAAAAAGAAGTATTTGGTCAGACAGCTAATCTTTGTTTTGTGTGTCTGTGCTCCTATCAGTTGTGGTACCACTCCTGTGCTTGGGTGTCTGCATAGTCCAAGATAACCCTGCTTGAATTTGTTTTCATTGCAAGACACAGAACACCTGCTTGGATACCTACCTGTACTTTGACAAAACATAACCCTGCAATAAGCCACCCCCTTGTAAGCCTGGTTTTCCTGGAAGCAGGAATGGAAATCAGTCAACAGTGAATCCCTTTTCCCTGAGACCTTGCCCGCAGGCCTTCAGTCAGCAGGATTCATGTTAGCTTCATCACAGAAGTTATCTGCCAACATGAAAGTGAAAAGCAATCCTTTTTTAAGGCCTTTAAGTATCTTGGGCTGCACAAGACCTGTAGATGATGGACACATTTGAGCAGAGAGCTAAGAGACTGCTAAGGAAAAGCATGGCCATGGGTTTACTCTCAGTGAAATGCATGGCCCCTGGCAGGGCTACTTCCCCACCCACACATCACTTCCCCTCCTTCCTCGGGCATAGAGTTGAAATAAAACCACAGCCCACAATCATGCTGTGAAACCAGGCAGGATACATGGAAGAGGCCCAGTCTGCAAGCAGGACAGAGGAGTTGTCAGATGGCTTTCTGGAACAAAAAGAAGCCAAAATCTAATGGGCGCTGCTAGTTGTCTCAACATGGGGAAGTTGAGGCTAAAGGATATTTCAAAAACATAAAACTCAAAAAACCCCAACAAAATCCACCCAACCCTTGCTGAAATACACAAAGTAATGATTTTTAAGAGAGGTCTTCCTCGGCTCAAACTATAGGGCAACAGATCTTCCTGATCTCCCCGCAGGTCCTTGCATGAGGATTGAAAGAGGTATTTTATGGGTTCTCCGGAACTTAAGTCCAGTTACAGAAAACTGCCCTGAAAGGAGTTAAGTAGCATTTGCCTGTGTAAAACACTCCTGAACAGAAACTCTCTACCTGCTGTGTTTGTCTTCCTCTCCCAGAATTAAAAGTTTGAGTTATCTATTCCCATGAGCTGCAGGGTTGCTGGTATCAGGTGATGCCATGCATTTTACAATGTAAAGAACTATGACAAGTGTTCTGTGAAAAGGTTTGTGTCAGCTGGTCTCAGATTTTATCTATTAAGCTATTGTGTTCAAAAGAGCCTGCACTCAGGCATGGATCATAATAACAGGCTCTTAACAGATACAGGTTTATCCTGTTTTCCTACTTCTCCTTACCCTACCCCCTATAAATTACTAATGTTCTACTAAAATACTGAGATTAGAAGGTGAAGAACAGTCTGTGGGCTCCAACCTGCTGGGAGATGACAGAAATGTTATCAGGTGCTTGTGTTATGTCCTCCCTTCAGCTTCATGAGGGAACCCCACTGCCCTCTGGCTACTTTTTAGTATCAGTCACCCATTAGGCAGTTCCTGCTCCTCTGTATCAGGGCTGGAAGAAAATGCAGAGATCAGCTACCCTTGCTCAAATTGTGATAGCATCCACTCTTCTCTTCCGTGCTTATGCATCTCCCCAGCAATTTCACTCAATTGCATAAGAGATAAGGTTTAGTCTCTTCACCCTCAGGCTGAGGTTGCCCCACTTTCTGCAGGTATCACCATCTCTATCACGGGTATCACCAAGACAGATTTTGCTACCTATTAAGGTAGTTCCTTATCTGTCTTCTAAGATGTTTTAAGGAAGTTTATGGACTTGAAGTACTGTAAATATTTCTAGCCTGCAAAACGGTGAGCATTGCTGATAGAAAGCTTGTGGAAATTCATAAACAGCTGCTCAGATAATTTCATATTCAGAAATCAGTCATAAAGAGAATAAACCAGGTTGGAAAAGAACTTTGAGATCATCGTGTCCAACCTATCATCCAACGCCAGCTAATCAACTAAACCATGGCACCAAGCACCCCATCCAGTCTCTTCCTAAACGCCTCCAGTGATGCTGATTCCATCACCTCCCTGGGCAGCACATTCCAAAGGCCAATCACTCTGTGAAGAACTTCTTCCTAACATCCAGCCTAAACCTCCCCTGGCACAGCTTGGGATTGTGTCCTCTTGCCGCCCAGGAGCAAAGACCAACCCACAGCTGGCTACGACCTCCTTGAGGTAGTTGCAGAGAGCAATAAGGTCTCCCCTGAGCCTCCTCTTCTCCAGACTAAGCAACCCCAGCTCCCTCAGCCTCTCCTCATAGGGTTTGTGCTCCAAACCCCTCTCCAGCTTTGTTACCCTTCTCTGGACACGTTCCAGCAACTCAACATCTTTCCTAAACTGAGGGGCCCAGAACTGGACATAGGACTCAAGGTGTGGCCTAACCAGTGCTGAGTCCAGGGGCAGAATGACCTCCCTGCTCCTGCTGGCCACACTATTCCTGATACAGGCCAGGATGCCAAATGGCCTTCTTGGGGTATGAACCAGTCCTAACACTTCTTGTCTCAGTGCATCTTCTTTAAAAAGTCCCCTTAAAAAAATAAAGTCTCTAGAATCAAGTTCTGTTTATCTTTCAACAGCTGTCCAAAATCCTTATTGAATATTTTGCTATGCTGTATCTAATTGAAAGCCAGATGCTGCTGAACTGAAGTCATCAATACCCCATACAAGTACAGGCATCTGCTTGCATAAAACAACTGGCTTTATTGGCTCCTTATCTTCACGCTCTTTGGACCAGAACTAGTCTCATCTGTGAGATGCATTACAAGATCTTGTGCAATAGGTCTTAAGAGGAGGGAATTTGGGTTATTCAGTTTGAGAAAAACTCACTGCTCTGAAAGGAGGTTGTAATGAGGTGGGTGTTGCTCTCTTCTCTCTCGTAAGAGGGGACACATTGAGAGGAAATGGCTTCAATCTGCACCAGGTGAAGATTACATCAGCAATCAGAAGAAACGTCTTCACTGAAAGGGTTATCAAACCCTGGAATAGGCTCTCCAGGGAGGTGGCTGAATCACCATGTCTGGAAGTGTTTAAAAGACGAATAGATGTGGTGCTAAGGGACATGGTTTATCACCTGACTCAGCAGAGACAGATCATGGTTGGACTTAGTGATCTTAAAGATATAGAATAGAATAAACCAGGTTGGAAGAGACCTTCAAAATCATCACGTCCAACCTATCACCCAACACCACCTAATCAACTAAACCATGCAACCAATCAGCCTATCAAGTCTTCTCCTGAACACCTCCAGTGATGGTGACTCCACCACCTCCCCAGGCAGCCCATTCCAATGGGCAATCACTCTCTCTGTGTAGAACTTCTTCCTAACCTCATGCCTAAACCTCCCCGGCACAGCTTGAGACTGTGTCCTCTTGTTCTGGCACTGGTTGCTAGGGAGAAGAGACCAACCTCTGCCTGTCTACCACCTCCCTTCAGGTAGTTGTAGAGAGCAACAAGGTCACCCTTCAGTCTCCTCTTCTCCAGGCTAAGCAACCCCAGCTCCCTCAGCCTCTCCTCATAGGGCTTGTGTTCCAGACCCCTCACCAACTTTTTGCCCTTCTCTGGACACCTTGCAGCAAGTCAACATCCTTCCTAAACTGAGGGGCCCAGAACTGGACACAGTACTTGAGGTGTGGCCTAACCAGTGCAGTGTACAGGGGCAGAATGACCTCCCTGCTCCCTGCTTGCCACACTGTTCCTGATGCAGGCCAGGATGCCATTGGCCCACCTGGCAGCCTGGGCACACTGCAGGCTCATGTTCAGCCTACCATTGACCAGCACCCTTATGTCCCTCTCTGCCTGGCCGCTCTCCAGCCACTCTGACCCCAGCCTGTAGCACTGCCTGGGGTTGCTGTGGCCAATGTGCAGAACCCGGCACTTGGATGTGTTCAATCTCCTGCCCTTGGACTCTGCCCATCTGTCCAGCCCGTTGAGGTCCCTCTGCAAAGCCCCTCTACCCTCCAGAAGATCAACACTTGCCCCCAGCTTGGTGTCATCATATTTTCCACATTCAGTGAATTCTATGATTTTAAGTGGAGGGAGTTGTAAACAAGCTAACCAAAGTAATTTCTCGCTTGACAGAGAAGCTAAACTGTAAAATTTTTATTGCAAAATATCAAAATAAATTACATTTTACAAAGACTTAGCAAATATTTACATACAGTGTGATTCCAGTGACGATCAGCAACAAAGGACAGACAGACAGGCATGTTATGGAGTGATAAGACTCAGAACTATACAAACTTCAAAAGCCCTATGAAAGACAAGTTAATTGTTTTGAAAAGCAAATCTATCACCAATGGAATGAATCCTGTGAGGCACAAAAACAACACACCTACGACAGAGTTTGGGGGTGGTGCTTTGTTGTTTTGTTTGTTTGTTTTTAAGGCCAACAAACTTTGATATTGCTTTTTGCTCTCCTCAGTGACACTTGTCTGTCTCTACACACACTCTCCCAGATCAACTGGAGGGGGGAAAAAAAAAAACAAACAAAAAACCCACTCCAAATAAATCTCAACATATACAACTGCACAACTGATAAACTCTTCTCAGTCGCTGCTTTTATTTCTGCATGCTTTGTGAGGTCCATTGCCAGCAATGGGTTCACAAACGTTTAACACACCGCTTACTGTATTTCCTCTGATTTTGTACCAGTGTATCAGATGTGTTAAGACCACTTGCTGCGAGATATGGATCTGACAATGATGCCCTTCTGGTAAAAAGGGACTTCACTGGAGCACAAGATAAATCCAAGAAGTGTCACCATGATGTCACGAAGGATGGGATCACATCGTCTACAGCACTATAAAAGGGCCTTCGTAGAAACAGACTTTTGTTGTCACATTTCAGGCTTTTCTTCTGTTTTGAAAAGTTTTTTAAACTACTGGCTCATCTTGGCAAAATGATGAAGTTTATATTGTGCTTCACATGAGGTGACTGTAAATACAAATCTACTTGTAGGCAATAGCTAGAAAGAAGTTTCCACTTCCATTCCTTCCTCCCGTACACTTGTAAGCGTCTTTTTTGTTTTTAAATTAAAAAATAATCTCATTTTTTCCCCTCTTCCTAGGAAGAGATCTGTCTCACCTATAAAACCAATTCCATGGCATTAAGAGAGCTGTTAACAGTATCAGCTAGCCAAATGAAATCTCACACGGTAGCCAAAGAAATGTTTCTAGATTGACCAGAGAATTGAAATAACTATGAGACCTTATCAAGTAGCACTGGAGAATTTACTCAGAGGCACTTTTGGGGCTGAATAGCTCAAAATACAGCCTGGATACCCCTCTGACTCATTATGTGTAAATCTGAAGAGAAAGACATTAATTTAAATCTCCCCCCAAGCAGCTGCTTTTCTCAAGACATGGAAGACAGGCAGGCAAAAAGCTGTCTTGCTTAGCACTTAGGCAGTTCCAAGATGGCACCATAATTTTAAAAAGCTCTGGGAAATAGTTCAACTCTTTGGAGAGTGCCAGTATGAAAGTTATGCGCCAACTAAACCCTTCCAAAGCACTGAAAACAAGTAGGGCTTAACGAGGCCAATTGTGTTGGCCCCCCTGTAAAGAAGAATTTTTTTTTCCCAGTGTTAAGATTACATTAAGGCACATGGTGGGATGTCTTGAGAACAGTTTTGTGAGGTGTGATCATGTTTCCCAAAAGAGCAGGAATATGTACTTGTTTCAATAAATTTTAACTATTACTTGAAATCCCATGATACTCATTATGCAGAGTTAGTCTATGCTGCCTACACTGGGAAAGGCCAGAGAGCCACATCTACCACATCTAACTTGCTAATATGAAACAGATCCCCAGTCATTCTCAGCTCCAGCGTACAAGTGCAATTTGCTATGGAGAATGGAGAGTCTGGGTTCCAGCGTGCAACGTCCCCTCTGACTGAAAGCAGCCCAGCCAAGTGTTTGGGTTGTACTATTTCTGTATTATGGAGAATTTTTCCTTTTTTAAAATGAAGATTGAAGTATGCTTTTCCACTTTGTGCACTTTCAGCAAGCTCTCTCTCTCTCTCTCTCCACGCTGCCCTGTAGCTTTCTAACTGTCACTAGCACTTTAACCTTCACATCAATAGTGGAAGACAAAGTTGGAACAGACAAAGTTGGAACACAACAAAAGCTGTATGGAGTGATTTCTCGTTTTCTTTTACAATAATGTGCACTTTTTAAAATGTAAAAAAGAGACAAACAAAGAGAAGGCTAGACTTGCTACACAAGGACCCCTGTGTAGGGGGTACACATGTAGTCTTACCTACCATTTCTTACAGTTACAAAGTACAGCTGTCAACCACAACCCTTCAGCGACATAGAAATACTTGAAAGGTTTGGAGTAATTTGAAATTGATAGGAGTATTAGAAGTAAATAGGAATCTTCTTGAGAGGGAGACTCTCTCTTTCCTGCCTGATGCAAGTCAAATTCACCCAGCCACCTCTGCTTCAAATAGCAGTAACGCAACGAAATTTGATTTCAAATGATAACCTCTCTTCAGCGATATTTTGACAAAATACAGATTAATTGCCAAACCCAGTGATGTCAGTTCTGCACTTCTGCCAGCGTCCTAGCCTTTTGTTCACCTTCTATTTGACAAAAATGTCATAGATCTGGAAAAATTTTGAATAAAGACCAGTAAAGACAGTCTCTCGTTTCACAGTACATGACTTCAAAACCTCCATCAGTAGGCTCTCAAACCAGAGTGCCAGTTTCCCATATGCCTCCTTCTGTGGAGGAGGCTAGCAACTGAAGCTGCAGCCCACATTGCAGATACTAGAAAGAGCTAGCAATTCAAGATTAGCATTGCAAGATTCCATAAGGTCTTCTTACAGAGTTAGTGAGTCTGCCAGCATTACAACAAAAACAGGAATGAGACAACTTTTAACTGTTCACTGAACTCTGGAAACTTTCAGACGTACTGGAATGACTTAAATACTGTAAAACTAAACAGAACAGAACCTGACATTTTAAGGCCTTGACTATTTTCAGTTACCTTTTGCTAACTTGCAATCAAAAGCCTCATTTGAGGGAGTTGTTGGGGTTAACATGTAGATATGGAAAACCAAAGGAAAATAACCCTGTGGCGTCATTTTCTTTGTAGCCAAAACCATTTGGGCAGAAATTTATGAAGACAACATACTTCCTTCTCAGTGAGAAGCCCACCTCCAAAGCCAAGAGGTAATACTTTCAGGAGCTTAGAGAGAAAGTCCTTTATAAAAAGGTGTCTTGTGGCCTTAGGTCACTTTATCACATCCGTTTGCCCAAGATTTGACATTGCCCAGCCTTCTTGAACGTGGGATAGAATAACCATTATATACGCACAAAAGGTCAAACTTCAAAACAAAATGAACAACTGTTTCAAAAAATCATCTCATTCAAGTCTACTCTGAAGTACCAAGGCAAAGTGGAACATCAAACAATACTGACTAACACACTGTACAGATCAGCAGCAGTGCTACAAGTCCCTTCTGACAGGCATTAGGGCATTTGGAGAATACCTGTGCCTCCCCTCAAGGTGGTTTTTTTTTTTCCCCTCAGGAGAACAGTGTCAATAAAACTTCACCTGTACAAAGATACTGTATAAGGTTCATTCAAGTATTTCCTCTAGGAAATCAACAGTGGAAGGACACTTTCATCATTAAAAAAGTTCATTGCATCCTGCTTGTACTCATACATGCTTTGATCAAGAGGTCTTCCAATCACTTGAAGAGTTCTGGGGCTGAAGCACAGTTTAGCAGCCAAAATGGTAAGCTTCAGCCCAGATGGTTTTTTTTTCCTTGTTTGAGGGCTCCATCTCCATCCATTCCGTTTGAATTTCAGCATTTTATTTATGGAATTACCATTCACTTCTCAGTCTGCCAGTGCACATTAGCGCAGATCTGTGTGTTCTGGTATCCGATCTTAAGTTTCTCATTAAGGACAACTAATGGTTGCACCACTTCTTTGTGGTAACAATTAACAATGGGCAACATAAAAAGCAACCCACTTGCTTTCATTTGTGGTCAAAGCAGGATTCAAATCATGTTTTCAGAGGTGAAAGGATAATGGAGTAACCGAACGCATCTGATGGCAGAAGCAGTCTGCAATAGTGACACTCCCAAACTAACTCCTCAATGAAATGCATCAACGCAGAGCGGGTCCAGTGTATGAACTAGTCTTTTCTACTTTGTTGAAGAACTATAAAACCCCAAGAAGGAGCAGGACTCCAAATCCAACTGTTATTTTGCAAGTCTTTCAGATAAGCAAAGCTGATAGGCTCAGAAACCAACTTCTTACGGGAAAAGGACACTGGAGTTTATTCGTTTGGGACTTCTGTTTTCAAAGAGAGAGGAGAAGCTGCAAAGAACATGCTTTTCTCCTTGCTCTGTTAATTCATTCAATATGCACTGACCACTTCCAGAAAACCATTGCCAAACGTGCTTCACGTTGCAGCCTTCACATTGCTTACTGTATTATATTCATTCATGAGTTGTTCGTAAGGCACAGAGAGTTCCAGCTCGTTATTGGTAAAGGTAGATTCATCAGAGGATGGGAATTTCACCAGTTTTTTGGTGGTTTCAGATTCCTCTGCAAGATTATCATCCATGGAGGATTTTGACGTTTCCTCGTCATCTGACATATCTTCCTCTTCGTCGTCATCTTCATTTACAAATGTTATATTGGCATTCTCAAATATTAAGGGTCGATAGTCTCTGGAATCCCAAGCTTCGCCTTCTTCCTCACTAATCCTGTCTAGCTGGTTTACAAAAATGCTTCCTTCTAGAGGACTCTCTCCATACGTTTATCATGCAAGGGTCTCAGTACACGACCATTTCCATGTCCAGGGAAGTCTCATCATATTCAAATGATTCTGCCTTTGTGTAAATCACCTGGGCATCTATACTAGCGTTCTGCATATTTTGCTTGGCATTTTCCACTTTAATCATTTTGTCATTGTTTGTCTTCAGGGCTTTCTTCCCAATTTGCTTAATAAGATCATTGTATGTTTCTTCCTTCTTTGACAGGAAGCTGAAAATGTTGACATCCTTGGATGTACCCATTTGAAGGGGTTTTTTAGACCGAGGATGGCTGTCAAATGACTCTTTCTTTTTTTCCTCCGTTTCTTTATTGCTTTGTGAACTTCCACAAACATACTGACCTTCCAGTTAACAAAGAGTGAAAGCCAAGCTAGTCCAGGTAGATCCATAACTCCACAAAATATCTGTAAAGGGCATGGTAGTTTGCCTCTGGATTTACACCTGCAAAGAATTGAAAAACAAGAATACTACTGAAAGAGGACTTGCAGCTGATAAATCTTTGAAGTTACAACACTGAGATTTACTGCACTAACAGAGCATGGTTATTTCAACACTGCTCCAAGAGGTGGTTAAGTGGGGATCTGAAATGCTACTGAAAGAAAAAGCCAATCCCAGGTCTTCCACTTCTTGGCTTAATGTACCGTGACTACTGGACTACAACATAAGTGGCAGCACATTTATCTTCTCCTTGCAAGTTATGAAAGTGAACTTTCTCCCTGAAAATTACAGGCCTCCTTGCCATTGAGGCATGGATATAAGTACTTTCCCTGAGAAAATGATTCAAACTTCACTTACTGCAACCATTGCCAAAGCCCTAAACACCACAGTGGATTTTAGAGAAAGGCAAGATTCAGAGGGAGCTGTTAGTATGCTTCAGCATTTCCTGTGGACTAGTTCTAGACAGCTGCACCAGAGAGCACTGTCCAGTACTTAAGCATTCTGCTTAGGATACAGGATCCCATTCACAGGTGCTTACTGTCATGGTGGTAAGGAAAACTCCTTGCCTGAAATAGGTCTGAGGCACTAAAAGAGTATTGAACTCCAGAAGTTAGCTTCAGGCTTTGCCCCTTAAAGGTCTTGGGCATTTAAACTAACATTAAAGAGCTACTCATTGGATCAGTACTCAGCTTTAATTCAATCTTCTATGCAGCAAAGCTTAAGAAACACCTTTTTAAGTAAGAATTTGGACATAAAATACCATTACTGACCAGCAACAAAATCTCCAAATCCTATGTGGTGATGGTGATGAATGAGAAATAGAGGCCTTCAATGTAATCCCATCCTTCGGTCACCATAAAGACAAAGGGAGGAATAACCAGATGGACCAAGACACCCCAAACAAAAAAATGAAAATAGCTGTGCAGGTAATTTGTGCTTTCCTCTGTAAAAAAAAAAGAATTAAAGTCAGGGAAATACCTCCAAATTTTCTTTTCCTCTCCAGGAAGCATCATCTAACAGGATCAGACATTCCAGAGTTTTGTGCTAATGGTTTAACAGCCATAACTGAAAATCACTGATTAAAGTAAACACAACTATTTTATTTTCTTTATTCAGGACTCACTACTCTTGCAACGACTTGCCTAAATAGGAATATGTCCCCAGTTTTCTTTCAAAGCTCTC
>CM037640.1:8033202-8122256 GCA_015227895.2 Colaptes auratus
GGAATATGCTGTTTCCTGTGTTCACCTACTGGGTGGGACCCTCCGATGCTGGAGGTTTAACTTCTGTAGCAGTCCAGGAAGTACCCAGCCTAAATTGCCACACAAAGTATCACTGCATAACCACCACTTGTTCTGAGAGGGCAATCAAACGTCTGCTAGTAGGAAATTGTTCAGTTACTCTTTTTCATTGACTTACAAATGCAGAACCTAGAGAGCATTTAAGTGAAATAGAGCTGCAGACTTTCCACTGGCACAAAAATGACGAGCAAGTTCTTTCTAATGCTGGGAGAGACACAGATCCCTATGAGTTTTGCAATATAAAGACCTCTTATCTTGGCTGTCAATCATCAGCCAGAAGCTAAAAGACCAATTCTTCCTGCTGGACTGATTTATTGCTTCCACAAAGTTTCTTGTTCAGGCAAGGCTGTGTATCTGCTCCTTAAAGAGTTCTGACAGCTTGAGGAGGAATTGTGATCACAGGCTCCTATCCTTCTGGGGGATCTTAACACCCCGACATCTGCTGGAAAGAGCAACACAGCTGGCTACAGGCAATCCAGAAGGCCCTTAGAGTACCTAGATACAATTCTTGAGGAGATACTGTGGTGTGGGTTGAAGGCAAATCCTTCCCTCCCACCACGGGCAGAAAAAAAACTCAGACAAACAGATTGCAGAAGTGGTGGAAAGTTTAAATGGAAAAAGCGTAAATATTTTACAGAGAACCACGGCAGAGTGACAAAAGAGATCCCAAAGCATACCCAGAAGCATCCCAACACTTCCCTCTCCCCACCTGAGGGTACCCCCAAACCCCCCCAGGGCTCTCTCTCCTCCCCCCCCCCTCCAATGTAGGCTAATCTCAGCTGGCCAGATCTGAGACTGCCCTTCCCCCTTCTCCTCCCAGCCTTGGGCCTAGCCAGGCCCTAAGAGGCCTCAAAGATGACCCCCCCCTCCCATTACCTGACAGGGACCATCTCCATAGGTGCGGTGAGGAAGAAAGAGGAAGTGCAGGGCTTTTGCAGGTGGTTTTATTGGGAGCTGGGCATTATGGGATGAAATACACAGCTTCCTGTGTCCACCCACGGGCTGGACCCTCGGGACACTGCCGGTATAGCTTGTGTGGTGGCAACAGAAGCACTCATCCTAAACCACCACAGATAGGTTGTTGGGACCTGTTGGTCACAACTGGAAGTGAAATCATCAGGGACATCAAAGCTGAAGGCAGCCTGGGCTGCAGTGATCATGACCAGTGCAGTTCACTGTCCTAAGGAGCATGAAGCCCACAAGAAGCACAGTGAGACTTTAAATTTTAAGAAAAATCTTCCAGCTCTTCAAGGAGTTACTATATGTGATCCCATTGAACAGCCCTCAGGACAAAAGAGCTGAACAAAGCTGGTGGATATTTTTAGGATGCTCTAAACAGAGCACAAAAGATCTCAGTCCCCACATGTAGAAATGGGGCAAGGAGGGCAAGAGACCACTATGGTTGAGCTGTGACCTGCTGGTCAAACTGAAGGGCAAGATGGGGCTACACATGAAATGGAAAGAGAGACAGGCATCCTGGAAAAGTATAGGGATGTTGTTTCCTGATTTGGGGGCCACTTGGTGATGAAGGGAGGCACAAACCCTGTTGCTGTACAGCAACAAGATTCCAGAAATGCAGAGTGTGGAGAATCTCACAATCCTCCCAGAAGTATTTTATTGCTGCATTGTACAATCCCTAGCATTAGAGGCAGAGTCCCACTTACAGAAGTCCGAGAAGCCCTCTGAAGAGTGGCTGTAGCAGTCCCCACGATATCTGCTCACCAAATTAGAGGAATACAGAACTGTGTGGACTGTTCAGTGTATAAGGATTTGTCTGGATTGTTGCATCTAGAGAGTGGTGGCTCAATGGCTTGAAATCCAGATGGTAAGCAATGACAAGTGGTGTCCCTCAGGGTTCGTACTGACACCTGTTCCATTAGTATTTTTTATCAACACATAGTGGAGTGCACCATCAGCAAGTTTTGCAGATTACACAAGCTGTGTGGTGTTGTCAGTACACCAGAGGGACCTGGACAAGCTGGATAGATTGGCCCAGGTGAACCTCCTGAGGTTCAATATGAGCAAGTGCAGAGTCCTGCACCTGGGCTGGAACAATCTTCACTATCAATAAAGACTGGGGGATGAGGTGTTAGAAAGCAGCCCTGAGGAAAAGGACTTGGGAGCTGATGGACAGATGAGAAACTGCAAAGATGGTAGGCAGTGGTGCTTGCAGCTGGGCAGCCAATCACATCCTGGGCTGCATCAAAGATGCATTGCTGGCAGATCCAGAGAGGTGATTCTGCCACTTTGCTCCTGTGAAACCTCACCTGGAGTACTCTGTACGGTCTGGAGCCCTCAAATAGGAAGACATGGACCTGATGGGTGGGTCCAGAGGATGTCCATGAGCATCATCAAGGGGTTAGAGCACCTCTGCTATGAGGACAGGCTGAGGAACTGGGATTGTTCCGCCTGGAGAAGTGGAGGCTCTGGGAGAACCAGTTGCAGCCTTCCTGTACCTGAAGGGGGCCTACAAGAGGATGGGGAGAGCCTGTTGACAAAGGCCTGCAGTGACAGGACAAGGGGCAATGGCTTTAAGCTGGAGAAGAGCAGATTTAGATTAGCCATTAGGAGCAAGTTCTTTACTATGAGGTTAGTGGAACACTAGAACAGGTTGCCCAGGGAGGGTTGAGGCCCCTTCCCTGAGATAATAAAGGTGAAGCTCAAGAAGGCCCTGGGCGCCTGGTCCAGTTGGGGATGTCCCTGCTGACTGCGGGGAGATCAGACTAGCTGACGTTTGAGGTCCCTTCCAGCCTGGACCATTCTATGATTCCATAACATAACTATGATTAGAACTTTCATAAATACACTACTACTCAGCCAAAGTTAGTCTGACATTTTATTTTCTAGTATACAAGGTAGAGCATAAGGCCTTCAGGATCTTTTGATTTCATGAAAGAAACATCTTCTGAAGTTGGCTTTTATTCCTCCTTGTTGAAGCACATCAACAGTAATGCAGGATTTTTGTTGTTGGTTTAAATCTAAACAGCGAGAGATGCATGAATTTCTGCCTCCATATCTCTTGATAGTGCTTTGTGAAATATTAACTTAATGTTCAAGATAAGAATCTGTGTAAGCATTCCTCCACAAAATGCTTGAGTATTCCTAATTAAATAACTGCAGTGGCATCACAGGAAAAGAAAAAAAAAGGAATCCATGTACAGTGAGGTCTCAGCAAATAGTATTAGAGGAGACTCTGAAGATGACCGATTCCTCTCCATTAGGCAAGCATTTCACAAACACTGCTACAGATTTTCTCCAGGGGACTGAAACTGGGCATCTCTTACATAATATATTTAATTAGAACTAAGTGAGAGTCACCATGTGGTTAGGATTCAAAATTTCAATCCAGTAGCCATCAGGATCCTGAACAAAAGCAAGTCCTTTCATTTTACCTATTAGAAAAAAAAATAACAAAAGAACAAAAACATGAGTTAAGATTACAAGGCTAGTTCTTCATGTCCAGTGTGAATACTTCACAAGAATATTTTTTCCTTCTGCATAATACAATAATACAATACAGCAGGTTGGAAGAGACATTCAGGATCATCGTGTCCAACCCATCAACCAATCCAGCCCACCTAAACAACTAAACCATGCAGCCAAGCACCCCATCAAGTCTCCTCCTGAACACCTCCAATGAAGGTGACTCCACCACCTCCACGGGCAGCCAATTCCAATGGGCAATCACTCTCTCTGTATAGAACTTCTTCCTAACATCCAGCCTAAACCTCCCCTGGTGCAGCCTGAGACTGTGTCCTCTTGTTCTGGTACTGGCTGCCTGGGAGAAGAGACCAACCTCTGCCTGTCTACAGCCTCCCTTCAGGTAGCTGTAGAGAGCAATAAGGTCACCCCTGAGTCTCCTCCAGGCTAAGCAACCCCAGCTCCCTCAGCCTTTCCTCACAGGGCTTGTGTTCCAAACCCCTCACCAACTTCGTTGCCCTTCTCTGGACACGTTCCAGCAAGTCAACATCCTTCCTAAACTGAGGGACCCAGAACTGGACACAGTACTCAAGGTGTGGCCTAACCAGTGCAGTGTACAGGGGAAGAATTAGCTCAAACATAGACAGCCAAATGCTGAATACATCTGAGTCAGTTTTTAATCGGCATTAGATCTTCATATGCTAAATTATCAAGCTTACTCTCTACAAAGCTTGTAGCTTAAATTCACTTGGAAATTCTACCTTTTGTTTTCTGCATATGCCTCTCTGTGTGTTCATCCTCTAAAAGAAGAGAAGCATTTTTGTGCTCCAGGATGTTTTTATACTGTCTTTGCCAGTACACATTGCCTGCCTCCACAATGAAGTTTTATGTTACTGATTTTCATTTGTTTCCCCCTCCCCACCCCTGTGTGGTTTGCAGTATATATCTGCATCACTTCATAAAAGAGAAATCTTAAATCAAGAAATCTGTGTTCAAGTTGAGTTTTCAGGTACACATCTTCTATTTGCTTCAGCTGAGAACACAGTGAGCAAGACAAGAATCACTTAAGTCTCTCCTCAACTAGTTGTTCTTAGAAAGAAATTCCTCTCAAAAGAAATCTGGAAGATCAGTTCCAATACACGTAAACTAAAGCTTCATGCACTAATGTTATGTTTGATCTAAAAAAATCCTGTATGGGGTGGGTTTAAACAGCCTGGTTTCTAAAGCCAAAAGGGAGATGTATTGCATATTTGTATATAGAATAGGATAGAATTAACCAGGTTGGAAAAGACCTTTGAGATCATCAGGTCCAACCGATCACCCAGCACCATCTAATCAACTAAACCATGGCACCAAGTGCCTCATCCACTCTTTCTTTTAAACACCTCCAGTGATGGTGACTCTACCATCTCCCTGGGCAGCCCATTCCAATAGCTAATCACTCCTTCTGTAAAGAACTTCTTCCTAACATTCAGCCTAAACCTCCCCTGGTGCAGCTTGAGACTGTGTCCTCTTGTTCTGGTGCTGGTTGCCTGGGAGAAGAGACCAACCCCCACCTGGCTACAACCTCCCTTCAGGTAGTTGTAGACAACAAGAAGGTCTCCCTTGAGCCTCCTCTTCTCCAGGCTAAACAACCCCAGCTCCCTCAGCCTCTCCTCACAGGGCTTGTGCTCCAAACCCCTCCCCATCTTTGTTGCCCTTCTCTGGACACATTCTTTCTTTGTCAACATCTTTCCTAAAACTGAGGGGCTGAGAACTGGACTCAAGGTGTGGCCTAACCAGTGCTGAGTCCAGGGGCAGAATGACCTCCCTGCTCCTGCTGGCCACACCATTCCTGATGGATATTCCTGACATGCTGCTATTGGGTGTCCATTTTAGAATTCTCATGAGTCTCAAGAATCCCACTGAAAAATGCCTCTGGTTTCAGCATTTTAGGCTATTGTGAGATAGACATTCTTTATGTACTCTCTTGACATTTGAGCTATACATTGTGCATTTTTTACTAAAAGGTATACAAGTCAAACATGATATACACTAATGAGGCCATTTCTGCAAAACAGTTATAGCAGGACAGTTATGATAGTAACAGCTAGTGGGTGGAACTAGGTGTTATTTATACAAGAAAAGCCAGGAAAGTCAAGAATTGCTCAGTTTCAATGTGTGGGAGTAATTATGGCTTCTTAGTCACCTTATTTTCATACAATAAGGACCAAACAGATACCATGTGTGAACTTGATCTGTATCAAAGTAAATTCTGTAATAACTCTGCACAGTAGTATATGTAGTAAACTATGGCAGCAAAACAACATATACATTTTAGTAAACTCAGACAACACACAGAAGGCACTTAGCCAGACCAACTAAACAGTGTACCAAGATGGATCTACTGTCAGTTTTGTCTGCATGAGAAAGTGCAGGGGTAACTGGTCTAGTGCCTTCTGAGCAATGACAACCACTAGGAACTGTCCAGGAGTATCTGCTACACAAAATACATTAAAAACAAGGGAAAAACTTGACTTGCATTTCTGATTGAGACTTACCATCATCTGGTTTCTTCACAAATTTCACTCCCAGTTCTTCAAACCTCTTACAAGCTTTATAGACATCAGGGACAGCAATTCCAATGTGTCCTGTGCAACAAGGCAAGAGTGAAGAACACTGTTCAGTATTCTTCTGTGTCCTAAGAAAACGTTTGCTCAGCATTTCACCTTTTGCAGAAAGTTTCCACGCTATAGTTGACACAAGATATGGCTGTGTTGCAAGAAAAATGTCACTTCCCAGCCTTTGGAAAGTTGGATTTTTGATAACACCTTTTCAAATAGAAATTAAAATATCTCCTATTGCTTAGAAGAGAGTATTATCTAGACTAGGAAAAAGGTATTTTCCCACTGGTTTATTTGTATTTCCTTTCTCGAAGCATGCCCACATTACATGACTTTGTGGCATCAAGCCACTTCAACAGAACAAGGAGTTTGTTGCTAATGCTGTATTTGTAGCAACTAATCCTGGCACTATGCAAGTCCTGAGTTTACAAATCCATCCAGAAACTTTAAATGTCATAGAATGGTCTGGATTGCAAGGGACCTCTGAAGGTCATCTAGCCCAACACCCTCTACAGTTAGCAGGGGCATCCTCAACTAGACCAGGCTGCCCAGAGCCCTGTCAAGCCTCACCTTGAATATCTCCAGGAATGGGGCCCCAAACACCTTCCTGGGCAACCTGTTCCAGTATTCCACTACCCTCATAGTAAAGAACCTGTTCTTAACATCCAGTCTAAATCTGCTCTTCTCTAGTTTGAAGCCACTGCCCCTCGTCCTGTCACTCCAGACTTTTGTAAACAGTCTCTCTTCACCCTGCTTGTAGGCCCCCTTCAGGTACTGGAAGGCTGCTATTAGTTCTCCCTGGAGCCTCCTCCAGGCTGAACACCCCCAGCTCCCTCAGCCTTTCATTGTAGCAGAGGTGCTCCAACCCCCTGATCACTGTCGTAGCCCTCCTCTGGACGCACTCCATCAGCTCTGTGTCCTTCCTGTATCGAGAGCTCCAGACCTGGACACAGTACTCCAAGTGCGGTCTCACCCGAGCAATGTGGTGGAATCACATCACTTGATCTGCTGGCCATGCATCTTTTGATACAGCCCAGGATGCAAACATCAAATGGCTAGATTTGAGTATGAAACTTAGTTCACAAGGCAGTGACCTTTCAAGCACTCAAAACTCCACATCAAGCCACATCAGCGCTACAAACAGGAATTCTAGCTTAAAATGCGTAACAAGTGGATTATAAAATAGAAATCCAAATGTCTGTCAGTCTAAACACCATGATAACCTGATGCACAACAGCAATTATTGTTCTTCATTCAGTAGTTACTATTAGCATCTGTTTGTTTGCCAAAGGATTAGATTCTTTACAGAAAGTATAACTGTGGCTCATTACTCTGAGCCATTTGTTCACTATTTTCACCATCTTTCACAGCACATAAGACACAAGAAGAGAGACAAAGGACAAGATGCAAGTTCCCATCTTTCCTAGTGCTAGTATGTTTTCTTCAACCTACTAAACATGTCTTTTCATCCATAGAAGTGTAAAATATTTTTCTGCTGGTTCTCATTTTAATGAAACCCTACAGCATGAACTTACCCAATAACATTTCTTTATATAGATTTTTAATATGTTTTTACAGAAGGTATATAGACTTTTAAAAACTCCAAAAACATTTCAAACTCCATTTTTCCCCACTACAGAAGACTTAAAATGAAATCACAGTAAACCAAAGCTTACATTTACAAACACAGACCTACCAAATCCTCGGGGATCTGAATTGCCATTGTGATAAGACTGATTTTCATCATTTTCAGTGCCCCAGTTGCTGTAAGAAATAATTATTATATGTTGAAGGAAAGTATCAAAATGAGCAAATCCTAAATGTTGTTCCCTCAGAAGGATAAGTTGTTTCTTTGGGGGGGAAGAGCTGTTAGCTGAGTTCATTAAATTTGGAAGACTTTGCCCAGTCATAGATCCTGAGGCTAATCCAGTCATATTCACAGCCCCTCGCTAGAATTCAGGTTCTAGATTTGAATGAGGCAGAGACACTCCTGTCTCACTTAGATTAGACAGAAGGTTGCACTGCATGAGTCAGTTTATCTACCCATCTCTGGGGAGCAAACAGTGAGGGTAGCAGGTCCTGAAGCTAAGCCAGATAGTGAAGATGTCAGGACATTCTTTTGCACAATCATAGAATCAATAAGGTTGGAAAAGACCTCAAAAATCATCAATTCCAACCTGTCACCCAATTGCAGTGATTAGTAGCATTAAGGAAATACCTTGTTTACATGAGTTGTATGTTTTTGACAGAATACCTCTTTTAATTAGAATTGTAGAACCCTAGAATCATACAATGTTAGAGGTTGGAAGAGACCTCCAGAGATCACCAAGTCAAACCCCCCTTCCAAAGCAGAATCACCTAGGACAGCCCACACAGGAATGCATCCAGGCAGGTTTCGAAAGTCTCCAGTGAAGGAGACTCCACAACCTTTCTGGGCAGCCATTAGATTCCAAAAGCAGCCAGATTAGATTCCAAAAGCAACAGTTATCCATTATTAGGATACTCTGGGGTTCCAAAGACAGTTCTAACCATGCTGGGTGGCTTACCTGCCCCAGATGGCACACACACTGAAAATATAGCAAGCTTTACTTCATATTTATGTACCACTGCTCACCCAGAAGTTTGAAAGAGCTCTGAAGAGAGAAAGATTAAATTTGCCAAGTATCCGGGATCTCAGCTAAGTCACAGTGAAGATGTTTCCACAGTCATTATTAAACTTTCTATTCAATCCAACAGGATTCCTACTCATCTACTCCTGTTTAATCATTGTTACCTAAATGTATCACAGTATCACCAAGGTTGGAAGAGACCTCAAAGATCATCAAGTCCCACCTGTCACCACAGACCTCATGACTAGACCATGGCACCGAGTGCCACGTCCAATGCCTCTTGAACACATCCACGGACAGCGACTCCACCTCCCTGGGCAGCACATTCCAATGGCCAACAACTCTCTCTGAAGAACTTTCTCCTCACCTTGAGCCTAAACTTCCCCTAGCACTGCTTGAGACTGTGTCCTCTTATTCTGGTGCTGGTTGCCTGGGAGAAGAGACCAACCCCCTCCTGGCTACAATCACCCTTCAGGTAGCTGTAGAGAGCAAGAAGGTCTCCCCTGTGCCTCCTCTTCTCCAGGCTAAACAACCCCAGCTCCCTCAGCCTCTCCTCATAGGGCTTGTGCTCGAGGCCTCTCCCCAGACTTGTTGCCCTTCTCTGGACACGCTCAAGTGTCTCGATGGCCTTCTTAAGCTGAGGGGCCCAGAACTGGACACAGGACTCAAGGTGTGGCCTAACCAGTGCAGAGTCCAGGGGCACAATGACTTCCCTGCTCCTGCTGGCCACACTATTTCTGATGCAGGCCAGGATGCCCTTGGCCTTCTTGGCCACCTGGGCACACTGCTGGCTTATGTTTAGGTGGCTGTGAATCAGTACCCCCAGGTCTCCTTCTGTTTGGCTGCTCTCCAGCCACTCTGACCCCAGCCTGTAGCTCTGCATGGGGTTGTTATGGCCAAAGTGCAGCACCTGGCACTTGAATTTGTTGAGTCCTATGTCCAGTTCTGGGCCCCTCAGTTTAGGAAAGATGTTGAGTTGTTGGAACGTGTCCAGAGAAGGCTAACAAAGCTGGGGAGGGGTCTGGAGCACAAGCCCTATGAGGAGAGGCTGAGGGAGCTGGGGTTGCTTAGCCGGGAGAAGAGAAGGCTCAGGGGAGACATTATTGCTGTCTACAACTACCTGAAGGGAGGTTGTAGCCAGGTTGGTCTTTCTCCCAGGCAACCAGCACCAGAAGAAGAGGACAGAGTCTAAAGCTGCACCAAAGGGAGGTTTAGGCTGAATGTTAGGAAGAAGTTCTTCATAGAAAGCATGATTGGCCATTGGAATGGGCTGCCCACTTCCACCATCACTGGAAGTGTTTAGGAGGAGACTTGATGGGGTGCTTGGTGCCATGATTTAGTTGACTAGATAGTGTTGGATGATAGGTTGGACTCGATCTCAAATGTCTTTTCCAACCTGGTTAATTCTATTCTATTATGCTAATACTTACTGTGTCAGTTCAAGTGTAGCTTTTCTGGAGAAGGTCCAAGCTGTTCTCTCAGTTTTATCTTTTGGAATATCATTTTTATCTTCATACCCCAGGAAATAGAGCGAGAACTTCATAGTAGGAAAGTCAAATTTTTGAAGCAGCCTAAAAGGCAACATTTATTTTGAAAGAGTAACTGAAAAATGTAATCAGGTAGTTTGCAAATAAACCAAGATGCTTCCCCACAGAAAGAAATGTTTAAAAACAGGATCAAAAAACAAACATACTTGAGATGAAATGCTGTTACCATTTCAATAGCTATGTATAAGGATAAAACCACCTCAGATGTGACAATCAACTAAAAGAATACTTAAGCATTTTTTGGTAGGGTGTTTAATGAGAACAAGTAGGCATACAAGCTAATCAATTGTATTTTTCAGCTAGTGAGGTGTTTCATTTTTATGTTCTCTCCACCTAAAGTGGAAGCAATTTATTTTACTTCAGTATGGACTCAAGAGGTTTAAAATTGTGGTTTGAAATAACTCAAAATGTCAAGAATGTGCACAGAGCCTTAGCATAAACACATGAAGCTGCTGCAGGGCATCTGCCTTCCAACAGCGTTCCCCAAAAAACTGAGTTTGGAGCTTATCATGACCAGATGTGGTCATGAACTACCTCTGAGATAAACTTAAGATTTGTAACAACTCCTGATTATAAGCACAGCCAGAAAAGTTACAGTTAGCTACAGGCTCAGTGAAGAGAATGTAAGCAAACTGATCACTGATCATTAATGACCTCTGTAGGAAAACAAATTTCTAGTCAAGGCAAATATTAGTTCATTGGCAGCTTGGGCATCAGCTGTGCTATGGGAATTCTCAAGAGACTGTCAGACTGTCCAACTGGGCATCAGCTGATGGGCCAGCATTGTTTATGTTGTTAGACCAATTACTGTAATTACATCAAAATAACAAAACCCCTTTCAGAAGAATAGTGGGGGCGGGGGATGGTATTTTGGCATACAACTTTTACTCACGTCATTCCAAGAACTCTTGTATAAAAATCCAGAGACTTCTTAGGATCCTTTACTCTCAACATTGTTTGCTGAAACATAAAGTCCTGAGGGGAAAAAGAGATTCATTGTTTATACATCGACCAGGTTTTAATTATGGGTATTAAGAAAGATGCCAATTAATAACGGATCTAAAACTAGCAGGCTTAGAAGTAACAAACAGAGTACCATTAAGTATAAATATTTATTTACACATTAAGTGTAAATAAAACGTTTTCTCCTGATCCTATACATACAGGTTTGTGTTAAATGAATGTCTTTGCAACCTAATGATTAAAACATAAACAAAGCACCACTATTATCATGAATATATTATCACTGGTATCAAGAAAGGAGTATCATTCGTATCCTTATTCTCTTACAGAACTATACAGCACATGAACCACCATGCATGCAAGCACAGCAAGCAAGTGTACGTTTGAAATCGGACCTCACCGCAGACACTGAAATTAAATAAAGCTAAACGCCTGAATTCATTGTGTCGAACAACTTAAGTGCAACTACACGGTTCTTTTACTAAGACTTCAGAATGTTTGTGGTGTTTCGGGGAATTTCTTTTGCCACTCTGATATGAGGTGGCTGAGAAGTTTCCGCAGTACCCTTTTACCCCGCTGCCGAGCGCAGAGCGGACGCTCGCACTCCGGCCGAGGCTCTTCGCAGCAGCGGAGGCAACTACCCGGCCGAACACCGGCCGGCGCGGCCGCAGGGCAGCACCGGATGGCGGCTCACAACTGCCGGTGCAGCGCGTTCGCCCGGCACCACGACCGTGAAATCGAGCCCTGCTGGCCGACGACGTGACGGTCTCGCCCCATAAGGCGCACCCTAGGCGTCTGGCAATCCGCGGCCATCCCCTCTCGCTCCTCCACTTGGGGATCCTTCCCGGCCCCATACCGCCGTCCACGCACTGCACGTCCGCCCGTCAAAGAGCGCGGCGGAGGGGCACGGGCGCTGCTGCAGACCCACTCGGCGCCGGTAACCCCGGGACACCCTCGTCACCCCCATCCACCCCACCTTCGTGCTGGCATCCGGCTCCGAACAGGCGCCGTAGGCTGCCTCATCGCTGAGGCCGCTGAGCTGCGCTCCTTCCGCCATGTCGAGAGAGGACGAGCCACCGGAGCCGGCTACGGCGGCGGCCGCGGAGAGGTGGTCCTCCGCTTCGCCCCGCCCCGGGGGCGTACCTCCAGCTATGCTGCCGCAGAGGGGAGACGAGGGCAGAGCGCTGTGAAGATGATCGGTCCCGTAAGCATTCACGGGAAGGAGCAATCAGTCTGTGGAGTTGATTAGATGCAGCGTAAAATGAAACCACGGACCTTAACGTGATCATTCGTCCCTCTAGCTGTCGCTTACAGGTCCCGAGGGTACCATCCAAACGCCCAGGCAGATGTAGAGACCTTACCATACCCATCTCCAGTGGCATGTGTTGGGATTTTTTTTGTTTGGTTTGGGTTTTTTTTTAAACCCTTCCAAGTGGCAAGATCTTGTGATGGTTTGGAAACCCGACCTTGAGCCTTTAGCCTTGTTTACAAAAATACATGCGGTGCACTCGTTTAGGTACTAGCAGATGTTGGTGTCTGCCTTCAGATCCTGGAAGAAGATTTCAAGTAGCATCTGACACCCTTTAGAGTTATGCAGTGAGATTTACTACAAACAATTATTCCTGATACAGGCCAGGATGCTGTTGGCCTTCTTGGCCATCTGGGGATATTGTTGGCTGATGTTCAGCTGGTTGTCAATCAGCACCCCCAGGTCCTTTTCAGACCGCCAGCCTTCCAAGCCGCTCTCCCCAAGCCTATGGTGTTGTATGGCATTGTTACAATCCAAGTGCAGGTCTTGTTTAAACATCATACAACTGACCTCAGCCTGTCCAGGTCCTGCTCTAGAAGATTCCTGCCTTTGAAAAGATCAATACTCCCACCCAACGTCTCATCTGCACACTTACTGAGGGCGCACTTAGTCCCCTCATACAGATCATCAATCACCACTTGTGACCAGACAGCAACTGGATTTAACTCCATTCACCACACTCTTTGGGCCTGGCCATCCAGCCAGTTTTTCATCTAGAGAAGCATCCACCCATCCAAGCCATGTACAGCCAGTTTCTCCAGGGAGATGCTGTGTCAGGCAGTGTCAAACCCTTCAAGAACATCCACAGCTTTTCCCTCATTCATTAAGTGGGTCACCATGTTGTAGAAGATCAGGTTTGCTGAGCTGTCACTACTAAGTGACTACTGAGTCCCCACTAAAAAGACTGTCCCTATCTTTCTTATAGGTCCCCTTTAACTACTGAAAAGCTGCAGTAAATTCTCCATGAAGCCTTCTCCTCTCCAGGCTGAGCAACCCCAGCTTGATGAGCCTTCTTTTATAGGAAAGATATTCCAGGTCTTTTGTTATAATATAGATTATTTTTGTAGCCCTCTTCTGGACCTTCTCCATCAGGTCCACATTCTTCTTGTGTTGCGGGCACCAGAGCTGTACACAGCACTTAGGGTGAGATCTCACCAGAGCAAAGTGGCAGAATCACCTCGCTCGATCTGCTGGCCACACATCTTTTGATGCAGTCCAGGGTGTAAATGTCAAATGTTGAGTGGCTAGATTGAGTATGCAACTTAGTTCATAAGGCAGTGACCATGTGATTGGCCTTCCAGAATGCAAGTGAACATTGTTGGCTGACATCCAGCTTCTCATCCACCAGAACTCCCAGGTCTTTTCCTGCAGGGCTGCTTTCTGTCACTTCATCTTCCAGCCTGTATTGATTCTGAAGCTTGCCCTAACACAGGTGAAGGATCTTGTACTTGGCCCTGTCAAACCTCATGAGATTGACAAGAGTCTGCATTTCAAGCTTGTCCATGTCCCTCTGGCATGTTAACTGCACCACTCAGTTTGTTGTCATCTGCAAACTTGCCAAGGGTGCACTTAATCCCACTGTCCATGCCATGGGTGAAGATATTCAACAGCACTGGTCCCAGTACAGTCTTCCATAAGTACATGGAAGATCACAGAGACCAGCCTCTGAGATCAGCCTCCAGAGCTGAACCATCCCTGCAGCAGTTTGGCAGAGCAGCAGAGATTGGTTGATGGGGTCTTTTCTTTTTCCAAAGCCAGGTTACACATAGGGAGCAGAGCAATCCCCATCACCAAGCTTGCTGATCTCAGGGAATGTGTGTGAGGTGTGAGTGAAGCTGAAGCTGCAGTGGCCTATTTAAATGCTCCAGGAGCACAGGGATCTTTGATCCATGCACACTGAGCGAAGGTGAGGTAAGAGGCATGGTGAGTCATCTAGGTATGCTGTGGCAGTTTGTGCAGAAGGTTGTACAGCCATGGTTGCTACCCAGATGAAAACTGTTATGAAAAGAAATGTGGCAACGCAGACAGAGGTTCCACGTAAACATGCTGCTGTCCAGGTCACAGGCTGCAAGGAGTCCCAGAGCCCTGCACTGGCAAAAAGTGGCAATTATGAGAACTGCTGCATCCATTATGAAAAGGTGGTCAATTTGCTCAGCCTCATGGCAGAGCTGTGCAAGGAGGTTGAAAGGTTGAGGAGTATCAGGGAGGCCAAACAGGAGATAGACTGGTGAAGCCAAGCTCTGCCTTCCCTGAAACAGAAATGTGATCACCCATCTGGTAGTACTCAGGATCAGAGGGCCCCTGTATCTTGCCCCTGTCAAACCAGAGACAATTACCTGGATGAAGGGAAGGAATGGAGTCTCATTCACAGCTGAGGCAGCAGACAACCTCACTACTTGCCCATTTCACCGTCCCAGGTGCCACTAAAGACATGAGGCTCTGGTTTGGAAAGACCAGCCAAATGAAGATGTGAATGATGGGCAACCTACACCAGAGGCATGTGCACACTCAGAAAAGCCTTCCACCCTTATCACAACATCATCCACAAGAAAAAAAAAGGGTTATAGTCATAGATGACTCCCTTCTGAGTGGATCAGACAGTCCAATATGTTGAGCACACCCTTCTCGTAGGGAGCTATGCTGTCTCCCTGGAGCCCAGGTTAGAGATATCACTTGGAAACTTTCTAGCCTGGTGCAGACCTTGAACTATTACCCATTATGGAAGTTCCATGTAGGTGAAGAGGAGGTAATGACTGTTGGTTCAAGAGCACTTAAAAGAGACTTTAGGGCTTGGGATGAGTGCTAAATGATTCTGGGGCACAAGTCATCTTCTACTCTTCCAGTCACAGGCAGTGACATTGGAATGAGCAATCAAATCCAATCCATTAATACATGGCTCCATGGCTTGTGTCACTGCCATGAATTTGGGTTCTTTGACTGTGGCATGGCCTACACAGCCATCCTGTTGACATCAAACAGGAGACACCTCTCTTCAAGGAGGGAGAGGGTCTTCACTCAGGAGATTGCAGGCCAGGATATGGTTGAAGCTGAACTTGGCACGGGATGCAAAGAATAACAGGATGGTCTTCTACAGGTACATCAAGGAAAATGTTAAAGAAAACATACCCCCAGTGAAGAGCAAGAATGGTAAACAAGTAATAACAGATGAGAAGGCCTAGATTCTCAACAACTGCTTTTCCTCAGTCCTCACTGGCAACCTCTCTCCCAACACCTCCCAAGTTCAAACAATTACAAGGTGGGGATAAGGGCAGCAAAGTCCCTCCCACTGTGTGCAAAGGTTATGTCTGTGACCACCTGAGGAACCTGAATATACATAAGTCTATGGTACTTGATAAGAAGCACTATGGGACATGATAAGAAGTCCCTATTGTATCAATTATATAGTGAATGGGGTTGAGTGCACCATCAGCACATTTGCAGATGACACCAAGCTGAGGGGTGCTGTCTATATGAAAGACCTGGACAAGCTAGAGAGGTGGCTCCAGGTGAACTTCATGAGATTCAGCAAGACCAAGTGCAGGGTCCTGCATCTGGGCCAGAGCAATGCTCATGATCAATACAGGCTGGGGGATGAATTGATAGAAACCAGCCCTGTGGAAAAGAACATGGGAGTTTTGGTGGATGGGAAGCTGGACATGAGCCACAAGTATGCTCTTGTAGCCCAGAAGGCCAATCACATCCTGGGGCTTCATCAAAAGAACTGTGCCCAGGTGGTCAAGAGAGGTGATTCTGCCACTTTGCTCTGCTCTAGTGAGACCTCACCTAGAGTACTGCATCCAGCTCTGGAGCACTCAACACAGAAAGAACATGGACCTGATTGAGTTGGTCCAGAGGAAGGCCATGAAGATAACTGGGGAGCTGGAACACCTCTCCTGTGAGGACAGACTGTGGGAGCTGGGGCTGTTCATGAGAAGAGAAGGGAAGGCTCTAGGGAGACCTATTAGCAGCTTCCCAGGCAGCTGAAAGGGACTGTTTACAAAGGCCTGTAGTGATAGGATGAACGGCAATGGTTTAAAATTAGAGAAGAGCAGGTTTAGATTGGATGTTAGGAACAAGTTTTTTACCATAGGAATATTGGAACAGGTTGCCCAGGGGAGTAGTTGAGGCCCCATCCCTGGAGATATTCAAGAGCTCGACAAGGCTCTCAGTAACCTGATCTAGTGGAAGACGTCCCTGCTCACTGCAGGGGTGGTTGGACTAGATGACTTTTCGAGGTCACTACGGACCCAAACCATTCCATGATCTTCTGCGATTTAAAACCAATCTCGGAGCACCATCATTTACAGTGTCAAGTCGTCTGCGTCGCTGCGGCTTGATACCGTCTCGGCACGATCTTAACGGCAGAATCACGGCTCCGTTTCTGGAAGTTGAATTGCGGGCTGGGCTGGGCCGGGCGCGGGGCCGCTGGCGGAGCCGGGCGGGAGCCGGGCGCGGGGCCGCTGCGGCCGTTACGGGCTCCAATCAGTTAACCGATCCCAGCTGTCCAGCCCTCTCTGCTAACGGTTTCAGCCGTTAGGGGCTCCGTTAACAGCTGGCCGTTATCTCGGTTTCCCCGCCGCTCTTTACAGCCCCAGGGCCGGCGAGAACACCCCACCGCGGAAGGGCAGGCACAGAGCAATCGCCCCGCGGAAGGCACTGGAACCCCTTGCTCCTACTTCTGAGCTGACGGAGGGCTGCGGTAATGTTGCTGGGGGACTGCTCTTCTCTTTCCGCGTTGTGAGTCAGGTCTGTGAGCCTCACTGCCGGCATCTCTCTGCCAAAGCAAAGGTGCCGGTTAAGGCATATCAGCTTTTCAGAAGAGAGCCATAAATCTATCCTCGTGCTTGAGAATCTTCCACTTTTCCTTGCCTCCCTCACATATCGTTTCCCTCTTACCTTCTAAGATTGTTCTGCTGGAAACCAGACTTGCTTCTGTTGCATGAACATGTCCTGTGGGCAAGGTTTAGGACACTTTGAAGGGGATGAAAAGAAACTTTAACATAAAAGCACATCTGCTGTAAGAAACTAGGATAGGGAGCCATCTGGACTTTGTGCTGTTTTCTGAAAGTGTGAAAATCTCATCTGAGACACCAGGCATCTTTATGTACAGATGTTTGGAGCGTCAGGGAGAATGCCATTTTACAATATAGTCTTTGTTTTAAAAGAAAACTGAAAGTTTCACCTCTTATTGTGTGGTTTAGGAGAAGGCATTAATTACACTGTTCAACATCAAGAGAACGAGTCAAAAAGGCAAGGAAATTAACATCTAGTCTATTTCACTTGCTTGTTAAGGAGGAAAGCATCCCACTAATCTTGCTGATGACCAGCTCAGTATCCTTGTTTAGACCCAGCCGGCAGCGGAGCATCTAGTCACTCATACACCATTCTGTGCTCATCTGACTCCCAAACTCCCATTGCAATGGAAAGGAAATTTGGGAGCAAAATGCAAAACCCCGTGAGTTGAGCTAAGGAGAGTTTAACAATACAAAGAATAAGAAACACCAGGAAAATCAGCACTACCAATTAAGTGATGTGCAAAGCTAGGAATGCTTTATGCAAGCTGGGAACATGATGTATTCAGGCAGCGCTCCTCCTCAACACTAGCACCAAAACTCACTGTGCCCACTTAGGCCAGCTTTCCCTTTGTATAGTTGTGGTCAGGATAGAATCACATACCCCACTGGCTGGTTTGTCCTGTTATTCTGAGTGTGGCCCCTTCCAGCTTCTTGGTGAGGAGAACCAACCGTATCCTAGCTGAACCCAGGGCACACAGTCAATTAAAAGTGAAAGAAAATAAATTAATTAATTGAGACATTTTTTTTTCTCCCTACTTTCCCAAATTGGTTTTTCTTAGTATTTTTACTTTAAGACAGAGATGCACATTTTCCACAGCAGGTGATTGCATGCCAAAGCCCATTGTTGCAGCAAGTGTTGCTTTTTATGTTAACCTCACTTGTGATTTTCTATTTTCTGAACCAGGCAATGGTGTCTAAGAGGGCATATAACACAATTAGACCTGTGATTGGCTGCATTAAAGCCTCAGAAGAACTACTAGTTAATTCCTGATTGTTTTGGGTTTGTTTGGTTGGTTTGTTTTTGTTTGTTTGGTTTCATCCTTATTGTATCAGTACTCTGAGTGGAATAGCAATTTCCATGCTTGTTTGTTCATCTATTACTGTGATTATAACCTTAGTGGCATATTTTAACACTTGGTTTATAAAATATTTCTCCATTAAAACATCCCTGTGAAACTGGAACATCTACTTATAGAGGAAAGATCAGATACAAGCTAAGGACTAGATATAGCTCTATTAATGCTTACAGTGCCTTGGAGCCAGTTGCTCAATCCACACACAGATCTGAGCACACTAAATAAAACATTTATTTGTCTGCAGATATTTATGACCACCGAGGTTTACAGAACAGGACTACAGCCAGCAAATGCAAGTGCCCCATAACAGGAAAACATGGAGAAAGAGGATTTAGATGCTTGTTTGGAGCCCTATACTATGGGTTTGGTATTCAGAAACCAAACATTTCCGAGGCTTATGTTCTAGTGAATTAGAAAGGGAAAGAAAAGGGAAGGAACCAACATTGCATTACAACGTCTTGCTTAGCAGTCACTTTGAAGCCATTTTAGAAATAATCATCTAGCTCAATTTATCTGCTAGTTTCCTGGCCACCAGGAGATGTAATGAGAAATTCCTTTATCCTATTGAAGAATGGTGTCTGTTTCCTTGGAACTGCAATGTCTCGGGGTTTAGGCACAGAATTAAAAAACCTGACTGCTTCATTCATGCAGATGACACCAAGCTGGGGGCAGGTGTTGATCTGTTAGAGGCTAGGAGAGCTCTGCAGAGGGACCTCGACAGGCTGGACAGATGGGCAGAGTCCAAGGGCATGAGATTTAACACATCTAAGTGTCGCATTCTACACATTGGCTACAACAACCCCCATGCAGTGCTACAGGCTGGGGTCAGAGTGGCTGGAGAATGGCCAGGCAGAAAGGGACCTGGGGGTACTGGTTGATGGGAGGCTGAACATGAGCCTGCAGTGTGCCCAGGCAGCCAAGAAGGCCAATGGCATCCTGGCCTGTATCCAGAACAGTGTGGCCAGCAGGAGCAGGGAAGTCATTGTGCCCCTGTGCTCAGCACTGGTTAGGCCACACCTTGAGTCCTGTGTCCAATTCTGGGCCCCTCAGTTTAGGAAGGATGTTGATTTACTGGAATATGCCCAGAGAAGGGAGAGGTTTGGAGCACAAGCCCTGTGAGGAGAGGCTGAGGGAGCTGGGGTTGTTTAGCCTGGAGAAGAGGAGACTCAGGGGAGACCTTATTGCTGTCTACAGCTACCTGAGGGGAGGTTGTAGCCAGGAAGGGATTGGTCTTTTTTCCCAGGCAACCAGCACCAGAACAAGTGGACACAGTCTCAAGCTGCACCAGGGGAGGGTTAAGCTGGGTGTTAGGAAGAAGTTCTTCATAGAAAGAGTGATTGGCCATTGGAATGTGCTGCCCAGGGAGGTGGTGGAGTCACCATCACTGGAAGTGTTTAGGAAGAGCCTGGATGGGGTGCTTGGTGCCATGGTTTATTTGATTAGATAGTGTGGGATGATAGGTTGGACCCGATGATCTCAAAGGTCTCTTCCTACCTTGTTTACTCTACTCTACTCTACTCTACTCTACTCTACTCTACTCTACTCTATGTGTCTGATGCTATTTTTTTTTCCCCACTGAAAAAAATGCTCCCCAACACCCTACAACTTTCATTACTTCTGTAAACACACACTAAGAATATTCATGGTGAGGCATTTGTATGAAAGTCATGTGTAAGTGCTTACGTGAGCAACACCTTTAAGACCTAGTATGAAAGCTTATGCAAGTCTTTTTGTAAGCTTGGTTTCTGAATGCATGTATATATTTTGCAAACTAATAGTTTTCAAGTCATTTTTATTCTGAATAATTTCTGTTTTTCAGTAATCAGGTATTCAGTGAAAGCAGTAATGTTTAAAAAAGTTGTTATTTGTTACATAAAAAGATGTTCACAAGATAGAAATTTATGGTCAATTAGTTTTTAAGAGTCTTTCTGTAATCATCTTAAGCTTGACATTTGTAACTTACCATGAAATGTAGATAAATGCCTGTTATCTATTTCAGAATGGAGGAGGTGAAAACAAATGGTAAAGAAAGTTCAAACACTGGAGAAGATGGTGGGCCCAGTACTGCTGCCACGCATCGTGCTGGGCCTAATCTCGCGGCAGAGAGTTCCATGCCTGCTCCTGTTAGACCTGAAGTTGCTGCAGCTGGATCTGTTCACCATTTCCCACAAATATCAAGCTATGCCTCTTCTCTAGAGACTCATTCTGTTACAAGCAGAAAGTCTAGGTTTTGCCGGAGTGCTAGTGGAGTTCTGTCTTTCCAGGAACTCTTAAAAGAAAAACAGGTTCAGTATTCAACCTTATATCTTTTAATAGATGTATGGTTCTTGTCTCACACGATTGAAATCAGTTCGTGTTAGTATTTGGTTTTGCTTTGTATGTTTGGGTTTGTGTGAGTTTTTTTGTTATGCCTTTTTTTTTTCCCTCCCCCCCCCTTTTCCTTTTTTTATTTATACTTGGTTCTTTTATTGAACTGTCCCTGCCAGGAAGTGAGTCTTTGAGATTGTTTGGGGGTTTTGTTGTTAAGTAACAGAAGAAGGAAGCAGGAGGTATTAAATGAATTAAATTTACACTGAAGCAAAACTGTACCCAGATTAGTTCCTGCAAATATTTACCCACTTTCAGATACTGAAGTTTTAAATTGATTTTGTCATTGTTCCATATGAATGTAATAAATAGAGATCTTGATTGTGGAAAAATAAACCCAGTTAATATGGGACATAAATATCTTAGAATCTAGCTGCATGCAGTATATTTAGTGTTTGCTTATCCTTGATATATCCTCAGAGTTGAGCTTAGGTTTTGGAATATTTATTAACAATTTGTTCTTCTGATAGATTTTGACAATTTAGATGTTTTTAAAGAGTAGGGAAGTTAGGCAGTCTTGTAATATAGAGCAATATATTTAGGCACTAGTAGGTCATCGCTGCAATATCTTTGTGCATTTTCAGTTTGAAATATGTGTTTAATGTTTTAGGCTCTATTCAAAGAAGAAAGAGAACGACGAAGGAAAAAAATTGATGCTTTGTACAAATACATATTTGAAATTCTCAGTGTCAGGCTAGGTTTAGACTTGTCAACTGTGGAAGAAATGATCTTGGATGCCCCTTCTGTAAGTCTGTTCTGTATGTTTGTTAATTTCAGTTATTAGTCAAAATATGTAGCAGGCTGCCTCTTTGATATGAAGTTTGATAGTTTGATATCTGCCAGAAAATGTGATTAATAAAGCACAAAAATAATCTAAAATGGCACTGCAGTACATCATTCAGCATAGTTTCCTAGCAGATTTGCAAGTATTCCTAGGGGTTTTGATTGTGGCTTTTTCACCTATTTTACCTGAAGGAAAACATAATTACTGCTGCTGTTTTGACCTAAGGGATTCTTGCCATGTCCACCGGTTCCGAGAAGTTTTATTCATCTCGGTCTGATGTTGTTATAATCTGAAGATGATAATTTTTCTTTGTTAAAAATCCTCCCTGAAATGCCAAAGATTCTGAAAAAAAAATATTTATATCTTCATGGGAAAATTGAAAATTGTTATTTAGTACTGAGGGAAGATGGCTCCTGAACTGCTTCATTAATTACATTTGGAAAGACCCCCTAAATTGTGGGAAGGGGTTGTTTTCAGTCAGCTTTGGAGAAGATTTGCCTTTGCTTGAATTAGAGAAAGCTGTCTTGTCTTTAACTCTGAGGGGAATGTAAACACCTTGTAACTGAAGGAGAGAAACTAGGCAGAATTTGGTTGGATGTGTTATTGTATGCCTTAATTACACACATGCCAGTAGAAAATGGCCAATTAAGATGTGACACATGTGCCTTCCGATAGACTAGATAACTGTATAACATAACATAGACTAGATAACTGTATAACAAATAAAGGTCTTTGCTTGCTTACACCTGTTTCTGGAAGCGGTGCACAAGGCAAATATGACATCTATATAAAATCTATATTATTACACTAAATAACTTTCATTTTTGAATGTTTAAAAAATGGGATCAAACGGGTTTGTAGAGGGAGTAGATCCCAAACTTGTAGAAGATCTGAAGCTCAGTCATTCTTTGTGTGGCTTTACTGTTGTGTCTAAGGGATTCAAAGTGACTGAGCAATCAGGAGCAAAGCTGGCAGCCCATGGCTTGGACAGGAGCACACTGTGTTGGGTTAGGAACTGGCTGGAGGGCCAAGCCCAGAGAGTAGTGGTGAATGGTGCCACATCCGGCTGGCAGCCAGTCACTAGTGGTGTGCCCCAAGGATCAGTGCTGGGCCCCATGCTCTTCAACATCTTTATTGATGATCTGGATGAGGGCATCGAGTCCATCATCAGTAAATTTGCAGACGACACCAAGCTGGGGGCAGGAGTTGATCTGCTGGAGGGCAGAGAGGCTTTGCAGAGGGACCTCGACAGGCTGGACAGATGGGCAGAATCCAAGGGCATGAGATTGAACACATCCAAGTGCCAGGTTCTGCACATTGGCCCCAGAAACCCCAGGCAGTGCTACAGGCTGGGGTCAGAGTGGCTGGAGAGCGGCCAGGCAGACAGGGACCTGGAGGTGCTGGTTGATGGGAGGCTGAACATGAGCCTGCAGTGTGCCCAGGCAGCGAAGAGGGCCAATGGCATCCTGGCCTGCATCAGAAACAGTGTGGCCAGCAGGAGCAGGGAGGTCGTTCTGCCCCTGTATACAGCACTGGTTAGGCCACACCTGGAGTACTGTGTCCAGTTCTGGGCCCCTCAGTTTAGGAAGGATGTTGTCTTGCTGGAGAGTGTCCAGAGAAGGGCAACAAGGTTGGTGAGGGGTTTGGAACACAAGCCCTGTGAGGAGAGGCTGAGGGAGCTGGGGTTGCTTAGCCTGGAGAAGAGGAGACTCAGGGGTGACCTTCTTGCTCTCTACAACTACCTGAAGGGAGGTTGTAGCCAGGAAGAGGTTGGTCTCTTTTCCCAGGCAGGCAACACCAGAACAAGAGGACACAGTCTCAGGCTGCGCCAGGGGAGGTTTAGACTGGATGTTAGGAAGAAGTTCTATACAGAGAGAGTGATTGCCCATTGGAATGGGCTGCCCGAGGAGGTGGTGGAGTCACCTTCATTGGAGGTGTTCAGGAGGAGACTTGATGGGGTACTGGGTGCCATGATCTAGTTGTTTAGGTGGGTTGGATTGGTTGATAGGTTGGACACGATGATCTTGAGGGTCTCTTCCAACCTGGATTTATTATTATTATTATTAGATGAAAGAGTCTTTTTAGTAAAGTATCAAACTCAGTATGTGTGTGTGAGAAGACACAATCCTTGCCGTCTCTGATTTCACGATGTTGGTTTTGTTACAAATATTTCACTTAGCATTCAAATTTCAGGCAGGTGTTGTCTCCTTTGATCAAATTGTTAGAGCATCAGTTTTCACATACAAGCCAAGTTTAGTCCCAATCCAAACTTGTTGTTGTTTTCTTTTTTGTTTACTGATATTTATATATTGTAAGCAGCCCTAGTTTTTCTTACACATAACACAGCATAGATGTGCTTTAAGCATTAGCATTTCTTGTTTTCACAGTTGCAATCTGATATACAGTTTTAGGTCATCCTGATTTTAATGTAAAACTGCTGTTGTACATTAAATTTGATTAATTCAGACACTTGAGAACCTTTTGGTTCTTAAGGGTTTTTTTTTGTCTTGATTTTTTATTTTGTGAGGGTTTTTTTTTTTTAGTTTTGGTTTGGTTTTGGGGATATTTTTCTTTTTGCTGTCACCAGCACCATCTGAAAGCTTTTCCTAGTTGCAATTTTTCCAGTTTTAGTTATTCACAAACAGTTTAGGCTGCTGGGGCTGTGTCAGTGCTGTCCTTTGACAAATTGTCAGCTAGTAAATTCCTGTATGCATATCATGTCTTTGATATCCATGAGTTAAATTTTACCCTTTAAAGGGTCCTGTGTGTGTATTCACACTGTGAGCACTTACACCAAATGGACTTGAAACATTTTCTTTCACTATTTGGGGGAGGACTTGTTCTGCATTTTTCTCAGGCTTAACCCTGTTATTCCCTAGTGTCCATTAACCAGAGTGAAATCACAGCATGCATTTCTAGAGCTGTCTTGCTTTTAATTCTGTGATTTTCACATAGTGTTGTCTTCTCAAAAGAGCAAGTTTAAATTCTCTCCACCTTCCTGTCGCTGTTCTGATTTAGATTTTGTAATGGTTTCTTTTGGGGGAAAAAAGCACGCTTGTAAGAAATAAAACACCTTGAGGTATGAGCTTTGTGTTTGAGCAAGTGATGCATCTTCATTCAGGAGTAGAGCAGCAATATCAGGGTATGCCAAAACATGCATGTTTTCTGTATATGTTTCTAAGACCCTTGTGACCAGGTACTTCTTAGATCATACAATCACAGATTACAGTTTACACTTTGTGCAACTCTGTGAGTGACAGAACATCCTCTGGTGTCTCTGGTTACTGGACAAGATCATAAATATTTCATATGCAGTTATTGGGAGCTATGCCAACTGTGTATGTAGGTTCAGTACTTCAAGGTAGTATTTGAAGTAGCCATTATGCTGGTTTTTAACTTCAACATTACATGCCACCAAGACTTTAAACAATGGCATGGCCAAATTGGTTTTTTTGCATGTCTTAAAGGTACAAACAGAAGTTTTGAGTAAAATGTAATTTCCCTTTTGATTTAACAGTTTGAAGCTTTTGATTCTTTCTTTGCCAAGGGAGGAAGTAAAGCATTGAAAATTTTCTATCAAGAAGGAGATGCACCTGGATTAGGTAAATGTTTAGCCATATTAATACAGGAAGCTGCAATAGTGCCTTCTATTGTTAGTTTTGTTTAACGTTTACCAGAATCAAACATGTTTCTAATTGTTCATAATTTTGCAGCCTTTTACTACAAGTACTGAAAATTCATACTTTCAATGGTTGCTTCAAGTCACATTATTTTACAATTTCCAGCCAATTTTAGTGCTTCTTGAAAGCTATTAAAAGGTAGTATCTGAAATTGTCTGCAGCTTTTTCTTACAGGAGTTATGCTCCTGATCACTTGAAAGCACTTACATAAAAACTGTCTGAATTTACAGTTATTACAAATATTTGGAAATATTTACTTTTTGCATGCTCAGTAGAGAATTACAATTTAAAGTCTAAAATCCATAATGATTCTTTAAGCACCGAGTATGCTGTTTCCTTACCTATTTATGTGAAATCACAAAATTGCATAGGATTAGATCTACAGAGGACCTGGGGGAATCTCTCATTCTCTGTTTTGTCATTTGGGCATGATATCTTGTTTGATAGAGTGAATGTGAATAATTAAGGCACCTCAGTCACCAGCACCTCTCCTATGAGGACAGACTGAAAGAGTTGGGGCTGTTCAGTCTGGAGAAGAGAAGGCTCTGAGGTGACCTCATTGTGGCCTTCCAGTATCTGAAGGGAGCCTACAAGAAGGCTGGGGAGGGACTTCTCAGGCTATCAGGTAGTGATAGGACTAGGGGGAATGGAATGAAGCTGGAGGTGAGGAGATTGAGGCTGGATGTGAGGAGGAAGTTCTTCACCATGAGTGTGGTTTCATGGTTTCATAGTTTCAGTCAGGGTTGGAAGGGACCACAAGGATCATCTAGATCCAACCCCCCTACCATGGGCAGGGAGGGACACCTCACACCAGATCAGGCTGGCCAGAGCCTCATCTAGCCTGGGCTTAAACACCTCCAGGGATGGGGGCTCAACCACCTCCCTCGACAACCCATTCCAGGGCTTCACCACTCTCTGAAGAACTTCCTCCTCACACCTAGCCTGAATCTCCCCATCTCCAGCTTCATTCCATTCCCCCTAGTCCTATCACTACCTGATAGCCTGAGAAGTCCCTCCCCAGCCTTCTTGTAGGCCCCCTTCAGATACTGGAAGGCCACAATGAGGTCACCTCGGAGCCTTCTCTTCTCCAAACTGAACAGCCCCAACTCCTTCAGTCTGTCCTCAAGCCCTGGAATGGGTTGTCCAGGGAGGTGGTTGAGGCTCCATCCCTGGAGGTGTTTAAGCCTAGACTAGATGAGGCTCTGGCCAGCCTGATCTAGTGTGAGGTGTCCCTGCCCATGGCAGGGGGGTTGGAACTAGATGATCCTTGTGGTCCTTTCCAACCCTGACTGATACTGTGATACTAAATTAACCTAAAATGAAGAATAAAATTCCCTTTTCAGCGCAGTAAAATGTGCCATAATCGCTTCATTTTCTTGGTGCAAACTTGAAATTGCGTTGTTAATTACGGCCCTGAATTCTGCTGGGTTTGACTCCCTTACCGAAGGAGAAGATAAAAGATTTCTATGTTGAATCGTATTTCACTCTATTGCTTTTAAGCATGTGAAAATACCCTGGCTTTTAAAAGTAGTGACAAGCATGCAAATGTTTTTCAGAGTGTGGTCGGACAGTTGCAGGAGTTGGAAAAGGACATAAACTGATGCAATTCTATGTGGATGATCCCCCAGACAAATTTGTAGGGCTGTGCTTATTTTTGTTCGCTGTAGGAACGACAGTCCAATAAACCTGGAAACCATACATGAGGTATGAAAACCGTACAGGAGGCATTCTTTCACACGTTGTACTAACTGAAGACTTTCAAAGTAGCTATTTTTTGTTTCATTAGTTGTTTCACTGCTGTCACAGACGTTAGTGGTAATCGCATTGTTTTAATGTTAAGCTGCATCTTCTGCTTTCCTTTCCTTTTTTGGTTAGGCAACGGACAGCTGTATTACTTCAGCAAATACTCAGGATATCTTGTAAATTCATTTTCTCACAGGGGTCTTGCTAAAGATGCCAGAACTTAGATAAATTTCTCCTTCTCCTTGCTGTTGTTTGAATAGGTTTTAGCCACTAAATAAATTTTTGGTGTGCTCAAAATTTCTGTACTAGAACAGATCTAGTTGTTTAGGTGGGTTGGATTGGTTGATAGGTTGGACACGATGATCTTGAAGGTCTCTTCCAACCTGGATTTATTGTATTGTATATTGTAACTCACTGAAAAGACTTCATTGCAAATATTGCTACAGGCTTGGGGCAGTGTGACTGGAAAGCTGTCTGGAAGAAAGGCACCTGGGGGTTCTAATTGGCAAGCAGCTGAATATGAGCCAGCAGTGTACCCAGGTGGCCAAGAAAGCCGATGGCATCCTGGCTTGTATTAGAAATGATGTGTCCAGCAGGAGTAGGGAGGTGATTGTACCCTTGTACTCAGCTCTGGTGAAGCCACACCTTCTTCAGTCTGTCCTCATAGGAGAGGTGCTCCAGCCCTCTGCTCATCCTCGTCGCCCTTCTCTGGACACCTTCCAGCATGTCCATATCCCCAAGCTTTTACAACTGCATTAAATAATTATTGATCTTTTTTTTTTTAATTGAAAGCAGTGTCTTATGTTCACATTGTGGATATCAATATTTTAAGAGGTTTTATCTCCTTAAAGTTTTCACAGGCAAACAGGACTGCTATATAAAATAAACATAACCCCCATAGGTTTCATAATATTGTTTCTAGTCCAAGTTAGTGCATGACTAACAATCATTCTTTTACAATGCAGGAGATATTCTTTGGTGTCTTGGATGCTACTGAAGGACTCCTGCGTGGTGTTAAGAAAATGATAGGAAAGGTTTTCCTGCCTGCTATCCTTGCAACGAATAACTGGGGTGCTTTAAATCAGGCCAAACAAGTTACAAAAGAGAAACAGATTTTTGTGGGAAAAATTCACAAATACCTTTCCTCTTTAGAAGGTAAGAATTTCATTTAGGAAGCAATCAAACTAGAGGACTTACACTTAGGAATTTCCATTTTAAAGCAGTAGTGCGTCGGTAAGGAACCCTTCAGGATCCGCACGGAAAAAGGGAATGACAAATTACTTGTGTAAAAAATGCATGCACAGATTTACTTCAGGAAATACTGTAGTGATATATTACTTTTAAAGGAGGAATGCTGAACTCAAAATAAGAATTTTCTGCCTTATGTGAGTGAAGTAAAATGGTTATTGTGTTAAAACAACACTTACTGCAGATAAATATATTTCCATATTTAAATTACTTAACACCAGTAGAAACTAATTTTAGAGTCTTAATTTGCTGTGTGTTATAATTGCTTTTTCTTTTCAGGGGCTATATTAAGCATCGAAGGAACTGTTGAGTTGAAAAAAGTAGATGACATAAATTTTTCCATGCTCCAGTCCTTTGAGAGAATAACTGCAGCAGCTAATAATCCTGACATGGTTCACCAGCTGGAAGAAGTACTTATGATGTGGTACAAACAAATTGAACAGGTAAATTGTCATTTTAACACATGAATTCCTAATGAGTATGCATAGATATTTGTAAATGATATATAAGACTTGCCTGAAATTAACTGAAAGATTCAGCCTCATCTCCAGCTGGGCAAGACTTTGACACTGTCCCACACCACATCCTGGTCTCCAAGCTGGTGACACACGGGTTTGATGGATGGACCACCAGATGGATAAGGAACTGGCTTGATGGCCGCACCCAAAGAGTGGCTGTCAATGGGTCCATGTCCCAGTGGAGGCCAGTGACAAGCGGAGTCCCTCAGGGATCAGTCCTGGGACCAGTCTTGTTCAACATCTTTGTGGGTGACATGGACAGTGGCATTGAGTGCACCCTCAGCAAGTTTGCTGATGACACCAAGCTGTGTGGTGCAGCAGACACGCTGGAGGGAAGGGATGCCATCCAGAGGGACCTGGACAGGCTGGAGAGGTGGGCACAGGCCAACCTCATGAGCTTCAACAAGACCAAGTGCAGGGTCCTGCATCTGGGTCGAGGCAATCCCAGGCACAAATACAGGCTGGGCAGTGACTGGCTGGGGAGCAGCCCAGAGGAGAGAGACTTGGGGGTGCTGGTGGACGAGAAGCTCAACATGAGCTCTCAATGTGCACTTGCAGCCCGGAAAGCCAATCAGATCCTGGGCTGCATCAGGAGAAGTGTGGCCAGCAGGTCAAGGGAGGTGATTCTCTCCTCACTCCTTCTGTAAAGAACTTCTTCCTAACATCCAGCCTAAACCTCCCCTGCTGCAGTTTGAGACTGTGTCCTCTTGTTCTGGTGCTGGTTGCCTGGGAGAAGCGACCAGCCCCCTCCTGTCTACAGCCTCCCTTCAGGTAGTTGTAGAGAGCAAGAAGGTCTCCCCTGAGCCTCCTCTTCTTCAGGCTAAAAGGTCCCAGGTGATTCACCCAGTTGATGACAGCATTTGAACATATTTGCTAGTCACGTTCATTTCCATTTCACAATATGATTAAGTGCAATTGATATTTAGGATTCTGTTGTGGTTTAAATCTGGGCAGCAACTACACACTGCACAGCTATTTGCTCACACCTCTCCCCTCCCAGTGAAACAGGGAGGAGAATCTGAAAAAGAAAAACAAAAACAAGTAAAGTTTGTGGGCTGAGATAATAACAGTTTAATATAGAATACCTCCTTAGCTAGTTTGAGTCAGCTCTCTGGCCATGCTTCCTCTCAGCTTCTTGTGCATCTGCTCCTTGGCAGAGCACGAGAAACTAATCCTTAATTTAGGGTAAGTACCACTTAGCCACAGCTACACCATCACTGTGTTACCAATGTTATTCTGACATGAAATCCAAAATACAATTAACTCTGAGGACAGATGTTTTTAAAAATCCCAACAATGATATGTGTCAATATTGCAAGCTGATTCACTTCAGTTAGTATTCTCAGAGTGCTTCCTTTCTTCTTCTTTATAAAAATGTGTCTGTTTTGCTGGGTGGGGGTGTTTTTCTTTTAAACTTTATTTTTGCTATAGAATCAATAAGGTTGGAAGAGACCTCAAAGATTATCAAGTCCAACCTGTCACCACAGACCTCATGACTACCAAACCATGGCACCAAGTGCCATGTCCACCCCCTTCTTGAACACTTCCAGGGATGGTGACTCCACCACCTCACTGGGCAGCACATTCCAATGGCTAACGACTCTCTCTGTGAAGGAAATTTCTCCTCACCGCAAGCCTAAACTTCCCCTGGTGCAACTTGAGACTGTGTCCTCTTGTTCTGGTGCTGGTTGCCTGGGAGAAGAGACCAACTCCTACCTGGCTACAACTTCTCTTCGGGTAGCTGTAGACAGCAATGAGGTCTCCCCTGAGCCTCCTCTTCTCCAGGCTAAACAATCCCAGCTCCCTCAGCCTCTCCTCATAGGGCTTGTGCTCGAGGCCTCTCCCCAGCCTTGTTGCCCTTCTCTGGACACATTCAAGAGTCTCAATGCCCTTCTTAAATTGAATGGCCCAGAACTGGACACAGTACTCAAGGTGTGGCCTAACCAGTGCTTTTTGTTTTGTTTTGTTTTTTTCCCATATTTGCAGGTTCTGATGGAGAATAAGCTAACGAGGGAAGAAGTTGATTCTGATCCACTGGCTGAACTAGAACACTGGAAATTTATGTCTGCTAAATTCAATTTTATTATTGAACAGATCAAAGGACCAAACTGCAAAGCTGTCATTAATGTTCTGAATGTTGGACATTCCAAGATACTAAGGGTAATAATTTTTTTTTCTCTAATAGATAAAGCTTGTGATATTTATTTTCTTTCACTTCATTTAAGAGATGTTTCCTGAGGAGAATTAAGAGGGTAAAATTTAGATGTAGTGCTAGTGTGCCCTAATAAGAGAAAGAAGATGACATTTTTAGAGATACTGACAAAAATTATCACAAATGAAAATAACTGTTATTGCCTTAAAACAATTAATTCACCAGTATTTATTTCTGGCAAGTCAGTTCAAGTTAAAGAAAGTTCACTGCATGTGAAGTTTTTACAGTACTGTTTTCTCTCTAGATGTGGCAAGACTTAGAAGCTAGAATTACAGATGCAGCAAACGAATCCAAAGATAATGTAAAATACTTAAGCACACTTGAAAAAGTTTGTCAGCCACTTTACAGCTATGATATTGTAAGTAAGCCTTTCATCATTCTTCAAACATAGTTTAGCTATTTACATGGAATGCCCAGCTCAAAAGCAATCTGCTTTGTATTTGCTTAAAAATAATTTTAATGTCTTTTATTGATTCCCCCCCCCCCCCTAAATGTCAAGATAAATGTTGACATTTATTCTATAATACATAAGATATGGGACTAAAAAATATGTATTTATCAATAACCATAAATACATATGGCTGCCTAGCAAGGTAGCCCTGTTGCCAATATTATTTTTTTTTAATGAGGTAAAGCATATTTTCTAATACAAGGAACTCAAAATGCCTTTCATTGAAAATTCCATGTGTCAGTGAATAGTCACACAGCTGTAATGAAAATCCCAATATTTCATATAAAAAAAAATAGCAAAACTTAATGAGGTCCTAAATGGGCAAAATTCTGCTAGTGAAAACCATTCTGCCAGTGAAAACCATTCTGCTAGTGAAAGCAGTATTAGCTGCATCTATTTGCAGGAACACCAGCTGTCTAGAACTTCAATAATTTGGTTGTCCGTGTGGATTAGTCAGCCCTGGTTCAAGGTAACAGTTAGGAGGTTTTAATATCACAGTATCACAGTATCACAGTATAACCAAGGTTGGAAGAGACCCCAAGGATCATCAAGTCCAACCTGTCCCAACAGACCTCACAACTAGACCATGGCACCAAGTGCCACGTCCAATCTCCCCTTGAACACCTCCAGGGACGGCGACTCCACCACCTCCCTGGGCAGCCCATTCCAATGACGAATGACTCGCTCAGTGAAGAACTTCCTCCTCACCTCGAGTCTAAACCTCCCCTGGCACAGCTTGAGACTGTGTCCCCTTGTTCTGGTGCTGGTTGCCTGGGATAATATTATACCTGCTACAATAATTAATAGTTATGTTTCTAATGATTGGTGCAGAATAGAGTGGAAGAAGAAGAACAAAAAAAATTCTTGGACAATTTGCTTTTTTTCTGCTGTGGTTTTTAGTCCTACCTGCCTGCTGTCCTCTGTCATTTCTTTTTTCGTTGTTGTCAGCTTAGGATCCCACTTTAAAGTTTTAATTGGAAGGAAGCAAAAAAACCTGTGATAATACGACAGAACTAATACTGTATGGAGTAGTAAAAGAAAGGAGTAGGGCAAATTGCATCACTGATGCTGTTTATCTTCAGCTCTTCAGAGTATCGCTAGAGGGCGCCAGGCACCAGACTATAGCAACAGCTACGACGCAGCTTGTCATTAAGAAAAAATCCTTTCAAACTTAAAACAAGGACAGCCATAGGCAGGTGGAAACCCATTAAAGAGTTCATCATTTGACTAATACAGGCTCCTACAGCCTTAAACTGCCACGTTAACTATTGTCCTTTATTTAGTCTGGAACAATTTGGATAAATCTGAATTTCTGTTTCAGTTCCTATAAGTGTTGCAGAGACCAGAATAGTTTAGGTTGTGTGTTCTGCAGTATTCCTCTTATAAATAATAACTTCCAAGTTAAATATGTCCTGTTTTGAAAAGAACTACCTTCTGACTTGAGTTGAATGTAGCATTTTGCATTGAAAAGTATTTAAAGTATGAGTGGGTTAGGAGACTAGTACAAGCAGATACTCTGTGGTATTTAGTACATGCATTAAAAAAGGGCTTTCAGTGTATACATTGTAGTCAGAGTGGGTTGCCATGTGCAAAGCTGGACTGAGCATTAAACTCGGAGCTTTGAATCAGAGAAATCTCTATACAGCTTAGCATTTTTCCATCAAGGATTTAAAAAGAATCAGACTCAGACTTTGCTGTTGCCACTGGCAGGGAGAGTGTGTGTGTAGAAATGGATGATGAATAATATATGGACATTAGGGGTTGCTTTCATACAATACACCCTTTATTTCAATCATCAAAATAGAATATTTTTATATATATAAAAATATATGTAAGTATCTTTAATCTCAGTGATTTCTGACTAGCACACATCTGGAGCTAAACTATAGCAGTTTCTCTATTACCTGATCACTCCTCCCCAGCAAAGAAAGAAAAACAGGAAAATAAGAGAATGGTTTTAATAAAATAAACAAAGTGGTACCAATGTCAATAGAAAGCATATAAAATAATATCTAGCACAGCAAAAGTGCAGCAGTCAAAATACTCAGGAAATCAGTCCTCAAGAGGAGGAAAAGAGCAAGAAGGAGCCCGAACACAAGGCTTCCTCTTTTATTGCAAACGTCCTCCTGTATACTAAGCATGATGCTCATGGTATAGGGTTCACCTGTAAGCCAACTCAAGTCAGCTGTCATAGCCTGCAGCCCATGGCTGGCCTGTGATTCTGTCCCAGCAAAATCAGGACACCAACCAAAACATCTTAAGAGGTTTATTAGGTGAGGCTTAAAAAAATGTATTGAGTGTAATTAGCTTTCACTTTTACAAGAAAACTTTTGGTGAGATGTTGTGGCATTTAGAAGATTGGTTCAAGTACTTTGGGGCAAAATGTAATTTAGAGGCTGCCAATAGAATAGAAATACAGTTGCTAAAAGTAGCAAAATTTTGTGAAATCTCTGCTTTAAGGTATCAGTGACACGTGGAATACCAAACTTAATGAATGCTATACGAATGATTCACAGTGTGTCAAGGTACTACAATACTTCTGAGAGAATGACATCGTTGTTTATAAAGGTAAATATATCATTATGTTAACTGCAAAAAGTATCATACAGCATCATGAAAGGTTAGGAGTTGGAAGGGACCTCCAGAGATCATTGAGTCCAGCTCCCCTGACAAACCAGGGGATCACCTAGGGCAGGCCACACAGGGACACATCCAGGCAGGTTTTGAAGGTCTCTAGAGAAGGATGATTATGTGATTTTTCAGGGAAAAAAAGCCCACTATTTTTATATCAGTAGGACATTTGCTTAAAAAACAGTAATAGATAGTGGGTGTCTGCACACCCACTGTGCAGGGGGGCGAGCAACTGATGTCATTTACCTGGACCTGAGCAAAGCCTTTGACACTGTCCCACACCACATCCTGGTCTCCAAGCTGGTGACACACGGGTTTGATGGATGGACCACTAGATGGATAAAGAACTGGCTTGATGGCCGCACCCAAAGAGTGGCTGTCAACGGGTCCATGTCCTAGTGGAGGCCAGGGACAAGTGGAGGCCCTCAGGGATCAGTCCTGGGACCAGGCTTGTTCAACATCTCTGTGGGTGACATGGACAGTGGCATTGAGTGCCCCCTCAGCAAGTTTGCTGATGACACCAAGCTGTGTGGTGCAGCAGACACGCTGGAGGGAAGGGATGCCAGCCAGAGGGACCTGGACAGGCTGGAGAGGTGGGCACAAGCCAACCTCATGAGCTTCAACAAGACCAAGGGCAGGGTCCTGCATCTGGGTCGAGGCAATCCCAGGCACAAATCCAGGCTGGGCAGTGACTGGCTGGGGAGCAGCCCAGAGGAGAGAGACTTGGGGGTGCTGGTGGACGAGAAGCTCAACAGGAGCTCTCAGTGTGCACTTGCAGCACGGAAAGCCAATCAGATCCTGGGCTGCATCAGGAGAAGTGTGGCCAGCAGGTCAAGGGAGGTGATTCTCCCCCTCTCCTCAGCTCTGGTGAGACCCCACCTGGAGTACTGCGTCCAGTTCTGGAGCCCCTATGACAAGAGGGATCTGGAGGTGCTGGAAGGTGTCCAGAGAAGGGCCACGAGGATGATCAGAGGGCTGGAGCACCTCTCCTGTGAGGACAGACTGAGGGAGTTGGGGCTGTTCAGTCTGGAGAAGAGAAGGCTCCGAGGTGATCTTATTGTGGCCTTCCAGTATCTGAAGGGGGCCTACAAGAAGGCTTGGGAGGGACTTTTCAGGCTATCAGGGAGTGATAGGACTAGGGGGAATGGAATGAAGCTGGAGGTGGGGAGATTCAGGCTAGATGTGAGGAGGAGGTTCTTCACCGTGAGGGTGGTGAGGCCCTGGAATGCGTTGTTGAGGGAGGTGGTTGAGGCCCCATCCCTGGAGGTGTTTAAGACCAGGCTGGATGAGGCTCTGGCCAGCCTGATCTAGTGTGGGGTGTCCCTGCCCATGGCAGGGGGGTTGGAACTAGATGATCCTTGTGGTCCCTTCCAACCCTGGCTGAAACTATGAAACATGAAAGCAAGAGAATTCTGCTGATCGGAAGAGGATTGAACTTGGATTAGAGACTTGTCTTCTGGTAGGAACTTTGTTGTTATTCTTGGTTGTGCAAAATTAATTAGTTTTTTTCTTATCACCTTTATTAACCTCCTGATCAGAGTTAATTTTCTAAGTTGTTTCCTTAATCACTGAATCGACAAAGAGCCTTTTATTATCACCCTTAATGACCTAATTAAGCAGTCATCAGTCTGACTAGGCTGTTCCTCCAAAAGATATGAAAAACAAAAGGTTCCTGTTTGCAGAAACAAATCATGTTTGAAAAGTTAATTGAATCCTAGACCGTAAACTTTTTCCACCTTAAACAGAAGATTAAGACCAGCTGGGTAATTATGCCAACATCTTTTTGTGGAATCCAGGTATTCACCTCAAGGAAAGATGGTTTGTGTAATGCTTTTAGGTCAAAGAAACCTTTCATAGTTAAAATACATAATTCCAGTAAGTAGGTAGAGGAAATGCATAGTGGCCCCTCATTACACCACTTCTTTTGCTGGAATAGCCCAGGCTTTAGTGTAAAGTGTTGTTACAGCTGAGAAAGTTGGTAGCTATTGGAATGGGCTGCCCAGGGAGGTGGTGGATTCACCATCCCTGCAGGTGTTCAAGAGGGAATTGGATGTGGCACTTGGTGCCATGGTTTAGTCATGAGGTCTGTGGTGACAGGTTGGACTTGATGATCTTTGAGGTCTCTTCCAACCTTGGTGATTCCATGAATTAAATTTGTATTAGAATACCAAGAAATGAATGTGAGGCTGCCTTTGGTGTGGCAGTTTTTAGTCCTTAGTCAGGAGTGCTGAAGACTTGCTTACCATACTCTTGTGTCAGGAGAATTATTTTCAACTGTTGTAATAAAAAATGTATATTTTTATATATTTTATAACGAATATTTCCTGATGGTGGTATCTTCAAACACCACTCTAACTTGTTTACAAGATGTATTCACAGGTGCAATGATTCAGTTGTGGGTTTTACACTGCACATATAAAGACGGTTAAATGATTCAAGCACAGATCTAACATTTCCAATGCGGCAGTTCAAATTGGAAATGCAGGTGCTGTGACGTGTGGTTTTCCCACAAATGGGATTCTGGGGCAAATTAGTTGGGTACTCACAACTTGCTCCTCTGTCTGGTATCTTGCCAGATGCTGTGGCTATAATTTGAGCAGTCCTTGGCTCGGAGAGGGCTAGGGGGCCTTTCTCTTCTGGTGCCCAGTTGCTGTGCTATAGTATCTTCTGGGATTCAGTTCCCTTGGAGCTTTTCCCCTTTCTGCCTTGGTTCAGGTGCAAGGCCTGGGTGAAGTTGTCAGTCTGCTAGAGCAGATTCTTCAGCTGCTACTCAGGCAGCTTTTGGCTCTTGTTGCTGTCTGGGAGGGACGTGGCAAGTTGCCTAACTTCTCATCTGGTTAAATACTGTTCCAAGACAATTAATGCCCTTTGGTACAGCAGAACTGGACCTATGGGATGGGGCATATCCAAACATGGCCAGGGGCACACACAGTTCACAGATGTTTTACAAAGTTACTTACCTGTGGTACGTATTTATCTGGACCCCAGGAAGTGTCCAGGTTTGCACATTCACAGTGCTTACAATGTTAATTGCATGAGCTATACATTTGCCTTGACCCTCTGGACCCCAGGAACTGTCCAGGCTAGCACATTCGCTGGTGCTTAGCCCATTATCTGGGCTAGGGCATGTCTGGGGGTTTGACCCTTCAGGACACAGTATCACCAAGGTTGGAAGAGACCTCAAAGATCATCGAGTCCAACCTGCCACCACAGACCTCATGACTAGACCACGGCACCAAGTGCCACGTCCAATCCCCTTCTTGAACACCTGCAGGGATGGTGAATCCACCACCTCCCTGGGCAGCACATTCCAATGGTGAATGACTCTCTCGGTGAAGAACTTTCTCCTCACCTCGAGCCTAAAATTCCCCTGGTGCAGCTTGAGACTGTGTCCTCTTGTTCTGGTGCTAGTTGCTAGAGAGAAGAGGCCAACCCCTTCTTGGCTACAACCACCCTTCAGGTAGTTGTAGAGAGCAATGAGGTCTCCCCTGAGCCTCCTCTTCTCCAGGTTAAACAACCCCAGCTCCCTCAGCCTCTCCTCATAGGGCTTGTGCTCAAGGCCTCTCCCCAGCCTTGTTGCCCTTCTCTGGACACGTTCAAGTGTCTCGATGTCCTTCCTAAACTGAGGGGCCCTGAACTGGACACAGTACTCAAGGTGTGGCCTAACCAATGCAGAGTACAGGAGCACAATGACTTCCCTGCTCCTGCTGGCCACACTATTCCTAATGCAGGCCAGGATGCCATTGGCCTTCTTGGCCACCTGGGCAAACTGTTGGCTCATGTTTAGGCGGCTGTCAACCAGCACCCCCAGGTCCCTTTCTGTTTGGCTGCTCTCCAGCCACTCTGACCCCAGCCTGTAGCTCTGCAAGGGGTTATTGTGGCCAAACCCGGGCCGCGGCGGTGAGAGCGCCGAATCCTAACCACTAGTCATTACAAACCAAGGTGAAAACACCATGCTAGACTACAAAATTCTTTAATGTTTTTATATAATGATGCACACACTTCAAAGTGTGAAGTTTACAACAGTAAGTGAAGAATGGTTAACATTAAATAGCTGCTGCTTTGTTCTTGAGTTATGGCTCGTGACATTCTGGGTTTATGCATGTAGACTTACAGTACTTACAAACCCTTTCTAGGACTTAATGAGTTTCTGGGAGTGTTTTAAGACGTTTTATGGTGTGTTTGTCATGTATATTACATACATTATTTAGCCACTGTTATTCCCATGGGTGCAATTTATCCAAACTCTGATAGCACTCATACATACATGTGGGAATTTAGTTAGATTTTGCAAACCAGCTGCATTTCTTTATGACCCTGAGACCAACTTGTCTTTTGTCTGCACTAGGTTACAAATCAAATGATCACAACATGCAGAGCACACATTACAGATGGCGGCTTGTCATGTATCTGGGAACAGGAGGCCTCAACAGTCACTGGAAAAATTAAGGTTTGTATTTTGGCATGAAATGATTTACCCATCAAACCTATTGATTACTTATTGTTACGCACAAAGAAGTCCATGTCAGTATGTACTGAGTACTTCATACGTCTTTACTGTTTTATTTCTTTATACTATTACTATTTCTTACAGCACTGGCAGTTGTTGAAATTAGAATGGCCTCATCTTTATCCTTGGAATTGGCATCTTCACCCTATGTGTGACCAAAGAATTCCATAGAGTTGTAGAACGTTTTGGGTTGGAAAATACCTTTAAAGGCCATCTGTTCCAACTCCTCTGCAGTAAGCAGGGGCATTTTTAACTAGATCAGGTTGCTTCAACCTGACCTGGAATGTTTCCATGGATGGGACTTCCACCACCCCTCTGAGCAACTTATTCCAGTGTTTCACCACCTTTTGCATAAAAAGTTTCTTCCTTGTATCTAGTCTAAATCTACCCTCTTTCAGTTTAAAACCATTACCCCTTGTCCTGTCATGACAGGCCTTTCAAAAAGACTGTCCCCGTCCTTTTTAAAAGCCCCCTTTAATCACTGAAAGACTGCAGGAAAGGTCTCTTTGGAGCCCTCTCCAGGCTTAACAACTTCAACTTTCTCAGCCTTTATTCATAGCAAAGGTGTTCCAGCCATTTGATAATTTTTGTGGCCCTCCTCTGGACCTGCTCTAACAGGTCCATGCCTTTCTTGTGCTGAGGACTCCAGAGCTGGTTGCAGTACTCCAGGTGAGGTCTCACCAGTGCAAAGTAGAAAAGGAGAATCATCTTGCTTGACCTACTGGCCACAATGACAATTTTGTCCTCCTGCACAATCCATTTTTTAACTTCCTAAGGTTGCCTGATACGGTATCAACTTTCTCTACCATGGGGAACCTGTTATTTGAATAGACCTCCACTTTGTTACAGTAGCTCTTTCCAATACCCAATTTCCTTGTCATACCATGAAAGTTCAATGCAAAGAGAGTCTTCTTCAGCTGATGCTGGCATTTAAGAACCAATTAAGCACATTCAATATGCCATGGCAAAATATATCCAGCTGTGGTGTTACATGTTGTCAGTACTGATTTCATAGTTTCATAGTTTCAGTTAGGGTTGGAAGGGACCACAAGGATCATCTAGATCCAACCCTCCTACCATGGGCAGGGACACCCCACACTAGATCAGGCTGGCCAGAGCCTCATCCAGCCTGGGCTTAAACACCTCAAGGGATGGGGCCTCAACCACCTCCCTCGACAACCCATTCCAGGGCTTCACCACCCTCACGGTGAAGAACTTCTTCCTCACATCTAGCCTGAATCTCCCCACCTCCAGCTTCATTCCATTCCCCCTAGTTCTATCACTCGCTGACAGCCTGAAAAGTCCCTCCCAAGCCTTATTGTAGGCCCCCTTCAGATACTGGAAGGCCACAATAAGGTCACCTCAGAGCCTTCTCTTCTCCAGACTGAACAGCCGCAACTCCTTCAGTCTGTCCTCATAGGAGAGGTGCTCCAGCCCTCTGATCATCCTCGTGGCCCTTCTCTGGACACCTTCCAGCACCTCCAGATCCCTCTTGTAATAGGGGCTCCAGAACTGGACGCAGTACTCCAGGTGGGGTCTCAGCAGAGCTGAGTAGAGGGGGAGAATCCCCCTCCCTTGACCTGCTGGCCACACTTCTCTTGATGCAGCCCAGGCTCTGATTGGCTTTCCGGGCTGCAAGTGCACATTGAGAGCTCCTGTTGAGCTTCTTGTCCACCAGCACCCCCCAAGTCTCTCTCCTCAGGGCTGCTCCCCAGCCAGTCCCTGCCCAGCCTGGATTTGTGCCTGGGATTGCCTCGACCCAGCTGCAGGACCCTGCCCTTGGTCTTGTTGAAGCTCATGAGGTTGGCTTGTGCCCACCTCTCCAGCCTGTCAAGGTCCCTCTGGGTGGCATCCCTTCCCTCCAGCGTGTCTGCTGCACCACACAGCTTGGTGTCATCAGCAAACTTGCTGAGGGTGCACTCAATGCCACTGTCCATGTCACCCACAAAGATGTTGAACAAGCCTGGTCCCAGGACTGATCCCTGAGGGACTCTGCTTGTCCCTGGCCTCCACTGGGACATGGACCTGTTGACAGCCACTCCTTTATCATACACCAGCTACTGACTTCCCTCGTATCTTCCCTAGAAAGGCACAGCATTTCACAGGCCTTTAAAAATAGGTCTAGAGGTACAAAAGAAAATGTATGGAATGTACCTCTCCAGACCTAATAATATCTGTTTTATTGAGGCAATTTTGTGACTGTTCTACAACTGACAAGCCCCCATTATTCTGTGAGAGAAACATAAACCTAGTTTTTGATGATGATGACCAGTCTTCATTCTAGCATCTGTGTATTCTTGAAGATCTGAACATTCCTTTCAATGAAGGTATTTTTGTTCATCTCTTGTAATTCATAATCATTCATTATATATACCTACATATTCAGACAACCTGGTGACTGTCAGTGTAGTGTGATAAAATCTGCTTTCTAAGAACTGACAGAAGGTTTTGTATTCCAATTATTATAGAATTTAAATTCCTTACCAGTCATCATTTTTGCATCTGTTAAGGTCTTAATATGTTAAGCAAATAATCCATTGAGAAAGCTTACTTTTCAATCTCACTTTAGCTCAGCCTTGTCAACACATATTAATTTGTATAATCAGTTTCCTGTGAGTCCCCAGGAAGTTCCAAACTGACTGCCCTGTTATGCTAAATGTTGTCCTTATTCAGAGGTCAGTCTGATTATTCTTACAATACAATGAACCAGAAATAGGATAGGATAGGATAGGATAGGATAGGATAGGATAGGATAGGATAGGATAGGATAGGATAGGATAGGATAGGATAGGATAGACCAGGTTGGAAGAGACCTTCAAGATCATCACGTCCAACCTATCAACCAATCCAACCCACCTAAACAACTAGACCATGGCACCAAGCACCCTATCAAGTCTCCAAGTCTTCTTCTTCTTAGGAGAAGGATTCATCACCTGTTCTTTGCTGGCCTCTAAGCCTCTCTTTAACAAGAATGAAAACTTTTTCCTCTTCTTAAATGGGTGACTTGTTTTTTCAGTTAGGACTTTCGCTGTGCTGTACTGTTGTATGTTCACATGTTGCACCTATTTGTTATGCATACTGAGAGAAAACCACTGTTAGCAAGTTATTTCTGTCTGAATGAAACTAGATTCAGTTATAATCAGCCACTTTGGAATGACAGCAGGTTTGAGTTCTGCAGTCTCTCACAAACAAACATAACAGAATGAACATGGTATTTATTCCTTTACTTTTTAGGACTGCATTTTTCTATTGAAAGAATACCAGAAATGCTTTCAGGAAGCAAAGAAAGAGATTTTGGAAAGTCTAGGAGAAAGAAGAAATACGTTTGAAGGGGCAGAAATGCACATTAATAGAAAATCAGAAGCTTTTTGTAGGAGATTAGAGAAAGTGAGTATCCTGTGTGCTGTTGTTATCTGTAGAGAAGGGCTTCTTCAAAGAACAGTTTAGAAGGTGGACACTTCTCAACATATGTGCTCTTAATCATCCTGTAAAGGAGTTTTAAATTCTTTGTGGAGAGAAATTACAGACTTCCACAGAGTAAGTCATCCCAATAGTTTTGGCAATTGCATCACAATGACCTTCTGGATAGAAGCATTTTAAACTGGCTTTCATAAAGTTTGCCCCTTGGTGCAGAATAAGGTCAGAATTAAATGGATATTGGGACACTCACCACACAGTAGGACTTCTGTGGACCTTTGATGTTTTTCTTTATGATGCAGTTTATATATACTAGTCTGTATAGTTGGGTTTTATCCTCCTTGTGTCATCAGTTTTAATTCTATTTCTATTTCCCCTACTGAATCCAACAGTCAAAAGTAAACAAGAAACATTTTTCCCATTAAAAATCCCAAAGATTACTTTACTTTGTATTGGGTTGTGGTTAGAACTGATGTTGAAATCTGAATTAATATTCTGTTGGAGATACTTGACTTAGAAGTTCAGAAGCAACATATTTAGAATGCAATTGTTAAAGAAATAGCCATCATTTATTTTATTCAGGTTTTAATTCATAGAGGAAGTAGCAAGCGATTTAGGAGCATGAATATGTTTATATTTCAGATTACAGAGATAATAACTGTAGTAGAGACCTTTAGTGCACTAAGTCTGTCTACCATCAAAGGGATAGATGCTATGGCTGTCAAATTCAATAATATCTACCAAAGTGTTCAAAAAAAGAAATATGACATCCTTGATCTAAGAAAGCGAGATTTTGATGTGGATTTTGTGACCTTCAGGACAGAAATTCAAGGCTTAGAGGTAAGTAATATTAAACACCTCCAGGGGCAGTGACTCCACCACCTTCCTGGGGAGTTCATTCCAGTATCTAATTACCCTTTCCATGAGGAAATGCTTCCTAACATCTAATGCAGACCACCCCTGGTGCAGCTTCAGGCTGTACCCTCTCATCTTGTCACCAGTTGCATGGGAGAAGAGCCTGACCCACACCTTGCTACAACTTCCCTTCAGGTAGTTGTATAGTCTGATGAGGTTCCCCCCGAGTCTCCTCTTCTCCAGGCTAAACAACCCCATCTGCCTCAGCCTCTCCTCATCAGACTTTCCCTCCAGTCCCTTCACCAGTCTTGTTGCTCTCCTCTGGACCTGCTCCAGCACCTCAAGATCTTTCTTGGAGTGAGGAGCCAGAACTGCACACAATACTTGAAGTGAGACCTCACCAGTGCCGAGTACAGGGGCAAAATTCCATCCCTAGGCCTGCTGGCCACACTATTTCTGATACAGACCAAGATGCCATTGGCCTTCCATGACACCTGGGCACACTGCTGGCTCATGTTCAGCTGCTGTCAACCAGCACTCCCAGGTCCCTCTCTGCCAGGCTGCTCTCCAGCCACTCATCCCCCAGTCCGTAGTGCTGCATGGGGTTGTTGTGGTCAAAGTGCAGGACCCTGCACTTGGCCTTGTTAAACCTCATACCACTGGCCTCAGCCCATTGACCCAGCCTGTCCAGGTCCCTCTGAAGTGTCTTCCTACCTTCCAGCAGATCAACACTCTCCTCTAACTTGGTGTCATCCACGAATTTACTAATGGTAGACTCGATCCCCTCATCCAAGTCATCAGTAAAGATGCTGAATAGAACTGGGCCCAGTATGATCCCTGGAGCACACCACTGGTCACCGGACACCAACTGGATGCAGCACCATTCGCAACCACTCTCTGTGCCTGGTCATCCAGCCAGGTTTTAACCCAGTGAAGGGTGCATCTGTCCAGGTGTTGGGCTGCCAGCTTTTCCAGGAGGATGCTGTGGGAGTCATAGAGTCATAGAATCATAGAATTGTTAGGGTTGGAAGGATCATCTAGTTCCATCACCCCTGCCACGGGCAGGGACACCTCACACTAGATCAGGTTGCTCAGAGCCACATCTAGCCTGGCCTTAAAAGCCTCCAGGGATGGGACTTCCACTACCTTCCTGGGCAACCTGTTCCAGTGTCTCAACATCCTTATTGGGAAGAACTTCTTCCTAACACCCAATCTGAATCTACCCATTTCTATTTTTGTTCCTAGTCCTATCACTACCTGACACCCTAAAAAGTCCCTCCCCAGCTTTCTTGTAGGCACCCTTCAGATACTGGCAGGCCACAATAAGGTCTCCTCAGAGCCTTCTCCAGATTGAATAGCTCCAAATCCCTCACTCTGTTCTCATAGGAGAGGTGCTCCAGCCTTCTAATCATCCTTGTGGCCCTTCTCTTGACACATTCCAGCATGTCCACATCCTTCCTGTAACAGGCTCCAGAACTGGACACACTACTCCAGGCTGGGTTTCACCAGAGTGGAATAGGGGGGGAGAATCACCTCCCTTGACCTGGGTTTCACCAGAGTGGAATAGGGGGGGCGAATCACCTCCCTTGACCTGCTGGCCACACTTTTCTTGATGCAGCCCAGGATCTGATTTGCTTTCTGGGCTACAAGTGCACACTCCTGGCTCATGTTGAGCTTCTCATCCACCAGCACCCCCAAGTCCTTTTCTTCAGAGCTGCTCTCAAGCCAGTCATTGCCTGGCTTAGTGCTTGGGATTGCCCCAATCCAGATGCAGGACCTTGCATTTGGTCTTGTTGAACCTCATGAGGTTGTCATGGGCTCACTCTCCTCCTCAGAGTCTCTCATACTTCATAACCTTTCAATGTCATCTTGTAGCTCAGCCACCACGTGGAGCAGGTCACCTACTTGTTCATGCCTTGCACACCCATTATTAGTGCTATCATCCAGTATTGGAGGGAGGCTGTGGCATTCCCTGCAGCCAGAGACCTGGACCCCCGCATGCCTCTGTGGCAGTGTTTGAGTTGCTGCATCCTTTCTAGAAGAGGTTACTACTTTTGCCCTAGTGGATGCCGTGTCTAGCTGTTTGCTGCTCCTGTTTGCCGGACAAGAAAGAAAGGAAAAAGCAGACCTGCCCACACCAAAGGCCACGCACTCCCCGCTGTCTGTCCGCACCCCTTCCCTCACCCCAACCCACCCCCGCCCCTCTCGCTATGCTCCAAAGAGCGAGAAAGCTGCCACCTCGCTTTTCGCGGTCTGAGCGCCGCTTCTGCTTTCACTGCACTTACATCTCCTGCAGTTTACCTCAGCCACGTCACCCTCTCAAGCACACACGTGAGGGATGCCAGCTTGTGTCAGGTCTCTCCTCTCTCTTCCAGGCTCCCTGTCTCTAGGAACCCCCTTTACTCCTCTAAAACCTGCTGCACGGCCACAGAGCTCGCCGGTGCCACTGCCGGTGCCTTGCTGCTTGCATGCAGTCTGAGACTGCCAAAAGAAGCTGCAAAATATATAATATAGTCCTCCCTGAAGATCAGTCACTCTGCAACAAAAATTCCCAAAATTATTAGACCTGACAGAATGATCTACATGGCGGTGTTTAATTAGCCTGGAGACTTGTGGTTAGATTTTTTTGGCAGAAAAAAGCTGCAGCTCTTTTTAATACATGATTTGATAGGCTGGATGTGATGATCTTGAAGGTCTCTTCCAACCTGGTTCCCTTCTCTTCTCCTTCTCTTCTCCTTCTCTTCTCCTTCTCTTCTCCTTCTCTTCTCCTTCTCTTCTCCTTCTCTTCTCCTTCTCTTCTCCTTCTCTTCTCCTTCTCTTCTCCTTCTCTTCTCCTTCTCTTCTCCAATAGCATTGTCTGGCATTTTAAGAGATTACTTGACTGACTCTAGCCATTTATTGATTATACTAAGCATTTACTAGTGGAGACTGCGGTTTTGTGCTTTAAACATTAACAATTTCAAATGCTACTGTATTAAAAAATTAACAGTTATCAAAGCACTATTATATTGCTAGAAAAGTGATACTAAACTCTATATTCTTTAGGTGCAGATACAGACATTTATGCGTACCTGTTTCGAGAGAATTTTGTCTTCACAACATGCACTTCGGCTACTTCAAAGGTATTGGCAATTATATTTTAAAGTAGAATCATGGAATGGTAGGGTTTGGAAGAGACCTTTGGAGATCATCCAGTCCAACCTCCCTGCTAACGCAGGTACACCTAGATTAGCTTGCACAGGAACATGTCCAGGTAGGTTTTGAAGGTCTTCAGAGAATAAGACTCCACAACCTCCCTAAGCAGCTGTCGTGGGTTGAGGCAGACCCCTCCCCACCATGGGCAGAAATAACGACTCTGACAAACAGATTGCAAAAGTGATGGAAAGTTTAAATGGAAAGCAGTGAGTGTGTACAGAGCCAGAAGCAGTGACAAAAGAAACCCCAAAGCAGACCCAGAAACATCCCATCCCCACCTGAGGGTGCACCCAAGACCCCCAGGGCTCCTTCTTCCTCCCCCCGCCTACTGCTAGGCTAGTCTCAGCTGGCCAGACCTGAGACAGCCCATCCCCCTGGCCTTGGGCCTAGCCAGGCCTATGGCCGGGAGATGTCTCCCCCAGTACCAAGTGCCGGTGAGGGGAAGAAAGAGGAAGTGCCAGACCCTGTGCTGGATTTTATAGCAGTGCAAAGGATTATGGTAGGAGATACCTGGTTTCCTGTGTCTGCCCACTGGGCTGAGCTTCTGGACACAGGAAGCACACCATATAGCAGAGGGCACCCAGCCCAAACCACCACAACAGCCTGTTCCAGTGCTCCATCACCCTCAAAATAAGAAAATTTGTCCTTAAGTTCAAGTTGAAACCTCCTGTGCTCTAGTTTGTACCCATTGTCCCTTGTCCTATCACTGGCTACCACTGAGAAGAGCCCAACCTCATCCTCATGACCTCCATCCTTTAGATATTTAGCTGCATTTATAAGATCACCTCTTAGTCTTCTCTTTCCCGGGCCAAAGAGCCCTAGCTCTCTCAGCCTGCTGAGGTCCCTTGACCTGCTGGCCACACTTTTTGATGCATCCTAGGATACCATTAACCTTCTTGGCCATAAGGACAAAGTAACTTCAAATTACTGATTAGCACAATGGAAATAGCACAGAAAATTTCTAGGAAACAAGGGCTTAATCAGGATTTTTTCATGATTCATGTTCTAGACCAGGTAGTCATCACAAAAGATGTGTTTTAGCTTGTGGAAATTGATCTAGTGTCTTGTTTCTTAATACCATTACAATTTATTTCATCTATACGAGAGGAGAGTAAATGAAAAACCTAAAAAACCACCACAACAACAAAAGCACTACCAAGGCAGAACTTTTCAACTTGCTTAAGCTTACCAAAAGCAAAAAAAAAATTGTAATTCCTAGATCAGAAACATTTCTTAGATCTGTGCTGGTTAGGCTACATCTTGAGTCATGTGTCCAGTTCTGGGCCCCTCAGTTTAGGAAGGATGTTGACTTGCTGGAACGTGTCCAGAGAAGGGCAGCAAAGTTGGTGAGGGGTGAGGAAAGGCTGAGGGAGCTGGGGTTGCTTAGCCTGGAGAAGAGGAGACTCAGGGATGACCTTCTTGCTCTCTACAACTACCTGAAGGTTCTTCTCCCAGGCAGCCAGCATCAGAACAAGAGGACACAGTCTCAGATTGTGCCAGGGGAGTGTTAGGCTGGCGGTTAGGAAGAAATTCTATACAGAGAGTGATTGCCCATTGGAATGGGCTGCCCAGGGAGGTGGTGGAGTCACCATCATTGGAGGTATTCAGGGGGGGACTTGATGGGGTGCTTGGTGCCATGGTTTAGTTGTTTAGGTGGGTTGGATTGGTTGATAGGTTGGACATGATGATCTTGAAGGTCTGTTCCAACCTGGTCTGGTCTATTCTATTCTATTCTATTCTATTCTATTCTATTCTATTCTATTCTATTCTATTCAATGTTTATATTATCTCTCTCAAAAAATTGTGGTTTAGAAAGGTAATTTTGGGTACTGATTTTTTAATACAGGTTTCAGAATCTGAGAATGCCATGCCTTCAAGAAGAAACAGTACATACAATCAGTTGCATTCTTCAACATTATGTAGGAGAACTTGAAGCTACTAAAAAGGTATTTAATTTCTTTGCAATAAATTTTAAACATAATAGAATCATAGAATATATCTGATTAGAAGAGACCTAGATGGCCATCCAGTCCAGCACTGAAAAGGTCAGCATTAAATCATGTCCCTAAGCACCAGGTCCACATGCTACTTGAACATCCCCAGGAATGGTGACTTCACCACTGTTCTGAGCAGACAATTCCAATGTTTGATAACACTTTCAGTGACGAAGTATTTCCTAATATCCAGCCTAAACCTGCCCTGGGGCAGCTTGTAACTATTTCCTCTAGTCTTGTTGCTTGTCATCGAGTAGAAGAGGCTCGTCCCCTCCTCAATCCAACCTCCCTTTAGGTATTTGTAGGGAGCAATAACATCTCCCCTCACCCTCCTTTTCTCTAGACTGAACAACCCCAGCTCCCTCAGATTCTCTTTGTTGGTTATATTGTCCAGGCCTTTCACAAGCCTTGTTGCTCTACTCTGGACATGCTCCAGCACCTCAACATCCTTCCTATAGTGAGAGAACTGGACAGAATGCTCGAAGTGTGGCCTCACCAGTGCTGAGTACTGGGGGGATGATCACCAACCTGCTCCTGCTGGCCACAGTGTTTCTAATACAAGCCAGAATGCTACGGGTTTTCTTGGCCACCTGGGCACACTGCTGACTCATGTTCAGTAAACTACCAACCAGTACCCTGTGGTCCCTCTCCAAGTTGCGGCTTTTCAACCACACATTCCCAAGTCTGTAGCTTACCATGGGGTTGTTGTGACCCAGTTGCAGGACCTGGCACTTGGCCTTGTCAAACTTCATACAGTTAGCCTCAGCCCATCAATCTAACTAGTCCAGATCCTGCTGTAAAACTTCCCTACCCTCTAGCAGATCAACACAGCCACCCAACCTGACGTCATCTGCAAAATTCCCAAGGGTGCACTCAATCCCCTCATCCAGACCATTAATAAAGATAGGATAGGATAGGATAGAATAGAACAGAATAGAATTAACCAGGTTGGAAAAGACCTTTGAGATCATCAGGCCCCAGTACTCACCCTGGAGAACACCACTGGTAGACTGTGTGCCAGCCAGATTTAATTCCATTTACCACCAGTCTTTGGGGCCAGACATCCAGTCTGTTTATCCAGTGCAGTGTGCACTTATCCAAGCATTGTTCCATGAGTTTCTGAAGGAGAATGCTGTGGAAGACAGTGTCAAAGGCTTGCCATGTTAAAATAAGAGCAGTTGTTTTTAATGTGAATAATTTTGATTTGTTCTGCCTATTTCATTAACTGACTGTCAGTGCTCAACTTATTGTACTTCTGTTTTCCTATTACAGAAAAGAGGCCAGAGGGTATAGGCAAATACTATATGATATGCATGCTCTTGCAGGCAAATATGTCATTGCAATTTTACTTTATAAACAAAAATATTGTCTGTTATTCCTTCACCAATTAAAGACAACCAACACCCCATGCTCTTTACTGGAATATGCCTAAAGTTGGGTGGATACAAATATTTCTCTTTCTTCTTTTGAAGAATGTGTTGCCAATATGCTGTCTACTTTACCTGTTCATTTAGTATGACTGAATTGGTTTTTTATCTTTGCCAAGCAAGTTATTTCTAAGAAAAAGTTGCTCCCATTGCAATACTGATTCTCAGTATGTTATGAATACTGATAACTTTAATATGTTGTTAATGCAAGTTTGGTATTTGGTAAGTTTAGTCCAAATTTTTCTTGGCTATAATGCAGCCATTCATTGAACAAGGCCCCTTTTTTTCCTCAGCTTGGGCACAGGTAAAAGCATAGGCCATGTACCAGGAAGTCTTTACATCCATAATGATGGTATGTTACTAGAAAACAGCATCATGGAAACATAGATTATCTTGAGTTGGAAGAGTAACAAAAGAATTGAGTCCAACTTCTGAAACGTTAGCTGGTCAGGTGTATATGTCTGAAGAACAGTGTTGACATTTCTATTCAGGTAAAACCTCTCATTTAACAATATAGCTTGGCCTTTCCTGAGGGCAGTTCCCAAGCAAAGGTGGAAAAACCCCAACAAGCGTCCCCACAACACATCCTTACACAGCTTGCTTTGGTAGCAAATGCCTCCAAAGTTACACAACTGCACCTATTAGACCTGGCCTTGCATAACGGCTGCTCACCTAGGTTTGCAATGCCTTTTGGTGTACTCAGGGCTCTCTCATAAGTAAACACAGCTAAGAAACTGCATGAGATTTTGAAGACTGGAGATACACCAGCAGAGGTAACCATGTGTGCATCTCAGAAGTGTGGCAAGTGAGGAAGCGACACATTTTTCTCTCAATGAACTGCTGTGTGACTCCACACAAATTTAATCTGTTTGAAAAGTGGGAGAAATTGTGGTACCAGAGGAAAAGCAGTGTAACATTTCAACAGATGTTTTTAATCATGTTTTCCATGATATTGTTCTTATCATAGCTTTATGAAATTCAGAAAGATGACCCTCCTCTTCCTCGAAACATGCCACCTGTTGCAGGAAAGATACTATGGGCAAGACAACTATTCAGAAGGATAAATGAACCAATCAATTATTTCCATGTAAGTTGATGTGAGGAAAAATCAGGTGTTTTGTCTAACAGTGAACTGTCTTTCCTAGGCAGAGTGACCATGATATTTCTGGCTATGAACATGTCACTTCTCATATGCTAGACAACCTGTTTATTTGTATTTTAACATCTAGCTAAAAAAAAACCCCAGACTCTGCAGTAATCACTGTTGTAGATCTAAGATGTAGGAATAGAATAGAATAGAATAGAATAGAATAGAATAGAATAGAATAGAATAGAATATTACAGTTGAAAGGGACCTACAATGATCATTTAGTCCAACTGCCTGACCAGTTCAGGGCTGACCAACACTGACTGTGTTAATGATATTATTTAAGGCTTCTGAAACACTGACAGGCTTTAGGCATCAGCCGTCTCTAAGAAGCCTGTTTAACCAACCTCTTGGTAAAACAGTGCTTCCTAATGTCCATTCTACACCTCCACTGATGAGACAACCATTCCCATGTGTCCTATCCACGGATGAGACAACCATTCCCATGTGTCCTATTGCTGGATACCAGGGAGAAGAGCTCAGGATCTCCCTGTCACCTCCTCAGGAAGCTGTAGAGAGCAATGAGGTCAATCACCAGTCTTGCTTTTCTCCACACTAGACATGCCCAAAGCCTTTAGCTGTCCCTCATAGGACATTCCTCCCAGCCCTTTTGCTTTCTTTGTCGTCACTCTCTGGATGCATCCAAGAACTTTAATGTCCTTCTCAAATTGTGGGGTCCAGAATTGCACACAGCACAATACTCAAAGGAATGGTGCACTAGTGCTGAATGCAGTAGGACAACCACCTCTGACCAGGTGGTTATGCTGTGTTTAGTGCACCCCAGGATGTGCTTTGCCCTCTTGGTTGCTGACTCATATTAAGCGTCCTGCTGACCAGCATGCGCAGACCCCTTTCTGCAAGGCGGCTGTATGCCCACTCCACTCCCAGTTTGGTTTTGTGCCCTGCAGTACTCTGACCTAGGTGCAGAATCTGTGTGGTGGGTTGAAATTTCCCCCCAACATTAACTTTGCCAGACTAACTCAGCTGGAAGCAAGTGGAAGCTGTATTTACAGGCAAAACTACAATCTACAATGGAATGCACTGAATATGTACAACATACACAGTGTTTACAATATTTACAGATATTTGCAATTCACAAAGAACCCCCTGGTCAAGAAGACCAGGGAAGCTGTCCCTCTGCCCCCCTCATGCCCTGTCCAAAAGGGAGAATGGAGCAGAGAAAAAGTAATTGTTGGACTTCAAAACAATGCAGCCAAGGTCAAGCAGAAGCAGATTAGTGTCCCTTCAGAGCATGAAGCAAGCAGAGAAGAGAAGCCCCCAGAATGCTTTGGTACAACAAGTCTTTTGCTTGATATCTCTCCAATGGAATAGTTTAGAATGATCTTTGGTTTTCCTTTCAACACCCAATAGTGATTTATTTACATTGGAGGTGTTCAAGAAGAGGCTTGATGGGGTGCTTGGTGTGCCACAGTTTAGTTTTTTAGTTGTTTAGGTGGGTTGTATTGTACTGTATTGTACTGTATTGTATTTAGGTGGGTTGGATTGGTTGATGGGTTGGACGTGATGATCTTGAAGGTCTCTTCCAACCTGGTGTATTGTATTATTGTATTGTATTGGGCACATCAATTGAAGAAGGGCATTGAGACTCTTGAAGGTGTCCAGAGAAGGGCAACGAGCCTGGGGAGGGGTCTGGAGCACAGCCCTGGGAGGAGAGGCTGAGGGAGCTGGGGTTGCTTAGCCTGCAGAAGAGGAGGCTCAGGGGAGACCTTCTTGCTCTCTACAACTCCCTGCAGGGAGGTTGTAGCCAGGTGGGGGTTGGTCTCTTCTCCCCAGGCAAGCAGCACCAGAACAAGAGGACACAGTCTCATGCTGTGCCAGGGGAGGTTTAGGCTGGAGGTTAGGAGAAAGTTCTTCCCATCAAGAGAGATTGGCCCTTGGGATGTGCTGCCCAGGGAGGTGGTGGAGTCCCCATCACTGGAGGTATTCAACAAAGGCTTGGATGTGGCACTTGGAGCCATGGTTTAGTTGTCAGGAGGTGTCAGGTATTAGGTGAGAGGTTGGACTTGATGATCTCTGAGGTCTTTTCCAACCTGGTTGATTCTATAATTCTAATTCTATAATTCTCTACTTTTTTGCTCAAAATCTGTTGTAAAATTTAAAGGGCATAGCCTAAAACTGCCACAAATCTGGCATTTCAGCATTAATTATAGGGCATTGATCATACCCCAATCCCTCTACAAGGCCTCGGGTCCCTCAAAGGAGTCAACAGCACCTCTCAGTTTGGTATCATCAGTAACCTCGCTCATGGTGCATTGAACTCCTGCATCCAGATCATTGACTACTTGTCCAGAAGGACACTGGGAGGGACAGTATCAAAAGCCTTGCTGTAACCTAGTAAAACTGTTTCTTTGACTTGCCACTAAACTAGCACCCCAAATCAAACTGTGCACTGAATTGTTCATTGTTCTGTCTTCATATTGCCCAGTGAAGTATTTCACCATTCCAGCCAACAGGTGTTTTGATTCTTTTTGTAGTGAAGCAGACTAGGGCTTTTACATAGAACTCATGTCCTGAACTATAACTGATAACCTACCTTTTCTGTTCCTCTAGTCCCATAGAGTTCTTTAGGGAGAATGATGTGTGTTTACCAAGTGGCTGCTAGAGGTAGCTTAAGGTATGAATGTGGACAGCCTGACATCCTGAAATTGTCTGGTGTATGTTTTGGTACCACTAAAAAAGCAAGATAGCTGCTGTACTGTAACCGAGAATCTGGTCACCAGTTTCACTGTAGATGTCCTCTGAACTAGTCTGGAAACAGGGAATCCATTACTGAACTTCTTGTTCTGCATTTTCTGTACCACTAAATATAAAGCTGAAGATTGGTACAAGCCACATAAGCTTTAACGTTTATGGCACTGAGGTATTGGATTGGTATTGGATTTCCTTCTTCCATTGGAATAGTCAGAATCTTGCTATGCTGGGGTCTGCTATAGCAATAATATTTCTTGAAATATTTGAGTGATTCTCCTACAAAGTATTGAGGGCCTCCAGCCAAATTAACTTCTATGAGAGAGAGGTTTTCATTCTCCTGTTTGCCTCAGATGGGAATAATGATATCTAAATATCCTCCGAAAAAAATGGACATAAATATACTTATTGATGAAAAAGAGGTGATTCTTTTTCAAATCTATTTTTTTTAGCCTACTGCTCAGTTTTGAGTAGAACTCAGCATGCATGCCACTGTGAATTGCAGGTGTTTATCACAGTGTATTTATTACTTACAAGTTCCTACTGACTTAATTGCATTTTGTCAATTTGAATCATAAATACTTGATACAGTTTTTAAGAGTGCTCTAATTTGTAATGCTAACTTAAATAGTCTGTATTCAGTAGTTCACTTGATGATTTTCATGTCCTGTGTTTTAATAGAAAAAGTCAGATATCTTGGCAAGTCCAGAAGGTAAAGCAGTTGTTCAGTTATACAACAGAATTGCCTATGTGTTGGTAGAATTTGAGGTAGTCTACCATCATGCATGGATGAAGGAACTGTCACAATTAAAACATCGTAAGTATTTATATATACAATTGGCTTTTTCAAGCAGTTATTGAATGTTAATGCAAACAAAATCAGACAATTTTTAAAGTCATATTTATTGTTAAGATGTGTAAATTAATCATGATCCCATAAGCAGGCCCAATAATACAACTCTGTTCCTTACTGAGCTTGAAACTTGGATTTGTTGCATAGGAGTGCAGGTTAGATTCGCTGCTTGGCAGGTGACTGGAAACAGTACCGAAACAAGAGGGCGAATGGCATCCTGGCCTGTATCAGGAACAGTGTGGCCAGCAGGAGGAGGGAGGTGATTCTGCCCCTGTACACCACACTGGTTAGGCCACACCTTGAGTCCTGTGTCCAGTTCTGGGCCCCTCAGTTTAGGAAGGCTGTTGAGTTGCTGGAACGTGTGCAGAGAAGGGCAACAAAGCTGGGGAGGGGTTTGGAAGACAAGCCCTATGAGGAGAGGCTGAGGGAGCTGGGCTTGCTTAGCCTGGAGAAGAGGAGACTCAGGGGAGACCTTACTGCTGTCTACAGCTACCTGAAGGGATGTTGTAGCCAGGTAGGGGCTGGTCTCTTCTCCCAGGCAACCAGCACCAGAACAAGAGGACACAGTCTCAAGCTGCACCAGGGGAGGTTTAGGCTGGATGTTAGGAAGAAGTTCTTCACAGAAAGAGTGGTCGGTTATTGGAATGGCCTGACCAGGGAGGTGGTGGAGTTGCCATCACTGGAGGTGTTTAGGAAGAGACTGGATGAGGTGTTTGGTGCCATGGTTTAGTTGATTAGATGGTGTTGGATGTTGGGTTGGATGTGATGATCTCGAAGGTCTCTTCCAACCTGGTCTGGTTCTATTCTATTCTATTCTATTCTATTCTATTCTATTCTATTCTATTCTATTCTATTCTATTCTATTCTATTCTATGGCAAACAGTTGTTCAGATTGGTATTCAAATTATTTATGCATGCCATTTAATAATTCTTCGTGTTTTCTTTCCACTATAATAGTTCATCCCAATTCTTCTCAGCACAAGTATTGCTCTAAGCCTAGAAAAAAAAGTTGTTGGTGATCAAGCTTTATGATATCAACACTAAATGAAAGCTAAGTTTAAAAAAAATATATAAATTCAAAAATCTGTAGATTTTTCATGTAAATTTTAGACACTTGGTGAGCTTCAAAACTAGGAGAAGATTCTATGGGAATAAGATTTTGTCATCACACAGTCAAGAGAGGTTGTTCCTAATAAGGTTTTATTTTAGTTTGGATTTTTTTTTCATTATTCTTTTGCAAACATATTTGTTCTCTGTGTTAACCAATTCCTGTAAGCTACTGGACAGCTCATTAAAATGTTGTGTTTACAACAGGTTGTTAGTAAATGAATTAAATTATTTTCTAACTGTAATTAAAAAAAAATGCCACAAATGAACTGGGTCTGAGTTTGTTTGGCTTGTGAAGAGGAAGGTTTTATACGGCAGTGACACGTGTTTCTTTGGTTTCAGCCATTGAGACTCTGTCTGGTGAACCTACCAATGAAATTAGTTTAGACTATCTTGTTTTTGTTTAAATATCAAAAACATTCAGCCAGAGTGTTCAGCAACTGTCTCTTTGTTAAAGGCACAGCCTAAACCCATCACAGGCAGAAAGCTAATACGGTGAAAGTCGGTTGTATATTTTGTTTAACTGAAAATGTGGAGCTGTTTCACAAGTAGCCATACATGTTCAATCACCATGTAGTAATAGCAGAAATGTGTTCTGTAATAATTTAAATCATAGAAACAACTGCTTGTCTTGATATTCAAATTTCCTTGCAGCCTTACATGCCACCGTGTTTGTGCGTCATCCTGAAACTGGGAAGTTCCTGCTGAATTTTGATCCCAAAATTCCAGAGATCACCCATGAGACCAAATGTATGACAAAATTGGGTCTGGAAGTACCAGAGCAGGCAAAAAAGATTGTAAAATTAGAAAATAAGCTGATGTCAATCAAGATGCACCTAGAGGTAAACTTAAAAGTTATGACGATTGCTGTTTAAAAACAAAAAAAAGATAATGAAAAATCTGATTAATTATAGAAATCTTTGTGAGGTTAAATAAAGATTAAAGACAGGTATGAAGTAGTTTAGGGTAAATATGTTGAGTGCACAGATGGACATAGAGGAACTCATCTGAAAAACCTCTACTAACTGCTGTATGGGTTAGTATATACTTAAATATAAACATATTTCTTATACCCTACGGCACATAAAATATATTCCACTAATTAAACAATTAAAGCTATACAAAGAGTGTGCACTCTCTGAAAATCAGTAAGACATAGTCTTACAGAGCTTTTTGAGAAGGCAAGTTTTCTGGATTGTAAGGTATGGTGAGCCACAAAAAACATCAAATATTTTGTGTGTTACCTGCCAGAGAAGTCAGATTTCTGGTACCAGTTGTTTGCCGCTGTTGTAACGTTTTGAGAAGCAGCAGATATGGTGTAATGCACCATGAAAAATTTGTGTGTGTGTGTGAGATGAGGATATTTAAAAATTGAGTTTCTATGTGACATTAATTATCTAAAGCTAATGATACTCAGTTTTAAGATGGTATTGCAAGTTATGGTCACTAAAACACAAGCTATCTTTAGTTCTAGTGAAAGATGATACTTTGGTTTTGTGCAGAAATAAAGCATTGCATGAAGGCTGCTTTCAGTCTTTGTGTAGGATGATGTGGTGGTTTGAGCCTTAACTGGGAGTTAAGAGATCAGATGGGGGCAAGGCTGAGAATCTCTTCCTCCACCCCCACCCCTCCCTCCCAACAGAGAGGGAAAAAAGGGAAGGAGCAAATCTACCAAACAATAATTTGGAGTTGGCTTGGAAGTAGAGGGGAAAAGAGTTTTTCTTTAATATATATATAAAACCAATAAAACAATAACAGGTAAGGTTTACAAGGGCAAGGAACAAGGATGGATAGGAGGGGGACAAAAAAAGAGTAATACAAAACCAGTCTCTCTGAAGAGGCACGGCAGCAGCAGGGAGAAGGATCAGGTCCGACCAGGTGGAAGAGGAGCAGGAGGGCAGCTGCAGTAGCTCTTCATCCAGGAGAGGCAGGAGCCAAAACGGAGAGCTAATGACCCCAATGCCTCCCCTTTTATACCCTAGCTGGGCAGAGAGGCGGGAGTGGAACAGACTCAGCTTCCCGGGGGTGGGTGGGGGCGGGGTGGGGAATGCCCTGCAGGGAGTGCAAAGTACCCACCAAGGCCTCCACCCTGCTTTGTTTTTTGTTTCTAGAATGGGCGTTAACCCACCACAATGATACGGACTCATCACGTTCCAGACATGATGTGCATAGGCACGCAATGTTTGTGTAGAATTCTATACTTGTTTTCAGATGTAGTCTTGTACTGCTTTCCATGTTTTTTTTTCCCCTGATGATTTGATTATATAATGGGATTTTGCTTCAATAAAGACAGCACTTAAAATATTCTCCTTGATAACACACTTTCTAATAATTAACAGGATCTTATCCAGTGTTACGAAGAATTGTGTCAAGAAACACCAAATTATTTTGCCAATATAATGGCACCAAAAATGCAAAAGGTTGGTACTGCTAAATGCACTTATACTTCAGAAGAAGTTAGAATAGCTTAACAGCTTTATAATTTAAAAACATTGAGATGGATCTGTCTGTTGTGAACTTAGTGAATTTTACTAAAGCTTTAAGACCAAAAATTTGCTCCTTGCATCCCTCATACAGTGCTCAAATAATGTGCATTACAGTAGAATAATCTCAGTTACTACAAGATGTAAACCCAGTGGAACAAATAATACGGACTTTGTGAGTCTATTTATCTATTCTGACTCTGACATGGAAATAAATTATCCCATATTTCAGTTTTAGAGATTCACTGGAAGTTGTACTTTTCATTTAGCTGAACTACTAAATGTCATGATCCTTGTCTTTGCTTGAAGAGGATTATTAGCTTTGGGAATTGAATTAGTCTCTTCAGTGTTGTAGAAAGATTATAAACTACACTAAAGGTACAGTTTTATTGGAGGTGCAGAACGTCTATCCTACAAGCCATTTCATTTTGCCAGACACTTGCAAGTGTATGTATGTGGTTGTTCTAACTAACTTTTAAATTTTTGCTGTAAATAACAACATCAGGAGGTTGCAGAGTTTGCATAAGTTTGTGTAACTACGTAGTTGGTGTGTGCTGAAGTGTGAGAAAATAAAAACTTATCCATGTTCTTAAGAGTTAAATAATAGAAGACTAAGATAAATCACTTTGTGAAGTGATAGTAGTCTTCACTTAAAAGTACTGCAAATAGGGAACTGTACACCTCTGAATTGTGCAGGAAACAACTGGCAAAAAGGAAGGATTAGTATTGTTCAAACAACAGAAGATTAAAAGGGTTTTTTAAGAATGGAGAGAAGTATTCCATATGTAGGAAGATGGGAGGAAAGCACCAATCCAAAGATGATTTAATGAGCAAATCTTGTCTGACTACATTGAACCCATAATTTGACAGCAACTCACACAGAACCTTAAACTGTTTCTAGACTGGCTATGTTGATTACGAGTAGAGTAGAGTAGAGTAGAGTAGAGTAGAGTAGAGTAGAGTAGAATAGAGTAGAGTAGGAGTTAACCAGGCACCAAGCACCCCATCAAGTCTCTTCCTAAACACCTCCAGTGATAGTGACTGCACCACCTCCCTGGGCAGCCCATTCCAATGGCCAATCACTCTTTCTGGGAAGAGCTTCTTCCTAACATCTAGCTTAAACCTCCCCTGGTGCAGCTTGAGACTGTGTCCTCTTGTTCTGGTGCTGGTTGCCTGGGAGAAGAGACTAACCCCCACCTGGCTACAGCCTCTCTTCAGGTAGTAATGACACCATCCCAGCATTGTGGAGTTATATATATTTTCCCCAAAAGAGATATATTAAGGTGTTGCTACTGGATGTATTTGTAAATAGTTGTTTGTATATCTGAACTTATTGTTTTAACTGTAATGTAGAGATGGGAAAAAGAATTAAGTTGAAGAAAGTGGGTGAAATCCAGGCAGTGAACTGGTAAATGTCAAGAAGAAAGAGCACATAAGATGGGTACCTATTAAAATTAAATATGAGTGGAATCAGTTCAAAGTTTCTCAGCAATTAAGCAAATGGTGATGGCAAAATTTAAAATTGTGGTGGCTGCATACTGCAAAATCAGTGAGAAGTTTTGGAGCGCTGGGCAAAAACTTCAGAGAGCTCTGTGAGAGTCTGGAAATGTCGATTTTCATTGCCTGGTGATATTACAAGACTTCCTTTTACTCAGAGTACCATCTTTGAAGGTACAGGTTCTTCAGTGAAGGTCGAGATTATAAGGTGGCAGGGCAACAAGCTGATTTCAGCTACATACTGAACATCTGGGTGACAAATTCGGAAGAAACAGATTGTGGAGAACCAAGAAATCAGGGAAATAGTAGGGAAGAAAGGACTTTCAAAAATGACATGGATACTGCATCAAAATTTGGAGAGGATCAGTGTGATTCAAATAGGGACAAATGAAAAATGTCTTTAGATAGATGTGGTTGAAAGACAAGTAATTATGAAATATCTTGACCACTCTCAACATGTTAAAAGACAAATTGTAAGAGCAATAGTAGACTTGATGTTAATGTTAGGAATTAGTGAGAATAACTACTCAGGTGAAGAGGAAAGAGCGTGTGCACTTGAATCTTGTGGACAGAATCTACAGCATATGCTACCCTCTTCTTCCCCCATGTTGCATATATTTGTTTCCTTGAAAATTTATAACCTTCCTTGGGAAACTTAGACACAACTCTCTCATTCATCAGTGATGTCAGTGATTCTAAGAACAATTACCTATGTTTTAAATTGTATTGCTTGTTTGTGTTTGGTTTTATCTATTAAATTTTATTTTTTGTGCTTAGATGGAAGCTGTGTTGAGACAAGGACTTACCATGCTGACTTGGTCATCTGTGTCACTGGAGAGTTTCTTTCAAGAAGCTGATCAAGTTCTGGATATGTATAAACAGTTTTTGAAAAAGGTATACAGTTGACCCTATATAAATGGTTTTTTGGTGTTGTTTTTAGTACACTGCATTCATGTTGGAAAGTAACCTGTACTTATTTTTGTACCACTTGAAATGCATACAAATTATTTGCTTTTTAAATTGTGTTCTTTAGGTTGGACTTGATGACCTCAGAGGTCTTTTCCAACCTGGTTAATTCTATCCTATCCTATCCAATTCTATCCTATCCAATTCTATCCTATCCAATTCTATTCTATCCTATCCAATTCTATTCTATCGTATCCAATTCTATTCTATCGTATCCAATTCTATCCAATTCTATCCAATTCTATCCAATTCTATCCAATTCTATTCTATCCTATCCTATCCTATCCTATCCTATCCTATCCTATCCTATCCTATCCTATCCTATCCAATTCTATTCTATCCTATCCTAGTCTATCCTAGCCAATTCTATCCTAGTCTATCCTAGCCAATTCTATCCTAGCCTATCCTAGCCAATTCTATCCTAGCCTATCCTAGCCAATTCTATTCTAGCCTATCCTATTCTATCCTAGCCTATCCTATTCTATTCTAAAGAAAAATACTCAATGATTCTCTGCCATTATTACACTCAAGTGTGTTTGCATTTTGCTTCTGTCTTACAGTAGAACATATTTTCACTTGTCTTCAGAATCTGTGACTACAACTCTAATATTCGGTCACAATTTTCTTCTGTTTGAGTGCTTGTCCATGAGTGCAGTTGCACACAAGATAGCTCTGTGTTAGCATTGTCCAGTGGAGAACTTTTTACTATTAATTATATTCATAGCAGGCATGTTGGGAAACTGTCTTGGTTCTTTTTTTTTTTTTTTTCTCCCTCTTAAGACTTTACCTTGATATTTGGATCATCCTTCTGGCTTGACAGTTGAACTGTATGGCTATGATCTGTCCTACCAATATCACAAATTGTGTTTCCTGTGGTAGGAAATTGTTAGCCACTGGTGGGTATATCTTCTTTTCCTGTATGGCAGGTGTAGTAGTGAGAGAAGTTCAGTTCTCCCCCCCCACAAACCACAGCTAACTCAGAGAAGCGAAATGAAGAAGAGCTGTATCTTACAAGCAGGCTGAAATGCGATGAATATAGACACAATATACAGTATTTACAATATAAACAAAAATACACAGGAAAGAACGTAACACAGAAAACCTGCCCCTCCCCTCAATAGGGGGGGGGGTCTCCCCTCAATAGAGGGGGGGGGTCTCCCCCCCAAAACCCCTTTTCCCCTTTCCTCCTTTTTCCCCAAAAGGGGTTAGAGAGAGAAAGGATATTAAGGGACATTTTGTTAGTTCAAAGCATATGCTAAGGGAAGAAAGGAATTAGTTTCTGATCTCTTGAGTTGAAGGTCAGCTCCCGCAAGAAAGAAAGAAAACGGCTGTCCGGACTCAGACTGCACAGACAGACTGTGCTAAAACTAAAAATCCCTAAGTTACATTGCTACTAACCTACCAATGAAATTAATTTAGAATTATCTCTGTTTTCCTTTTTACACCAAAACATTCAGCTAGAGTGTTTCAGTAGCTAACCCTTTCCTTAAAGGCACAGCCTAAAACTGTCACAGCAGGCAGACAAAAACATGATCAGGTGCGCTCTCAGCCACTGAAACCCAAAGCTGAAAAAAAAGATTAGCTGTGCAAGAAATTGACAGTTTCCTGAGCCTGAGTATATCTAAAATATCCATGGCTCGTAGACAGAGGCTATTTTCCTTATAATTTCGTTACTTGCATTTCTGATTTTCTTACTCCTCCCATATCAACACAAAAAGATTAACTTTGTTAGACCCTTGATTGCTGTGAATGAGGTGCTGTAAACAAACAGAGCAAAAGTGATGCAAAGTAGAAACGTGTCATATTGTGCCAAACAAAACAGGATGTCAGAGATCCAGAATACTTTAGGAGATCCAGAATATTTTATGTAACAAATTAAAAATTGGACAGAACTCAGTTTTGTTTGAATTCTGCCATGAAAAAGCCAAGACTGATCAGCTCAAAGTGCTGTGAAAAAGCTCATTCAGAAATCAGATCACTGCTCTTACGGTGCAGAAGTAGTCTCGGCTTATAGTATCTGTGAATTAATTTCACACACGCAGTTGTTTATGTTTAGCCCATAGCCAGGGCTAAATTGTAGCAGTTGTTCCCTTGCTGGATGGCCTCTCCCCAGCTAAGAAGAGTATCAGGAAAAGAAGAAACTCAGGGGTTGAAATGAAAACAGATTTAATGAAAGATCAAAACTAGTATTAACGCTGATGCAAGTATACAAAGTTACACTGAGCCCAATGAATGTACAATGGTCACAATAGATGGTAAAGCAGTTTTCAAGAGCAGAACAGTAAGGAAGACCTTAGAGGAGTGGAGAAAAGCACTAAAAAAGAGAAACTATCACGCTCAACAAACTTCCCACTTTATGATGAGTGTGACATTCATGGTATGGGATACAGCTGTGAACCATCTGGGGTCAGCTGGTCTGGCTTTTGCCCCTCCTAGCTTAAGCCCTTGGCTAACTCAAAACTGCTAACATCCTGCATATTGTTCTGTCTCAGCAAAATCAGGAGAACAGTGTATTTAAGAACACAGTGCTGATAACCAGAAATATGTGAAGAACTAAGTGGAAATACTGATTCCACTTTCTCAGGGATTCATATATCTCAGTTTGTCAACATTGAGCCAGCAGACATTGAACAGTTACAAGATTTTGTCTTTAAAGGCCTGCCTGACACAAAACTGTGCATATTCATTATGTCTTTTAGAGTTGTGTTATCATACTGTGGTGCATTTAAATTCATACACTCTTAGCATTCCAGTTTTTGCTTTCTATGGCAATAGTAACCAAATAGTTTCCAGGCTTAGACCTGTTCTCTTATTGTTCATGTTTCAGATTGTCTGAAATGGAACATGTCAACAAAGGGCTAAATTTTTTGTAGGGTACTTGGTTCCCTAAATTGCCTCTGTAGATATTAGAGAACGTGGATAGCTCACAGTGAAAGCAGCCTATATTTAGCCACTTTAAAGAGTCCCTATGGCCATACTCATGAGTACTGATGTGCTTCTGTTTTCCCTGCTTCTCTCATCTCAAGAGTTGGTGTTGGTGCTTTTACGTCATTTTTTTTGCTTTATGATTCACTGTCTTAGATAACTTCTTGCATTTATTTTTCTGTAAAACATTGTATATGTGTTAGAACATTCTAACATAAAGGACATTATGCTTTAAAGATAAGTATATACTATTAATACAGTTTTATCTTTTTAGGTTAATGATTTACGTGAAGCAAAGATTGATTTAATATTAGAAGAAATATCAAATACTCTTTTAATTGTCTTACCAGCAGATGGTCCTACTGAAATAGAGAATATGCTAACCTGCAATGAGGTCTGTGCCACTTTACGTCTTTGAACTTGAATTCTTGAGCATGTTAGAAACAATGACTTAGTAAATTAACATAAAACGAGAAAATACTTTTTCTCTCTGTAGAAATACAGAACCCTTTTTTGAAAAATAAAAATATGTTGGCTAAGCTATATAAAGATGAATTGGTTTCTAGGGATTGCATAGAATCAATAGGTTTGAAGAGACCTCAAAGATCATCAAGTCCAACCTGTCACCCAACACCTCATGACTACTAAACCATGGCACCAAGTGCCATGTCCAGTCCCCTCTTGAACACCTCCAGGGATGGTGACTCCAACACCTCCCTGGGCAGCACATTCCAACAGCTAACAAACCTCTCTGTGAAGGAACTTTCTCCTCACCTCGAGTCTAAACTTCCCCCGGTGGGGAAGATTGAGACTGCATCCTCTTGTTCTGGTGCTGGTTGCCTGGGAGAAGAGACCAACCCCCACCTGGCTACAACCTCCCTTCAGGTAGTTGTAGACAGTAATGAGGTCTCCCCTGATCTTCCTCTTCTCCTGGCTAAACAATCCCAGCTCACTCAGCCTCTCCTCACAGGGCTTATGGTTGAGGCCTCTCACCAGCCTCATTGCTCTTCTCTGGATTCTATTTGAGATATAGCTATAGTATTTAATAGATAATTTGTTATTATTTAACTACATCACAATCAGAGAGATTTGGTTTTGGTTTGAAGATACTTTGAGAATGCATTTCTTCTGCCTTTTTTTTTTGAGGCAAAGACAATAAACACTTTCCAACAGATATATTTGACAATTTGAAAGTGTTCTTGGTTACATATGAGGTTAAAATGTACTTAATTAGCAAATTAGTGCAAGTAAATAAAATTGTTAAGGACAGTTGAAAGAGTATTTGGGTAATTTCAGATTCAGATTGAGATATCCCTGGAAATTGGAGCACAAGCCCTATGAGGAGAGTCTGAGGGAGCTGGGGTTGCTTAGCCTGGAGAAGAGGAGGCTCAGGGGAGTTTTTCACAGAAGGAGTGATTGCACATTGAAGTGCGCTGCCCAAGGCGGTGGTGGAGTCACCATCACTGGAGGTGTTTAGGAGGAGACTTGATGGGGTGCTCGGTACCATGGTTTAGTTGATTAGATGGTGTTGGATGATGGGTTGGATGCGATGATCTCAAGGGTCACTTTCAACCTGGTCCATTCCATTCCATTCCATTCCATTCCATTCCATTCCATTCCATTCCATTCCATTCCATTCCATTCCATCTCAGGATTTAAAGGATTTTCTTTTGGACCTTAAAAATTTCATTGCATTTCAAAACATTGAAATGTTATTTAAAAGCATTAAAAAAAAAAAGAATGATAATACAATGGAAGGTTTGGATTATTTGGAATGAAGAAATAATGTGATCAGTGACACTGAGAGAATTCACTGTTATTTTTAATTTAACAGGGTTATACTAAAGAACGTGCTGAGTTACTGAGCCAAAAAAGCATGCGCATTGAAGATGCGGTCCAAGAACTAGTGTCTGTGTTTGAAAAGAATTATGAAATGAAACGCTCTAAGGAAACCTCAGAACAACATGTACTGCCAGGTAGATAATGGTGATCATTTAAATAAAATTTTCTGTCCCTAATTCTGTAGGTTTAGCTCATACATGACAAATGGACACTTCAGTTGATTTTTTTCCAGACTTCACCCTCCCACTCCTCTGTCCTTCTGTTTAGTTTACCAACATGTTTGCTCAAGAGGAAGAACATTATGGTTTCATTTGTCTTAGTCTCTTGTTTTAACTTCTTTTATTTTTTCCTCCTCTTAAGTGAAGTACTGTGTTCCTCTCAATACAATACAATACAATGCAATACACCACCAGGTTGGAAGAGACCTTCAAGATCATCGTGTCCAACCCATCAACCAATCCAACCCACCTCAATACAATACAATACAATACAATACAATACAACCCACTTAAACAACTAAACCATGGCACCAAGCACCCCATCAAGCCTCTTCCTGAACACCTCCAATGAAGGTGACTCCACCACCTCCATGGGCAGCCGATTCCAATGGGCAATCACTCTCTCTGTATAGAACTTCTTCCTGAGATCCAGTCTAGACCTCCCCTGGTGCAGCCTGAGACTGTGTCCTCTTGTTCTGGTACTGGCTGCCTGGGAGAAGAGACCAACCTCTGCCTGGCTACAACCTCCCTTCAGGTAGTTGTAGAGAGCAATAAGGTCACCCCTGAGTCTCCTTTTCTCTCTTAACTGTTAAACATTCAGTATTGCCCCTTATGACTTTTTTAGTAGAATTGTATCTCAAATACCAGAAGGTTACTGGCCAGTCAATTTTAATTGGTACAGACAATTGATTTTCAATGGCCAGCATATGAGGCTCACAGCTCATCTGTATGGCTGGTTCCAACTGCTCCAGGGTGTGTGTGGTGGGTTGAGATTTCCCCCCCCCCAGCATTAACTTTACCAGACTAACTCAGCTGGAAGCAAATGGAAGCTGTATTTACGAGTAAAACTAGGCTCTACAACGGAATGCAATGAGTATGTACAAAATATACAGGATTTAAAATGTTATACAGATATTTGCAATTAACAAACAACATGAAAACTCCCCTGGTCCAGAAGACCAAGGAAAACCTATCCTCTGCCCCCCCCCCCCCATCCAGAAGGGAGAAAGGTGCAGAGAGAAAGTAGTGGTTAGACTTAACCAAAATAATGCAGCCAAGGTCAGCAGAAGCAGGTTAATCTCTCCCAAGCAAAGCAAGCAGAAAAGCGAAGCCCCCAGAATGTTTTGGTACAGCCAGTTTTATAGCAGATATTTGAAATAATTAGAATTATCTTTGGGTTTTGTTTTTGCATGCAATGCAATAGTGATTTACTTATAATTTTCTACTTTTCTGCTCAAAAATCTGTGACAAAATTTTAAAGGCATAGCATAAAACTACCACGGCGTGTTGCAAAGATTTTTAGGAGGTTGTGTAGGAGAAATAGTTTATAGTTAGTGAAAAATATCCTGGTTTAAATAAATATGCATTTTGAGGCTTAATCAGCAGTTAAGCTCCTTTTCTCTACAATTTTTTCCTGGTAGTTTCAATTTCCCCTACCTCTAGAGGCATAGTCAGGGTCAATAGTCCATGTGTTCCATTACAATGCAGCAACCAGCAAAATCTGATATTTATCTATACTTTATTAGAGTGTTTATTCATTTATTTATTAAATAAATTTATTGATTGATTTAAATTAGGCTGGATGTTAGGAAGAAGTTCTTCCCAGAAAGAGTGATTGGCCATTGGAATTGGCTGCCCAGGGAGGTAGTGGAGTCACTATCACTGGAGGTGTTTAGGAAGAGACTGGATGGGGTGCTTGGTGCCATGGTTTAGTTGATTAGATAGTGTTGGATGCTAGGTTGGACTCGATGATCTCAAAGGTCTCTTCGAACCTGGTTAATTCAATTTCTATTCTATTCTATTCTATTCTATTCTATTCTATTCTATTCTATTCTATTCTATTCTATTCTATTCTATTCTATTCTATTCTATTCTATATTGTTTATATTGAATTACTGTTGGGGGAGGCATTTCCAGCTGATATGACCATGTCTACTTACCTATTTCTAGAATATATTTGTCATGCATTGCGTTTGTTAGGCTGAGGCTTAAAGGCTGGGCTTATGTACCAGTTTCCTAGTGTGAAAAAAGTGTCAACTGAAAGTAATTAGCTGATCCAGATCCTACTGAAATAAAATCCAATATTGTTTTGCCTATAAAAAACAGGGACACATTAGCCATTGGAATGGGCTGCCCAGGGAGGTGGTGGAGTCACCATCCCTGGAGGTGTTCAGGAGGGGATTGGACGTGGCACTTGGTGCCATGGTTTAGTCATGAGGTCTGTGGTGACAGGTTGGACCTGATGATCTTTGAGGTCTCTTCCAACCTTGGTGATTCTGTGATTCTGTGACACCATCTTCAAAGCAGAACAGAATGTTTGGTTAACCCCAAAATATTTATTTACTTTTTTTTTACTTTACAGTACGAGAAAAACATGTAGCATTTGAAAATCTTGAGGAGCAGAGAGAAAATAATATTTCTTCATCTCTTCATGGTGATAATAGCAAGGACAGTGACAAAGAAGATGAATTCAAAAAGGTATTTTGTGATCATAAGGGATTTTTTTTCTTTTTTTTCAGACCTGTCAGATTACTAAGTAGTTTTTTGAGTTTTGAGGCCATTTTTGGATAGCCATTTTACAGAATGACATCACTCAGAGAACACCAAGCATCATGTAAAAATTACAAAAGAATTTCCCAACAATGTCTGTGTAAGGTTGATTTTAACTTTAAGTTATATTCGAAGTTATCCTAGTAATCATCTTTTTATATATATATATATATATATATATATATATATCTCTTAGTAATCATCTTTTTATATATATATATATATATATATCTCCTAGTAATCATCTTTTTATATATATATATATATCTCTTAGTAATCATCTTTTTTTATATATATATATATATCTCTCCTAGTAATCATCTTTTTATATCTATCTATCTATCTATCTATCTATCTGTCTATCTATCTATCTATCTCCTAGTAATCATCTTTTTATATATATATATCCCCTAGTAATCATAATAATAATAATAATAATAAATAATAATAATAATACAATACAACAGGTTGGAAGAGACCTTCAAGATCATCACGTCCAACCCATCAACCAATCCAACCCGCCTAAATACAATACAATACAGTACAATACAGTACAATACAACCCACCTAAACAACTAAAAAAACTAAACCCTGGCACCAAGCACCCCATCAAGCCTCTTCTTGAACACCTCCAATGAAGGTGACTCCACCACTTCCACAGGCAGCTGATTCCAGTGGGCAATCACTCTCTCGGTATAGAACTTCTTCCTAAGATCCAGTCTAAACCTGCCCTGGTGCACTTACCACTTACATACTGAGATTTTTTTTATATATATAATATATATAGATAGATAGTATAGATTTTATATATATACATAATAAATCTATCTATAAAATATATATAAAATCTCAGTATGTAAGTGGTAAGTGTAAAAGTTTGGAGAGAATATTAGGCCTAAGCGTCAGTGCAGGCTTTCCTTCTTGAGTAGGCAGAAACATGCATCCTTTCTATTCTCCTCTCCCATCTTTACCAAGAGAAGTCACTCCTGCAGTTTTCCCCTGAAGAATACAATCTTTCCATGTTCAGCAGGGAAGGGGGGAGGAAAGGAATCATAAACTTGCAGGCACAGATGTGATAATGGTACGAGGTTGAATTCTGCTGTGTTGTGCTAGTAATCACTACATGTTGTTGTGTTTTTGTGGTGTTCTTAATCCAATGCAGTCAAAAATTACTGTATTTGGTATTTGAAAAGAGTACATATGCACTGATATTCTTGGGTTATTCATGGTGCTTGTGGTTTGTTTCTTTTTTTTTGTTTGGGTTTTTTTGTGTGTGTTTGTTTTTTTTTTTTTTAATATAGAGAGATTTTCTGAAGGAGTATAAGGCTTCAGATGGATCTCTCATTTTCTGTCTCTGAATAATACACATTGAGTTTCCTCGGATACTATATCTTCTTCATGCACCTTCTACTTCTTTCCTTAAAAGCTGTTTGTCTCCCAACTTCTCCCCTTGTGTGTCTCCTCTTGCTTGCAGCATCAATTCCTTCGGATAATAGCTAATATATTTGATATAAAACCTTTTGATATAATCTTCAGATTCTCGCCTGCATACAGTATTAAATTATGTACATTTTATGTATTTCAGAAATGTAAAGAGTTGGTTGCCTATTTTAGTCACCAGCTGCTAGAGAGCCTGCAAAAAGCCACCAAGCTGTCTTTGGATAGTCTTAAAAAAAGGATATTTGTTTCAAAGTAAGTTGGAAACGAAAGATTTCTTCAATAATATTGCCAGAACAGCATTAATTCTATGTTACTAGAGCAAGACAGACATGTATTCACACATGTAATGATATATGTGCATGTATCATTGCTCTTAACAATTCCAGATGTCTTAGCCATTTTAGATAAAGCAGAGTCTGGAGAGCATTTGCTTTTTGTTGTGGTAACACTTTGGGCCCACACTTTTCTGCTGTAATTCTTTATGTTGCTAGTTTTAGTCTACATGGTTTCATTTGTGCTGAACACAAAGTTTATTTCTATTATTGTTCCCCCTCTGCCTGCACCTTTTTGTTTTCATTCCCCTGTCTTTCCCTTGGGCTGCTTTCCAGATGCTGTTAGTACAATTTATTGCTCAACACAAATGACTAGAACTTAAATGATAATTCCAGGTCATACATAGCAGTGTCCCTATATGTTCATCCCATTTCAGGTTATTTTTGCGAGCATGGCTATGCACTTAAAGTTGTTTCCCATGGGTTAAAGCTCATCCATGCATTCTTTATTAATTCTATATGATAATGTAGAATCCATAGGATTTTATAATTTAAAATCCATAGGACTTACCATTCTCCTACTGTCAGATAATTTCTAGAGATTCTTTTCTGCTTCAACAAACCCCTCAGAGACAGAATTGCTTAAGTCTAATATATTGTAAATATAATATTTTGTGAATTGAAAACCCTACTTAGAATTCTAGTAAGAGGATTTATCTTAAGCAGGTGAAGTTGGTGGTATTTTGGTATTTTTTCATCAATGTGTGTTCAGGCTTGAGTTACTTTTGGGGACACCTTTCATAGAAAATGTATTGAAATCCTGATCTTACTGCAGTCAGTGAGAATATATTTGTGTGTGTCCTACATATATATGTCTCATATATATGTCTCATAAATAAATAAATAAATGTGTATATATATATTTATACATTTATATATATTTATATATGGTATCATATTGCTAAATCCTCCATCATTTGGTCACCATGTCATGTCATATCATGTAGCAATCACTTTGCACTGTTTTTAGCTTTTAGCTTTAGTTCTGAGTGGATTCAGTCATGTATTTATCTTTTTGCACTAGCTTATCCTTGAAACTTTTTTTTTCTTAGTGTTCTGTTGCATGTCTAAACCTTAGGGATAATTTCAGGGGTTTCATTGTGAAGTATTGATGACTATTAAAAATTATTTTCAGCAGAACTACATTTGGGAGAAAGCAGCTTTCTGTTTATCCAAGCAAATCTGAAGAGGTTGCTGCTTTTCTAAAAGTAGAAGTACACCTTGATGTTCCCAATGTGGTAAGTTATGTGACTCATAGGCCAGGTGAAAATACACTGTTATCTTTGCCCAATAGCAGATTTTTAGGAGCACTCATTCCAAATGAGAACAGTTGCTCAGGCCTTTCAGCACACTGAGAGCACTGATGAAAGGTGCTCCCAGTGCTCCTGGTTTCTGTCATAATCAGAACCTGGCCTTTCATTGTACTTCTGTGTTTCAGCATTTATGTTGCAATCTGTCAGTTTCTTTGCAGAATGATGACAATTTTACTTCCTGTGTAGCATTTGCATTGCTGGTATAGATGTTCCATGTTTGCTTTTTATTGTAACTGTTTTGTTTGCAGTGTGATTTAAATCCTTTGTTGAATAGAAATAATGAACGTTATACAATACAATACACCAGGTTGGAAGAGACCTTCAAGATCATCGCGTCCAACCTATCAACCAATCCAACCCACCTCAATACAATACAATACAATGCAATGCAATACAATGCAATGCAATACAATACAATACAATACAACCCACCTAAACAACTGAACAACTAAACCGTGGCACCAAGCACCCCATCAAGCCTCTTGTTGAACACCTCCAAAGAAGGTGACTCCACCACCTCCACGGGCAGCCGATTCCAATGGGCAATCACTCTCTCTGTATAGAACTTCTTCCTAACATCCAGTCTAAACCTGCCCTGGCTTCAGTCGGATGGCCAGAAGAGGGACACTGGAAAAAATTGAAAAGAATCAAAATCAGTAAAAGAGCTATAGCTCTCTCTGTGCAGAGAACAAAAAGGCAGATAGATTTTAAAGTGATTTATTTGTTTTCCTTTTTAGAGTAAGATAACTATGTCAGGATTATGTATTTTATTTTATATGTGAAAAGGTAACTTAATGCTATCCAATTGTTTTATAAAGATTCATTTAGTGAATATAAAAACTTGTAAAGAAAGGTAATGATCTAAGGTGATAATCCTTTGACCTTGAACCAGTGTTCTTATTGGCATGGCCATGATGGTCTTAGGTTGAAAGTTGGACTTGATTTTGGATGTCTTTTGCAACTGAAGCATTTCTATGATTCTCTTGTGTATTCACACTGTGTGTGTGTGTATACATAAGGTCTGTCAAAGTGCAGAATTTTTATGCTGTTGATATTTGTATAAAAATGAAGGTCCAAAATCCACCCCCTTCAAAGGCAAGAACATCTATCTTTATTTCCAGTCTTCTGTCATGATTGGCTGATCTTGGGCAGTAATGAAGTAATGATGGGTAAAATACCACTTTGATAAAGTTAATAGGATTTTGCAAGGTCCTTGCTTTTATGCATCCAACCACTTAGTCTGTGAAACTGATACATAAAACATCAGAGTTACTTTTAAGTAGTTTATATCCCACTCCTGTAGATGTTTTCATAATGATGACTTGCACATGAAAGCTATAAGATGATGTTTTAAGGAATATATTTGAGGATTGAGTGTATCACACGTGATTTTTCTTCTGAAGTTTAGCAAGAAATGCTGGGTTTTTATTCTTTCATAGATCACTCTCAAGTAGGTTCTTCCTCCTGCTCACTACTTTAGAGAAACTGTTATGTGCCTTACTCCACTTTATCCTACATAGAATTATTGTCAAACAAGGACAGGACAATGGATTGCTACTGGCAGTGCAGTTCAGAAGGTTTTGGATTTGGGACTTTATGGTTGTTTATTGTGGGGGACTGTGATGAATCTGTGGACCCTCTGATGAGCTCGGATGGGGAGTTTGACATTGAAAACCTCACTGTGTTCCCATGAGAATCTGGAAAGTCCCTGGACTGAATGTTTGAGGATGAGAAACTGCAAGATGAGATAGAAGAGGCCACCTGGGCTAGCTGAATGAGTAACTATAGCAATGCTATCACTAACTAGTAAGAATCTTGAGAAAAGTTTGTTAACTAATTTCACACAGCCACACTAACAACATACATACAAATATGTGTTGCTTTGCTGGAATAAATGGAGTCTGTTGTCTTTGTCTCTATACTCTGCTTGTCATGAGTGTGTATTTTTGTCACCTTGGCTGTCACCATATACATATACAGCAACAATTTACTACTAAATAAAACCTGCTAGAGCTGTTCTTTGACCTCAAAGTGATCTAATGTGAAATGATGTGTATTCATACTGGTAAATGCTTTTATTCCTGAATCCAGGAGTTTGTATACAAATTGTGTGTTAGAAACATCCCCTCTCAATTTTTTATGTGTCAGACAGTGCCTGTTGTGTGGTTTCTTGGTTGGTTTTTTGTGTGTGGGTTTTGTTTTGTTTTGTTTGGTTTGGTTTGGTTTGTTTTGTTTTTAAGAGTGTTTTTTTGCATCACCTAAACCTAGGCTAAGGGACCATGCTAGCATTTGTACAGTGTGAATGACTGCAGACCAGAACCTGTGTTTTGGCTCTACTCTGTTTGCTAGCTGCTCTTGATTTAGATCAAGAATGCTCATTTTCTTTCCAGGGCCTTTTATCCTGTACTCTGGTAGCTGAATAAAAGTTCTTTTCCTTTTCTGACTTGGGTATCAAATTGCTCCTCAGAATCGTGGTGCAAAATCCTTTCCAAACATGCAAGTTGACATCTGCAAGGATAGTACATGAAGTTCTATTAATTTATTAAACACTATGCTCTTGCAAAAGTTTTTGAGGTAAATGCTACCTCTGGGAGAAAAGAAACTTGGAGTATTTATTGAAATAGGTGCTTTGACACTTTGCAGGTGATTTTCTTTGCCTGAAATGACCCACAATATGAACATATGTCTAGATAAGCACTTAGAAGAGGTTATATAGCTGCAAATCTTTAAATGAGCTATATATGTGTATTTCTATGACCATCCCTCTTACAATACTCTCACACAATTTGGGATCTAGTGGTTAGGAACAACAGCAAGGAGCATCTTGCCCTGTAGAGTTAGTGCTTCATGATTAGGATGAAGGTCTACACAGAGAGAGTGATTGCCCATTGGAATGGGCTGCCTGAGGAGGTGGTGGAATCACCATCATTGGAGGTGTTCAGGAGGAGACTTGATGGGGTGCTTGGTGCCATGGTTTAGTTGATTAGGTGGGTTGGATTAGCTGATGGGTTGGACACAATGATCTTGAAGGTCTCTTCTAACCTGGTGTGCTCTGTGTTCTCTGTTCTCTGTTCTGGAATGAGTGAGAGGGGGCTTCTAATGTGTTCCTGCACAGTACCAAAAATATCATTATAAAAATGCAGTTTAAAATGTTGTAGGAATTTAAAAAATAATTGTAAAAGACTCAATACATCTACCTACACATTTACTTGTCGTTTTATCCACAGTGTGACTGTACAAACAGATAGTAGGTCAGTACAATATGTTTTGTTTCTTTGGAGGTCATACTGATACAGACAAAGTGTTAAAGTTTCATTTTACAGCTTCTCTTCTGGGATGAGTTCTACAAATCACTATTAGTAGAGTAAAACTGAGGTCTTAGAAAAAGGCAGTTGAAATATTTTGACAATATTTCAACTGTTTTAATTATAGGTAATGGTTCCCAGTTTACATGACATACAGCAAGCCATCAATCGCATGACTCAGTTGATATTGGAAGTAAGTCGTGGAGTTGCTCAGTGGGGACAGAGACGCTTGCCAAAATCTAGTTTAAAAGCAGAATCACACACGGAGCAGGTACCTTCAAAAGGCTTTAGATTACCAAGACAAAAAGCCAAGACAGGGGAAAGTAAGTGATTTGAATTTTTTACTTATTTCAACTTTGCATAACATTTGCAAATAAACTTCTTTTTCTTCAAGGCGGTCGGTAATGTTGAAAGTCTTGGTTTAATGTATTTTGATGTGTCTATATTTTTCAGAAGTAGCTTTCTAGGCTTTTGTAAGTATTAGAATTCGGGGGGGAGGGAGGGAAATAAGCAACAAGATCTTAGAAAAATTGCTAAATTCTGACTATTTAGTCTGAGGCAAAGTTACCTTGTCAATTTATCTTTTTATTTACTGTGGATTTGAACTCTAAACCATGATTGTCAACTAACATTGGAATAATATGGAGATAGAACAAGAGCTAGTTTAATAATTGGATTTCAGTAGAGGTTTTAATTACAGGTGTGTTGCTAGAATAGCTTATAAAACACTTAAAGTGTTTGTTCATGTGAATATTCAGTCTATAGATAAACTCGTATTCATTCCAGTAAGATACTTTTGTCCTTAATACAATTTCTAAGCATCTCTCCATACGCTTTGCAAGCACCCACAGAAGCCTGAATATATTTTTGCCATCAGATTCTCAGCTGCTTGATTGAACCACAGTTGTATCTTTATTGTGATTAAAAAAAATAAATCTTTAATATTTGGGAAAGTTTTTCTTTTTGATAGTTCAGAGCTGGGACTTTGCTCTTCCTCTGATGTGCTTGTGATAGTTTTAACATCTTCAATGGGCTTCAATCAGGGTAGCAGGAAACTGTCCTCCTCATACAGCCTTAACCTTTTCCTCTGCAGTGTCAAAATACATTAAGTAACAATTTTAATTAATTTTGGAATACTCTGCAACAGTACCTGGGGGCATATGTTAATTTTTGGACACTGGCAAGGATAGATCAATATGACATTTTGTTTGCAGTGGCCAGGTCCCCAGAAACGTCCAGAGAAGCGCATAAGTTGGAGTTGCATTCAATCCCCTCCCATTAAACCATGTGTGATGGGAAGAGTGGATTTTTTCTTCTCTATTCTCTTAAACCTGCTTCAGAATGCTGTTAGGCATCCTGCCTTCCCTTCCCTCCCACCTTCCCTTCCCTCCCGCCTTCCCTTCCCTTCCGCCTTCCCTTCCCTTTCCGCCTTCCCTTCCCTTTCCGCCTTCCCTTCCCTCCCGCCTTCCCTTCCCTCCCGCCTTCCCTTCCCTCCCGCCTTCCCTTCCCTCCGCCTTCCCTTCCCTCCCTTCCCTCCCTTCCTTCCCGCCTTCCCTTCCCGCCTTTTTCCCGCCTTCCCTTCCCGCCTTCCCTTCCCGCCTTCCCTTCCCGCCTTCCCTTCCAGCCTTCCCTTCCCGCCTTCCCTTCCCGCCTTCCCTTTCCGCCTTCCCTTCCCTTTCCGCCTTCCCTTCCCTTTCCGCCTTCCTTTCCTTCCTTAATTTGGTTCTAATCTCTTTCAGACAAGACTAAAAAGACGCTGATATTAGCAGTGTGTAAGACAAGTGCAGCTCCAAAACATGATAAGCTATTTCCACATTCATTTATGTGTGACGCAGTGAAGTTTAGCACCTATTTAAGAAACACTAAGTGGAATATCAAGAGGTTATTTATTTGAAACATGTTAGAGTTTCAGAAACTCACACTTTTAAAGTTTTATAAAATGTTTAAAAATTTGATTTTGTGTATTTTGTAAAAATATATAATGATAGAGAGGATTTGAGGGCTTGACACACTGTAGCTACAATTAAACTGCACTGCCGAGTATGAGATTTGTGAATTAAGACGACTGTTTATTTTCCATTTAAAACCATTTACTCTAGACTGAATTACTCTAGCTGTATAGAGCCTGGTCTGAACTAGCACTTGGTGCTTTCATATTAAGCAGTCAGAAGCCATTTAGAGAAAAGTATTCAGCCCTACTGAAGGGCATCATTGCTTAACTTGGCATGCATATATTTAGAAGAGAATTCTAACCACAATTCTAATGGTTCATAATTTACTATAATGTGTTTCACAGAAGCAGCTGAAGATGATGTGCATCTGAGAAAACAAAGAAATTTTACTCAGGTGTTGCAGAACACGATGATATTTCTAAATTAGTTTGTTCCTCTCTTCTTCTGTGAATTCTGTAAGAGAACTAGCTACTGAATTTCTGGAGAACTTTCAGAAGTATAATGTGCTGTGGACAGAAGACAGGATGCCAAAATTCAGGTGAGTTTAATGATGATCACATACAGGACTGTTCTTCATTGGTTCCTATCTTTTGAAATCAGAAATCATTGGGGGAAAATCAAGGAAAAATATGTAGAAAACACCATTCATGGTTAAATGGCTACTGTTATTTTGTCTTTCAATAGTAACAGTAGTATATGTCTTAAGGAGAAGTAATAGCATGCTACCTAATTTTTGTGTTGGTGTCTGGTTTTCCTGCTTCTGTAAAATTCTGGATACTGATAAACTGGTCCTAATTGCTAATCACTGCTTTGGTTGGTGGTTTGGTGTGTTTTTGGTGGTGGTTGTTATTTGTTTTGGTTTGGTTGAGGAACTCTAGATTTTGGGCCACAAGAGACTACCCCAGTGTAACATGATGCATATCACAACCCATAAAAATTCCCACAACAGTAACGCTGATAATGGTGCACTTTTGTCTATGGAAAAGGTTTACTTTGAATTTAATAATATTTTTTTATTCACCACAATTCCTGTAACTATTTTAGGAGGCAAATTCTGTGTTCTCTATTCCAAGAAGAGTCCTCTGTTAAATTCTTGGTTGTCTGAACTCATGACTTAAGTGTGCTAGAAAAAAATCCTGCCTACTACAGGAAGCAAAAGTTAGCTTCTAGGAATTAGAAGGCTCTAGGGTTTCTACTTCAGAATGTTTCACACTGTCCTTCTGCAAGAGAGTTTTAATTTAGACTGAATTTAGAGTTTCAGTTAAAAAAAGGTTGGCTTCTGTATCTACTTTATTTAACCTTGGCTTTACTGACTTATCCATTGTCCTGGTTTTAACTCAGCTGCCAGCCCCCATTCGTCGTCTCCTAATGGGTGAGAAAGAAAATGATCTGAAAGGAGATGAGATAAAAAGGATTTATTACTGCAGGGATGTCATTTAACACAAAGAAAACAAATACCTGCATATATAGCAACAGGGAAACAGATGAAATGCAAACTGCACACACCCCTGAAACAAAGCACACTCCTGTCCAGAAGTGGGGAAAAAGCCCCCAAAAATGGGAACAGGAACCTTTCCAAGCTATAGAATATACTCCAAATATAACCCATTTCAGCCCCAGCCAGCCTTTTCCTTTTTCAGTGAGCAGGACATCACCATGGTGTTCCTGGCTTTCATTGTTCCTCTGTGGCGGGCAGGGGTAGCCCCCTGCCCCGGGCCAGTCAGCTAAAAACAATAAACCAGTCATTTATTTAATAAACTACATTATATATACATGATGTACGAATATTATATCACCTTTTTTTGGGTTTTGCTACAGGACCACTGGTATCTTTTGAGTGTCACAATGAAGTTTTGCAGTTTATATGGGCTAGGAAAACTCACTTTCTATTCAGAGCTGAGAATTCACTCTTAGTCTAATTAAAATTTTAAGTCTCACAAATAAATGACTAGTTTGCTCTAGTTACTACTTGTGAAAAGGATACTCTGCAGAGAAAGCCTCAATCATAATGCAATTGAGTTTTATACACATATGCCCTAGTTTCTACAGGGTTTTTTTAGCACTATGATAACCCTTCCAGGCCCAGTCTGGATTTTCTCAGACAAAAGAATACAAGTGGGAAGCTTTCAGCATTTATTACTTTCCCATGCAATGTGGGCATATTGAACACAGCTGTTGTGTAACATTTCTGAAATGAAGCTTTTCAGAATCACAAAACTTTCCTACACTTAAGTTCTGCTTGTGGAACTACTTGGAAAATGTGTTCTCTTGTAATTGTTTCACACATAACTGGGCTAATGGTGTAATCTTCCTGTAAGTGTGGGTGTGTGAGGGTTTTTTTTAATCTCTATTGTGTCACCTGCTTTTACAAAGCCAGTAAGCATTTAACAGGTCTTGGATAATGTTTCTTGTTAAATTTGATTGGAATTTCACAACAAGCTTAACAGTTAGTGACAGAGAAACTGATAAACCTGAATGCCTCATCATGTGCATTTTACTGTGCTAGCAAAGCTACAGAAGGTTGAAACCAGGTATAATATTGGCTTACATTTTGAGTAATTTCTGAATAACTGTTGCCACTAATTTTACCAATAATACAAAGAAGGACATTTGCTATTTTAAACCACCTACAGCAATTTTTGGCTAGCTGTCCATCTTTGACTGAAATTAAAGAAGAAATTCTACACTATGCTATGTTGGAAAAAGAGATAGAAGATTTCAAACCTATTTTCAATCTTGGTCCAATTGAATTGCATACAGGTATGATATTTTCTTATGTTTGTATGTACAGCATGGTAATGAATATTAAGATATGTTATTTGGTTTATTCTTGGATGTAAATGCTTACTTCCTGACTGATCAGCCCCTTCTAAGAAATCTGTCTTGAAAAAGAACTCTCCATTCTCTTTGCTTTCTCTTATTTGGAGTGATGAAATTGAATTCAGTCACGGATCTGAGGTTGTCATAGAGGTTTACTAAAGAGTTAATGAATATATATTGATACAGTCAGTGGGATCGGGTGCACTGTCAACAAGTTTGCAGATGATACCAAGCTGTTGATGTGCTAAAGGGACAGGATGTCCTCCAGAGGGACCTGGACAAGCTGGAGAGTTGGTCCCAGGTGAACCTCATGAGGTTCAGCAAGAGCAAGTGCAGGGTTCTGCACCAGGGCTGGAACAATCCTTGCTAACAATACAGCCTGGAGGATGAGGTGATAGAAAGCAGCCCTGTGGAAAAGGACTTGGGGGTGCTGATGGCAAAAAGCTGAACATGAGTAGGCAGTGTGCGCTTGCAGCCCAGAAGGCAAATCACATGCTGGGCTGCATCAAAAGATGCATTGCCAGCACATCTGTGGCAGATGTTAGCATGGTTGCTATCTAGAGACAAGCAGTAAATGTATCCTTTTCTAAATATCACTGGTACATTTCTAATGAGCAATTCCCATCTTCTAAGAGATTAGATTGATTAGACTGAGAAATCATCTCTGTACAGTTTGTCTTCATCATACATCAGAGAAGATTGAAGGCACACACTTTGAGGGAATTTCAGCACCGACACCATCTAATCCAATTTCATTCAACACCATCTAATCAACTAAACCATGGCACCAAGCATTGCATCAAGTCTCCTCCTAACCACCTCCAGTGATGGTGACTCCACCACCTCCTTGGGCAGCACATTCCAATGGCCAATCACACTTTCTGTGAAGAATTTCTTCCTAGCATCCAGCCTAAACCTCCTCTGGCACAGCTTGAGACTGTGTCCTCTTGTTCTGGTGCTGGTTGCCTGGGAGGAGAGACCAATCCCTGCCTGGCTACAAGCTCCCTTCAGGTAGTTGTAGACAGCAATAAGGTCTCCCCTGGGCCTCCTCTTCTCCAAGTATACCATTTAAATATGGTTGAAATTGTTTTGAAACATAAAACACAGTAAGTGGATTGCCTGTCAGCTTTTCTTAGTTGCTCTAAAAGAGCCATGTGTGATGATGTGAGGTTGTTCTATGGAAAAAAAAGAATTAAGATGCATATTGAATAAATTTTGCCATGTATTATTTTTCTCACAAAATCAGGACCACTGAAAACAGCTATAGCAACTGAAGCCAAAACTGGAAGATGCTCCTCTGTCGTTACTTAAATGAGGAATATAAAAATAAGATGGCAGACATGAGGTCATTCATAACTGAATATTTAAAGAAACTGTCTCGACCCCTGCGTGACTTAGATGACATCAGATTTGCAATGGAAGCTTTATCTACCATACGTGAAAATAACATAGAAATGGATATGACTCTGGGACCGATTGAAGTAAGATGCTTTAACTTTTTATCCTCATTAAAATATATAGTTGTGGTGGTGAGAGGTTCAGTTCCCCCCCCCCCCACACACACAAAGAAACCACGGCTAACTCAGCCAGAGAAGCGAAAATGGATAAAGCTATATTTACAAGCAAGATGAAATGCAGAGGAATATCTACACAATACACAGTATTTACAATATATACAGAAATATACAGCAAAGAACATAACACAGAAGACCTTCCCTCCTCCAAAAGAGGGTCCCCCCAGCTACACACCCTTCTTCCCCTCCTCCCTTTTTCCCAAAAAGGGTTAGAGAGAGAAAAGGTAATTATTAAGGAGGAAATTCTGTTAGCTCAAAGCCTATGCAAGAATTAATTTCTTATCTGGTTAGTTGAAGGTCAGCACCCGCCAGCACAGACAGAAAGCAGCTATTGCTCAGAGAGACTGAAACAGACAGACTGGCTGAGATTCAAACTGAACTAAAATTTAAAGTTGCATTCTACCACTCTACCAATGAAATTCGTTTAGAATATCTTTGTTTTCATTATGGCACCAAGACATTCAGCCGGAGTGTTCCAGTAACTGTCCCTTTCTTAAGTGCATAGCCTAAACTGGTCACAATAGTAACAGTAATTACATAAACTAGGAATCTGAAGAGTTTACTGTCTGAAAGAACTAGGGTGAAGATGGGAACAAAGTAATAATTTTGGGTTATCTTTATTATAGATTGTGAAGCAGTATTAGATACTTTGCTAGATGCTGTATAACTGCGGAACAGAAGAAAAAATTGCTCTCAAATTATAATGCAGATACAATCTAAGAGAAAACATGCAGAAATAAGCAGATGTGGCAGTTTAGGCTGGGTGCCTCCTGCTACTGCCACACAGGGTGCACCTCCAGTGTCCTGAGGGTCCAGCCCAGTGGGTGGACACAGGAAGCTGTGTATTTCGTACCCATAATGTCCTGCTCCCTATCAATCTATCAGCAAGGTCTCACACCTCCTCTTCCTTCCCTCACTGCTCCTGTGGGAGATGCTCCATATCTGGTAATGGAGGGGGAGTTATCTCAAGTCCTCTTAGGCCTGGCTAAGTGTAATGCCAGGAGAAGGGGGAAGGGCAGTCTCAGATCTGGCCAGCTGAGATTAGCCTAACAGTGGAGGTGGGGGAAGAAAGAGCCCTGGGGGTTTTGGGTGTACCCTCAGGTAGGGAGAAAGGAAAATGCTGGGAGGCTTCTGGGTATGCTGTAAGGGACTCTGTGTGCTTTGCGATCTTTTTTTGTCACTATTTTTATAGCTTCTGTAAAACACTTTATTGCTTTTCCATTTAAATTTTCCATCACTTCTGCAATCCATTTGTCTGAGTCTCATTTTTCTGTCCCCGGTGGGAGGCAAGAGAGGATCTGCTTGGCCTCAAACTGGGACATTTTTTTTGGTAGCAGAGGATGGTTTTGATCCATTGACCTCTGGGTTATGGGCCCAGCATGCTTCTGCTGCACAAGATAAGGGAGCAATATTGTCCCTTTTGCTGTGTGCTTTCCATTAAAGTTCCATTCCAGTCCTCTCCTAAGTTTTCTGTATCCATAAACATAACATCTCTGTCATCTAACCCGATTAAATGTAACCACAACATATTAATTGAGCCACACATCATTGTATGCTGTCAGAAACTTGGAGTATTCTTTTCATTTTACTTATTAAAAAGCTGAAAGATGCTAAGTTTAATATGTACCTGGTATTTATTATCATACTCTGAAGCAATCAACTTAATGGATAAACTCATGTTCTCATCCACCTACTGTAGAAGAAGTTGTATTGCTATATAGAAACCTTTTCTTTTATGAAGGCTGTTGTGTTAACATGATACCATAAAGAACTCCCAGTGGAATGTTGCCACTTTTGCTAGCTTTATATTAAGAAAGTGGGGCTTGCCTTAGCAATTTATACAGCATTTTTCTAAGCCAGTAAGGGTAGACAGACTGTTTGAAGTCAAGCATAGTAAGTTCTTTGACCCAGGAGAGGTAGAGGTTAAAACAAGTAAAGAAAGAACCTAAGCAATAATTTCAATGTTTCAAGCAATAAATGGATCTAGTAGATGTTATTCTTTCAGGCTGAAGATACAGACATAACAATCATACCATGGATGTTAACAAGCAAAGAAAGAGGAACTGAGTTTAGCACTGTTTATTTACTAGGTTTTACTTGTGTATGAAGGCATGCAAAATTGTAAATACATAAAGATGTACTAAATTATTAAGTATTAACAATGCTTGTTTGTTTTACCTGCCTCAGGCACGTTGAGGGGAATATTAGGATAAAGATTCTTTCCCAAACCACTTGTATGCTATATATTTTGCAACATCTTCTGCCATTTCAATATTTACATAATGAGTTCCTTGTGGCCTTCCAGTATCTGAAGGGGGCTACAAGAAGGTGGGGAGGGACTTCTCAGGCTATCAGGTAGTGATAGGACTAGGGGGAATGGAATGAAGCTGGAGGTGGGGAGATTCAGGCTAGAGTGAGGAGGAAGTTCTTCACCCTGAGGGTGGTGAAGCCCTGGAATGGGTATCCAGGGAGGTGGTTGAGCCCCGTCCTGAAGGTGTTTAAGCCCAGGCTGGATGAGGCTCTGTCCAGCCTGATCTAGTGTAGAGTGTCCCTGCCCATGGCAGGGGGGTGGAACTAGCTGATCCTGTGGTCCCTTCCAACCCTGACTGAAACTATGAAACTATGAATATCACTAGGGCTAGCCATGTTACAAGTCACTCAGATTTGATTTTTATTTTAATAATCTTCCTTAAGTCTGAAAGAATACAGAGCTGATACAATAAGATGAAATAAAGAACAATGGAAAATAAGTGATCAGTAATTTCAGTATTTTGTCTGTTTTTGTGATGGATTAAATTAGAACTTTGTTTACGGAGTAATATATTATGGGTACTGTATTTGTTACTAGAATGTGATTGAAGGAAATAGCTCGATGTAAAGGAAAGTAGAACAGGAAAAGGATAAGCATAATCAATGTGTAAAATCATACATTGCGGCTGATAGCTCTCTTATGAGATGACTAGTGAACAGGGGAGACTGGTGACTATATTGGTTGTGATGGTAGCAATGATTTTGATACTGTCTCCCAGAACATCCTCACTGACAAACTGATGATGTCAATAGATGAGTAGACATTGAGCTGGACTGAAAACTGTCAAGCTCCAATGACTGTGGTCAGGGCACAAAATCTAGAGGCCAGTAAGTGTGTATACTCCAGGGTCTGTAGTATGTCCAGTACTATGTACCTGGAGGATGGTGCAGGGGACACCCTCAACAAGTTCCAGATGAAACACCAGAGGTGTGGTGGCTGGCACACCAGATGGTTGTACTGCCTTTCAGAGCAAGCTGAATGCAGAAATGGGTTAATGGGAATCCCAGGAAGTTCAACAAAAGGAGATACCAAGTCCTGCTCCAGATGATGAATATCTCTAAGCACAATGCAGGCTGGATATAAAGTAGTTTTGCGAAAAGCCCTGAGTTTCTTGATGTGGTGGCAGGTGAGGGAGGGGGGATCCCCTCAGATCTGAAGTATGGAAATGGTACAGAATGCTGTGTCCAGTCTGGGACTCCAGTAGAGGAGAGATATGGACATCCTGGAATGACTTCAGCGAAGTGATTAAGTAATGGAGAATCTGACATATGAGGAGAGACTGTCAAGATGAAAAAATATTATTTGGAGAAAGAAGGTTCTGGGAGACTTTATCATGTGTATGTACTGATGGAGGGCCAGGAAGGAAGAGGGAACCACACTGTGTTTATCAACTATCACAAACTGTACAGAATATGTCATAGGTCAAAGGAGCAGCTAGTATAGCACCATGCTGTTTGTTTCATCAGTGAGTATATTGCCTACCTGTTGGGAAACTTCAAAAGATGAAAAATTATCTTATTTTTAAGTAATGCCATGTGTGTAGGAGGGAAGATAAAGCAGAAGATGTGGAAACAAATTGCAGTAACGAACATGTGATAAGAAAGGCTCATTCTGACAGTTGGACTTGATGATCCTTGAGGTCTTTTCCAACCTTCTTGATTCTATGATTCTATGTACCAGACACATAGGCAGGCATTTGATAGTTGTCATAGTAATAGACATAGTAATATATTTATAGGTGATATAGCAAAACATTTAACCAGTGTGGTTTAGGAATGATAATTATAAAGAGTTAGAAAAAAATCATCAAAATCTACATTTAGATAGAATGCAGATAAGCTAAAAAAAAAAACACCTATTGAGATGGTAATTTTAAAAAGGCATTTTCAAGGTAAATTTATTGTATTGTATATTTTTTTCCCCAGTATTTAATTCAAGGCCTCTTTGAAGAAGTATTTTTACTATTGTCCCTAGTCTTCATTCCTCATCCTATTTAAAAAAAATAAATTAAGTTTTAGGACTAAATTCATGAACAGATTTTCTTCTAAATATTATTACAGTTTGCAAAGTAATCTTCACTTCCTGCAAATGAATTTAAAATTCATCGTCTTTAACCACCTTTTGTTGTTTTTTCATCTAGGAAGCCTTTCCAGTTTAAATAAATTTGGAATGAAGTTACAAAAGAAGAGTCAGAAGGGGTGGATAACTCAGATATCTTTTAACAAACTACAGAAAAAAGCGGTAAGTATATAAACTTTGTGATTTCCAGTGGTCTTCACGTGGGTTTTTTCCCTCAAAATAAAAATGACGGTGTGGGGCCAATTACAATCCACCCTGTCTTCTCACTCTTGGCCTCAGCTGCACACTAGTGTTTTGTAGTATGGTCATTACGATTTAATTTTACCCCTTAATGTTGAATATTATTGTAGCTTTTAAATATGTACTTAAAATCTGCAAGTAGTGAAAACAGTTATTACTCCTAGTTCTCCTTCATTTCTACCTTTTGTGTCATTCTTATCTGACCAGGAAGATTATACCCTTGCAATACTGCTTTAAAAAGTGCATACCCTGCCAGTGTTACCCCTAAGTGGTGATTGCACATTAACTTTATTGCTCAGGACAGCTTTATATTCCTCAAGAGCTCAAAAATTGTTGAATATTGTCTGCACTGGAGGTGGTCGGATCAAAATACGTCAATCTTGTGGAACCATTAAGTTAGATCCTGGTTCACAGGTTGAGCACTCAGGAGTACATTTAACATTTTTAGGCTACTCTGATTCTTTCTCTCAAGTTTTTCAACAAGAATAAGGAAGTTGTTAAAGGAAAAGCTTGAGCCATCCATAAAAGAAGTACCCTAATGCTTTCAGGTGAGATATTTTATGTTTTTTTTTGTGAGGGAGAAAAGAAGGAAGGAAATAGAACCTTTGTTTACCCTTTTCTTTTGTGTTCTTTTGTTCCTACGCTCCTTAGAATGAAACATGTCATTAAGGGTGGAGCACAAATTTGTTTGGTTTTTGGTTGTTTCTCTTACTTTTCATCTCAAAAATACATACAGCACCCAAAGAAAGCCAAACACACAAGCAAAAATATTTAGCTTCAAAAGAGATCATTTTTTGTTAGGATCTTATGCTTTAAATATATAAATTTGGTTTATATAAATCATATGTTCCTGGGTTTTAAGGAAGTACTGATTTTAATTTTAATCTTTTTTTTTGTGTGTGTGTGTGTCAGACCAGAGTCCAAGATGAATTGGTTCAAGTCAGCCTAAAATTAAGAATCATTTGCTAGAATCAATTGTAGTTTTCCAGGAGGACGTGTCAAACTTCGAAACATCGTATGAGACGGTAAAATTAATTTAGTAGTTATACATAAGACCTCGACATAGCTTTTAACACTTTCATCTGCAGCAGTTAGGTGGCAGAATTTTATCCTGCTGTGGTGGGGTGAGAAAGTTCCCTCCCCCCACACACAAGAAAGAAACCACAGCTAGCTCAGTCGGAAAAAAAGCAGATGAAAGCTATATTACAGGCAGAAATGGAATGCAATGAATATGTACACAAATATACAATATTTACAATATATACAGGAATACACAGCAATGAACGTAAGCAGAAAGCCTTTTCCCTCCAGCTGGCCAGGGGGGTTCCCTGAACCCCCCTCTCTCCCTCCCTACCTCCCCTTTTTCCCAAAAAGGGTTAGAGAGAGAGAGAAAGGCAATTAAGGAAGAAAAATTCTGTTAGCTCAACAGCACATGCAAGAATTAGTTTTCTGATCTGGTTAGCTGTTAACTCAAGGCCATTCCTGCTCAGAAAGAGAGAAGCTGTCCAGCCCACAAGGACAGAGAAGCACAGACTGCACCCAGCCTGAACCCAGACCAGACTGAACTAAAAGAACCCAAACTTAAAATTGCATTCTACAATCTACCAACGAAATTAGTTCAGACTATCTTGGTTTTGTTCAAATATCAAAAACATTCAGCCAGAGTGTCAGCAACTGTCTCTTTCTTAAAGGCATAGCCTCAACCAGTCACACCTGCTCAGATACTGAATGCTTGCCATGGTTGCTAAGCGGTCATCAGTTTAGATCAAACTTTTCAGTATGAAGAAATGGCAGAGCACACAACTCTGTAAGGAAAGACTCAACTCCTTGGTGGTACAACTTGCCACTACATTTTAATTCCAAATTAGTTTAGAATTTAGTTTAGGAATGTAGCAGTGTCGTGGAATCTTTGTTCACATATCAGCATAGAAAAATACAGTCTGGGGCCACTCACTGTGCAGTTATTTTCAGAAGAGTGAAATATGAAAAATGAAAGTCTAGTCCCATTTAGTCCCAGCTAAAGAGTTTAAAATTTCATTGAGGTTATCTTTTTATAAGATTACCATTGTAAATATTGCAATAATGAGATACTGGAGTGAATTGGACTAGCAAAAAATAAGCATTTTATGATCTGTAAATATTTAGTGGCCTTCACTTGCTTTGAGAATTAATATTCAATTTTTGTTGACATCTTGTTTGAAAGGAAGGACCGATGGTTCCAAGTATTCCACCTCAGGAAGCCAGTAACAGGCTACAGATCTTTCAGGTAAGAAAATAAACTGGAACATCTCAAAGTAATTAAAATTTAGATATCCTATTGCTTATCAAAACAGGTAAGAAAAAAGACACATTTACAGCTTCATTAACTGCATCTCGGAGGGTGTTTTGTGCAGCATTATGGTAACTCTGCTTTTGTTTCCACAGGCAATGTTCTCCTCAATGTGGAAGGATTTATATATGATTGATTAATTAATCGATGATCTGTAACCTTGCTCACTCTTTGCATTTTGTGAGCAGAAATTATCAAGTTAAGTAATAAAAGCAGTAGATCAGGGAAGAGTCAAGTATTACAGCCACTAATTACTGAAAATAAGCAAGGTTTACAGATAGTCGTCAGCCATGCTTTCAACACATATTTTTCTTTAGATGATTGTCTTTTTGTTTGTTATGAACTTAGTTCATAAGTCTATGACCAATTTTAACCTTCTCTGTAAATGACATTTTCTGAAGTTTTTATCAGCAGGACATGTCAGTCTCTTAGTATGTACAGGAAACTCAACCCAAATCACTTTGTTTCTGATATATATTAGATGCAATAGGAGGTTAAGCACCTTCTGCTAGTACTTAGTCCTTTTCAAAAACTTTGAATTAGTGTTTCCAGAGTGTGTACAATACCTAAGAGAAGTTTCACAAACTTTGAAGTTAGTTTCTACAGTGTTGTGCAATACCTAAGAGACTGTGTAAAAAGTAGATTCACAGTTTGTTAAAAGGACTAAGTAATGAGCAGAAGGCATTTAAACTTCCTATTGCATCTAATATCTAAGGAAAGAAGGTGATTTGCTTAGTTACTCTGTAATTATTTTGCCAAGAAAATGTTTTGGGGTTGTTTGTTTTCCATAGTGGGCAACAAAAGCTGGGTGAGGGGTGGTTGGAGCACAAGCCCTATGAGGAGAGGCTGAGAGAGCTGGGGTTGCTTAGCCTGGAGAAGAGGAGCTCAGGGGAGCCTCTTGCTCTCTACAGCTACCTGAAGGAGGATGTAGCAGGTGGGGGTTGGTCTTTCTCCCAGGCAACCAGCACCAGAACAAGAGGACACAGTCTCAAGCTGCACCAGGGGAGGTTTAGGCTGGTTGTTGGGAAGAAGTTCTTCACAGAAAGAGTGATTTGCCATTGGAATGTTGTGCTGCCCAGGGAGGTGGGGAGTCACCATCACTGGAGGTGTTAGGAAGAGACTGGATGGGGTGCTTGGTGCCATGGTTAGTTGATTAGATGGTGTTGGTGCTAGGTTGGATTTGATGATCTCGAAGGTCTCTTCCAACCTGGTCGGTCCATTCCCTTCCATTCCTTCCATCCATCTATTCTATAGAATAGGATGGGGAGGGATTCTCAGGATATCAGGTAGTGATAGGACTAGGGGGAATGGAATGAAGTTGGAGGTGGGAGATTCAGGCTGGACATGAGG